>JAPMOQ010018337.1:1406121-1428576 GCA_026543055.1 Argiope trifasciata
AACCTTATATGAAGAAAGTATGCTTATAAAAGCATCCATGATTTATTGCAGTCATACAATCTCTATTTATTAGGGCTTTAATCTTTATATGCCCAAGACTTTACCTAGAGAATCAATAAATGTCCAAAATGAAAGTGGTATCTAATTAATTTAAATAAATTCGTTCAATTGGTTAAATGGAATCGGCATAAATCACTTCACGTTCGATTATTTCTTTGCTAAATAAGACAACAAACAAATGAAAGCTGATGAATCACAGCTGCGACGACTTCCGTCAAGAGTCTTTATCTGGCCGTTCCTTACGTTTAGTAGTTTCCATTAATTCATAACATTCCTGCAGCCTCGTCTCAAGAATACGTGCTTACGTCAAGTATCCATGGTTTCCATCCATCCACGTAATGACTGTTGTAAGGCTACCCTTTCGAACACAGCCTGCCATTGTTGCCAATGAAGAAGATTGTCAATGGACCCGATGCTTCAGCCACTTAACCGAAACAAGACCTGTTCTTAATTTTCTAGTGTTCATGTAATTGTTTATTCATCTCGTGGCTTTTTTTTTAACTCAAAATCTTATTTTACGTCACTAAAGGTTTTTGGTAAATTTTCATAAAAAAATTATTGTATAAGATATGCTTTGAGTTAAATGTTTAATCATAAATATTCTTGATTATTTTTCTGTCTAGAATGTAAGCTTAAATCCAAAAATAGATTCAGATTGCTTATGAATAACCTTTTTAAATAACGTAAATATGATTCATACTTTTGAATAATACATGTCGTTAACCCTTCACAGGGCATAATTTCATTGCATCACCAAATAAAATTTGAGGTTATAATATAAAAGATTGATGTAACTAAAAAAATTTCGAATTTTTGCTGATTTGCCAATTAATTTATTAAAATATGGGGTAATAAATATAGTTCACAGAAATAATTTAGAATAAATTAAAAGTCGTAACTTTAGCTCTGAACTTTAAGCACAAAAATATCTTAAAATGTTCAATTTATATATAACGACTTAAATTTAGGATTTTTTTTTGATTATACTCTTTTAATATACAATGTTAGTCAATTTCTTCAAACTGAAATTAAATATATTAGTGATCTGAACTTTAAAGTTTACTTTACCTTTAATACAGAGGTTAGGTAGATTTTTACGCTACATCCAAATGAAACTATTGTAATATAAAGTAGTTAGAAAAATCATAAGATGAACCAAAAACAATTATAAAGAACTATAAAATTGTAAACTTCAGAATCAAAATATTCCATACTTTAAGCATGAAATTGAAAATTATGCAAGATTATTACGCAAAGATCAAATTAAAAAAAAAACGAAATAGTTTTATAAACTTAAACTGAACAGTCGTGTAAATGAAAACTGAATTTAAATCAGTTTTAATTGCTAAATACAAGAATATTATATATAAGCACAAGAATATTATATTTAAGAACCATAACGCAGACTTGATCTGTTTTAGATAAAATTATTGGGAATAGAAATCTAGCAACAAACTTTGGAACTTGATATATTTATAAAAAAAAGAATAAGAAATAAAAACTAAACAGAAGTAATGGGTAATGATAAGTAAGCTTGTCATTGAGTCACTATAATTTTAATTACCATAAAACCACAAAACTGATGTTTTGGGGATTTAAACCTGATGCTAAACATCCAATTATCATATTTATCATTTTATAATATTTTTTTCACAATTTTAACCGACATCTTTCGAATATAATAATGCCAGAGATATTTAAGAGGTTAAAATAATTGTTTAATCCATTACAGCCCAACGTCCTATTTATTGGATACTTATATTTCAATCCCTTGACTAAACTAAATGTTCTATAGTTTTGTTGAAAAATTCGACATTGTTTCTCTAATTATTTAACAATTAACAGCAAATGTATACTAACAGTTTATTAACTATAAGCTATATTTTATTTATATATTAAACTATGTTTTAATCCATTTTAAACAGTTTATTAACTTTTTAACTATATATTTATACTAACTATATGTTTTTAAAACAAAATATCAAAGCTTTCTTATTTCTAAATTGCATATTTTTAAGGGGATCTGAGGTTAAGTTGCTTTTCTGTTTTTCCTTTATATATATATATTAAAAATCTTCCAAATATTTAGAAACGAAAAGGTTTTTAAAATAATTTTAATAAATATTTTAGAAAATTGTTTAAAATCGAATTTTATTTCATACTTTAATTGCTATCTTCACAAGCTAGATTTTAAGGTAATTTACGGATACCGACTCTTAATAGGAAGTCGAAGCATAGAAGTGTTAAAAAATGTATTTTATATTCTGTTTCTCTCGTTAAATATCGATCATAGACTTATACTGTAAATTACCAAATTGTGTACAAAAAAGTGCAAAAAGGTATGAAGTCAATAAAAATGTTCAGGGATTATACTTTAAAAAACAATAAATTTAAGATTTTATACGGACCCCAGAGAGCAAAATGTGCCCCATCCTCAAATAAAATCATGTAAGAAATTTCAGCATTTTATCACAAAATGTATCGAAAGAAAGTACATAAATGGTGACTTAAACCACCTTTTCGATTCCTTAATATGAGTTCACAAAAAGGAAAAAATCATGTCAGATGTTCGTGTTTTTGGGGTCATACGCAAATTAAAAAGAAAAGTAATGAATGAATAAATAAATAATAATTTTGCTATTTATTGGCTCAAAAAATATTAAAAATTTGTAGAAATAATAAGTTAAAGGAAAGATTACGTAAGTGTTTTTACAAGTTCATTGACTGTGCTATTTATTAGTTATATTCTTTAATTCAGGATATTAAATTTTAAAGTAAAATATTTTTCAGGAAGCATAGATTTCAAAATTTGTATTAAAAACTAAAAAAATGAAGCATATTTTATTTCCTTATGGTGCATTCTTGTATCTGCATTGAAGCTGTAAAAATTTGCATTTTAATTTGTGATTGACCCTTCACCAAATTATTTTAACACATCTGAGGATTTTCTTAATAAAATTCTGAAATTTTGTACAAATCCTTACCAGAGAACCTTATTACGGCACATTTTACTCACTATGAATATTCAGGGCACATTTTACTCGATTTTTTTTTGTATGGGGTCGGTATAAAAATTAAAATTCTGTACTATTTTTTTAAAGTTTAATGCTTTGAAAATTTTAATTGACTTCATAACATTTTGCATCTTATTTCCCTCAGTATTTCTAATCTAAAATATGTCTGATCAATATTGAAGTAACAAAAGCCACGGTAAAGGTTTTTGAGACACCCTGTATATAGTGAATATTAGAACTGTCTAATAAATTTATAATTTGGTGCAAAACTAAATGGGAAAATTTAAAAAGTTTAAATAAAAAATATTGAATTTCATTACAGTTTCAAGTAAGAACTTTTTTTCTTCCAAATATTAGCATTGTAATGAAAGAATTATTTTTATCAATTGATTGCGTGAAAAAAGTTCTTTAAACCCGTACTTTCTGTCGGAAGCTGTCTGAACAAATGTCAATACCTTCATTAATGCATTAGCTGAGACAATAGAGCTCTATCGGCTTTCTGTCGGTTTAATAAAAGACAGATGGTGATGCATCATAACTTTGCGTCTTGGATTATATATTTTTTTCTGACGAATTGTTACAATGTATGAGGCAATTTTTTTTCTGTTATAAGATAATATAAAAAAAACCATTTTTCATAGTTAAGTTGATTTTGGAGGAGTATTTAAAGATAAGAACATGCAAACAGGATTAAAATGAGATGTATGTTTTCGTTCAGTAAAAAAAAATTAAATTTATGATCATTAAGATAATTCATTGTTAAAAAATAACTATTAACTTTTAGGTGCTTTATTTTAAAAATAAACTTTAACTGGTAAAAAAAATTGTAATTATAAAAAGTGATATTTTTTATTTCGATTATGTAACTTAAAATATTAAAGAAAGTAAGAAAAAAAATCAGTCCTTTTAAACAGGTGGACATATATATTCACAACTCTTTACAACTTCAAAACGAATAAAAATAAATAATATGCTTTGTTTTTAGTTTAAAACAATGGAATTAATTATAATAAAACTAATTTCGTTTTGAGCAAATTTACGCGTCACACAATGCGTCATCTTTAATCATAGGAATATACATAAATTACAGATTCATTTTGAGTGTATAAATTGTTTTTAGTCATTCTCACATTTACCATTAGCACTGCTAACTGTAAGAGAAACTTTAAACAAAATGATTAAATAGATGAATATAAGTAACTTTCAACTTTTCGAAATGGGTGAAAATTCTAAACAATGTCATGATAGCCACGAGCCTTTACTTATATTTACACTCAGGAATGCAGGCGGTTATTCATTTTTAGTAAAGAATATATATGCATTTTAAAGGCCTTTTTTCGGCTGACTGAAATTAATAGAGAACAAGAATTTTATTCACACTATAACATACCAAATTTAATTTATTTGTATCTTCACCTTTTTAATTCATCATATTTGCATGCACTTTTAAAGGCCGGAAGTGGGCAACCTTTGGCAGATCTGTACGTCATATTCTAACACTTGGGCGCTGTTTCTAAACTAAATTTCTTATGCATAACTTGATGTTCATTGTCCCTCAATAGACATCTTTAAACATCAGATTGTACCCAATATCAAAGTATTTATTTTAATAGCTTTACATAAGCTCTACTTATTCGTAACTAAACGTTTCCAATGAACTATGTTAGTTCGCTTACTTATTAATTACTATATAAACTATGCAAACATCAATCAGACCCCTTCTTCCTTAGTTTGCAAGAAGAGTATAATATTGCAAGATTAATTATGTAAAGGAATAATTTAAAAGGATTGAATTTTGTACTATTATTGAAATTTACTATGGAAAATTATGCAATTTTTTTAACTATCAAGATTTAGGAAAAATATTGCCAGAAAATTAAATTGAAAAAACAATTTAAAAATCATTTTTTAAAAATTTTATGTCATTATAAAAACATAAGGGTAATCAATAATGTATGGTGGAAAAAAAAAAAAAGTCTTGTATAATTTTTTTATTAAATAAAATTTTAGTTCAAACTCCAAAAACAAAATTGTTCTGAAAGGCGCATTTCAACTTTCTAAAGCATATTTGTAACAAATTTGATATCCTATGTTAAACATTCTTTTATGTAAAGTACCAGCACATATTGTTTGGCAATAAATTCTAAAATTCCCCATACTTTTGCGCATGCGTTGGGAAGGGTTTAATTCGTCACAGCAGGGGTGAGAGGAAAGATGGAAGGAGGAGATGTTTATTTAATAATTAAGTATAAATTCGGATTATTCGCAAACTGAATTAAAATAATACGGTCAGAAATGACATGATATTCACATACACGGGGGGGGGGGGGGGAAATTGGACGCATAAATATCTAATAGGTCGAAAGTCATGGTCGAAGAATGACAGAGAATTTCGGAAATCCGTCATCCTTCCAATGTCAAAAATTCGTCATCTCACAAATACTCTTCGTTTCAGTATTCTAAGTTGTACGATTAATGAAAGGAATATATTTATTTATTTATTTCATTTGACAACCTTTCTTGGAATCCTTTATTCGAATTACAATTCAAAAGATCTAAACACGCGTTTCCAGTTATGAGATTCACAATAAAAAAAAGAATACTTTTATCATCAAAAAACCGTGAAATGCATTCAGAAACAATTCAAAAGAATAATTACAAAAGAAGCTTCACAAAAGCCGTGAAAACCACAAAACCGCCCAATTACGGCTCACACCGAGCCAACCTCAACTCTGCTGAAAAGGGCTGGATCGATATTACAAACAGAAACGAGGAAAAACCATGTAAATAATCAATTAATCACTAATATTGCAGCATCCTTCTCTCTTTTGCAAAGGCACCTTTTATTGGCACTCGGCGTTACAACTTCAGTAGAGGTGCGGAAAAGGGGAGGCGGACTTGGCATTAAATACACCATTAAATAAACATTGCGCGTTACCAGTTGTGGAAAAACATTCTTTATTCACTTAAGCCAGGTGAAGCGTGATCATGTTTTCGAAATAAAGGATCGGCTGCTGCACCCTCCCCCCTTCCTCACCCCCCTCCCCGATGTTCAACCAAACGTTGAATAAATAGAGGAGCAAAAAAGACAAACATTTTCATTTAACCGTCTAAAGGGTTGAGCCTTCTGGCACTGCTCATTGAAGTCATTGGTGGGAGGTAATTAGGGTTAACCCTGTCACTGGCAGACAAGGCTCTTTTTCTTCCATCTTCTTTCTTTTGATGTAATGAATGGCTGGAAATGAAAAGGATGAGGGTTAAAAAAAATAAAGAAGCTTTAGTGACTTTTAATAAACGATTGAATAGAAGTCGATGGTTCGAAATTCAGATGCGCGCGTCAGGTGAATTTATTTTCATCAAGTAACAGCTTCCAATTAGGCAGCTGCCTATGTCTGCTAGACTGAGCAATAAGAAAAAGAACAAGGCAGCTGCCATTAAAAAATTCTATTTCTCCCCAAATAAATAATGTTGTAAAAAATGCAAAAAGTTGCCACATAAGCAACTTTATAAAAAAATATAAAAAGTTGCCAAATAAGTAACTTTATAAATAAATACGAAAAATATGAATGTTAAAATATTAGGTTAATATTATCAGTTTATCTAGTCTTATTGGTCAGGTTTCTGAGCCCCCCACACCAGGCATTTATTGCCAACGGATTTAACGCACACCAAGTCCGCTTGCACTACCGTTTTTCTAATTTAATCTGGCCTCGAACCTGAAACCCTCCGGTTCCAAAGCTTAGAACTTACTGGACCACCATGACCTACATTCAAGAAGAGGGATTTCATTTTGCCCGTTGTCTAGGCTCGTAAAGTGAAAAATTCGCTATGGTCTAGTGATTGTGCAATTATTTAACATTTATAATCCCAAAAAAATTATTCATAATTACCAAATTAACTAAACTAATATACACCTGACCACCGAGCCACCCTAACCTTAAATAAAAGTTAAATTATGAAATATTTGGGAAGAAATCTGACTTAAAAAGTGATTCACAAATTATAATCTTTTAAGCACCTATATATTCGAATCTGTCTTAATGTCTGCACTTTTTCTTAACTATCCGGCAATTTTACAACTAGTTTGTTTATGCGAAATCAGACATATTTACAAACTCATGATATAAGATATCATGCAAAGAGATAAACATTCTAACCAAATATATTTGTTAAGAATTAAGTGAACTACGTGATCTTCCTGGGGGAGCTAGCCGCCAATGATGTAAACATCACGTGGTCTCACTGTTGATGCTTGTTATGTATATTATATATTCAGGAGAATCGAACTTGACCCTCCGACATTGGAGAGTGTCATCTTGGCTCTCTCTCTTCCGAAATAAACCTTAGTGCAGTTTTCTAGATCCACTATGCCATGGAGTATCCCTGTGCCTTTAATTGTTATGTTATCAAATAAACCATACACCCCAACCTTGAAAATGGAACTAAAGTAGTCTGTTGCGCCGATGATATTGCGATATGGCACACGGACAAAAACATTGACAGGTCAGAAAAGGCACTACAGAAGTCCCTCAATGGAATTGTCAAACGGACACAGGATCTAAAGCTAAAAATTAATGTTGAAAAAACAAATTTTAGCGTCTTCTCGACAGACAGAAAGCACAGAAAAGTGTTTGATCCTAACTTAAATATCGAAGGAAAACGTATTGTAAAAGCATCCAATCCCAAATATCTAGGAATTATTCTGGATGCCGAATTGAGATTCACTGAGCATGTGAACACAGTCTCTGAAAGAGCCCTAAAAAAATTGAAAATTATCAGGAGTCTCTGCGGCACTGACTGGGGAGCTTCTGTCAAAACTCTAAAGAACACATATACTTCACTTATTAGACCCATTATGGAATATTCTTCCTCAATATGGGCTCATGCTTCTGATACGGCCTTAAATAAGTTAGAAAGCATTCAAGCGAGAGCTGCAAAGATAATAACAGGAGCAGTTTCATCCACCAATAATGGAAAAATTAGGGAGTGTGGACTAGAAAGTCTACAAAATAGAAGAAAAGTAAATATGATTAAATTTACGAACAAAATATGTAGTCTCCTCCCGAACATATTATTCCACTCTTTAAAGGCAATGCGGGAAATAAGTCAAGACTGAAACAATCTTCACCCATGCAATATGAAAGAGATATCAGGGCAAGTATTGGCCTTGAACACAACAAATGGGCTATTGTTCAAGAACCCATCTCTTTCAAAAAGCTTCCAATGAACACCAGCGTTCACATTGACCTTCTGGAGCCATGCAACAAAAATGAACAAAAGGACATCATTAGAAAAAAGGGACTCAATGCAATAGAACAATATCCAAAAAGAGACTTTGTACATGCATACACGGATGGCTCCTCTGACAAAACCATCACCAATGGGGGTGCCGGTGTGTTTTTAACTACTTCGGATGGTGACTCTCATCAGAGCAAATATGGTGCCGGAAACGTTGCCTCTAACTTCACCTGTGGGCTGAGAGCAATTCTGGTGGCACTTAATATCTATACGGCCCTTGCCGCTTCCAAGCAGGCAAAAGGCCTAGTAATCTTTTGTGACTCAAAGACCGCCCTCCAAGCAATTCTAAAAGGACATTCTTCTTACACCCAAGAAATCATCTCTTGTCTTCAAGATCTTCAGATTATTAACAAGACATGTGACCTCCAGTGGATTCCAGCACACGTTGATATAGAAGATAATGAAACTGCGGATAGATTTGCCAACGAGGGCAGAGACCTCAACTCTAGCTGCTCTGATGTTTCTCTTCAAGATGCAAATGCAGTGGCCAGATATAAACTAAGAGAAAAATCCATTCAGGCCAAACATCTTCTCTCTGAAATAACTGCGAACAGATCTACTATTAAAACCCTAACTAGGCTGACAACCGGACACCACAGGGGTATGAAGATCGATGGAGAGGGCATGAAGATCTATAGAAGCTGTGATCATTGTCCTGATACACAGCTTATGCCTACTCACATCTACGAGTGTCCGGCTATGAGCGCCAGCCTGAGAAAGATTGGTGTACTGCCAACTATGATAGATCCGTATCGAGACAACATCAAACAAGTCGCAGAAGAAATTTTCAAAATTCATGGACATATTTAGTTTCGACTCTCATGGACACGACAAAAAAAATCCAATAAACCCCAGAAAAGACAACCTGTGTCTTCAAGTTCAAGTCAACCAAGGAACAATCTTCACTATCACGTAAATTATTTCTGTATCTAGAGAAAAGTAACAATAATGAAATTTAATCTAAGATTCTTTAATGCTTATTTATTTGAAACTTCACTTAACAGTCATGTGCATAAACTTTTGCAGTTCATAAATGTTTTTGTGCACTTTATTTTACATTTTTATTATTTATACACACAATCATATTAGCAGCACATTTGCTATCGAAAATGGCCAAAGACACTTGCAAAATGTTTTCATTCCATTCATTCCATGAAATAAACTTTATTTAATAAAATATGGAAGAAAAGGAATATTTCAAAAAAAAAAAAAATTACGTTTCCTTAGAACAAAAGGAATTCTCAAAAATATATGTCAGCAAAAAAGTGACCTCTTTACTTAGAAGTATCATCTTTGGTAAAGAAACAGGATTTAATGGGAAAATAATCCTCGTGTTTCTAAATGAAAATGTTGCGCTCATTCTTCCCATTCTAATAAAAAATACAACTTCTCAAAAGTTTTCCTTGGAATAAATTTGTTTTTTTACTCCCACAGAAGTAAAATTAATCGAAAAAGAAAGTTGTTTTTTTCCTTCACGTTGTTGTAATCCGAGGTTGTTTGAAATAAAGAACAACCGACTGTTTGAAAAAAAAATACGTAAGGGGGGAAAAAAAGACAGAAAGCTAAAAAAAAAAAAAATAGTTACTGTAGTGTTTTTATAAAATGCTTATAGTTGTAACGGAAAACAAATGCATTCAAGTAATTGATATTCAAGCTCAGAATGTTGCTTTGATAAATAAAACATGCTTTTATTTTAATGCACAGATAAAATAAAGCGAAATAAAGTTACAAATTTTATTAATTTAAATATCAGTAAATAATTTACTCGATAAATTTTTTCCCATATACTACATATTGGATATCCATTAAGCTGGCTGCGAATTAATATCAAAAACCTTATACGACAGAAATGCATCGAATTTTCGTTATTGAATTTTATATTTTACCCAAAAATATTCATGTTTAACCCTTTGTAATCGGATAAATAATTTTATTCACTCAATACATGAATCTGCTTATTACTCAAAAAATAAATAAATACAATTCCTTTAAGTTTCCTAAAAATGAATCTATATCATTTCAACGTTCTGTAGGTGCTTATAACAATCAAAATTTAGAAAATAAAATAAAATGATGCCCCATCAAGAATGGTGGGTTATTGTGGGTTTATATTTTAATTAGAAAAGAAACTTTTGTGTGGGGCTATTCAGAGAACAACAGCAAATAACATATACTTCATATATGTAACACCATAAAATTATTGACATAATTATTAATTATTTTGGTTTTTGCAAAAGCTATGTAAATACAAAATGTTTCCAGCATGAAGCAAATATGCCGAGAGTAACTTCTTAGATCAAAATAGTCAAGCAGAGGGATAAAGCGAAAATGATTGAAAAGAGGATTCGCAGTTTCATTATATTGTTGTAAATAGTAGGGTAATATAGAGCGGAATTGTTGGAACTGCAAATTTTAGTTATATTATACTATACTATACTAATATATACAAGCTAAGTAAAAAGGAATACAATAGAATCAAATCGTTTTTGTTTCATTTAATTGATTATATTAATTTAGATTTGTTTTATATATAGATTTTATTTCATTTTTGTGAACTTTTTATTGTTTAATTCCGAATTCAATTTTCATTATGATTTCGACCTAATTAGTTTCGATTTAATTTTTGTTGACTCTGGAAATGGGTTTTAATTACTTTAATGCTTTTATGATTGTTTATATTATATATATATATATATATATATATATATATATATATATATATATATAGTGTCTGTGTGTGTTAGTGTGTGTGTGTGTTGCTATAAAGAAAGGTAGGTAGGTACGAAAAGAAACAGCATAGTTAGGCAATAAATGATTCAATGTTAAATATAATGAATTCTACGGCTCTGCAGATGAATATGAGTAAAAATGCATGCATTCAATCTCATGTAAGACATTGACAGTAAAAATAATAATAAACGTATCATTGAATGACAGTTTTGGAGCTCCCGCCTCGAGTTCAAGGCTATCTCCTGTTCTTAAAAGCAAGAACCTGAATACAAATCGGCCCTGAACTATTAAAAAAAGCATGTAATTCAAAAACCAGTTAATTTTAATTGACAAGGGATGCTTTCACGGTTATGTATTTATTTACGTCGCCTATATAAAAGCTGCTGTGCTAAGCTAAGGATTTAAAAATATCGCAGGTGAAATATGTGCAATTCATACGGCCTAAATAAATACATTGCATGGAACACACCTTGCTTCACATGATTATTGGCATGTTAAACATGAAATATGTTTCTTGATGATTTATAGCTATAAACTTATAAAACAGTTTGAATTGCAAATATATCTGAAGAAAGAATTTATAAAGTACCTACAAGGAATACATTTTTTTAACAACACATAAAAAATCGTATATATATGATTTATATAACTGTGACTTACTGTTAATTTATGGCACCGCCTTAGAAGCGATGTACAAAAGATAGGTTCAACAGATAACTCCCTAGAAGAAAAAAAGATAACACAATTTAAAAAAATATAACCTAAGAACAAAAAGTTAGTTATAAATCTTTATACACTTATGAAGAATCTTCTGGAATGAGTTCCTGAAAATTGAATTAATAACGTATGAGTATTTTACACAGCGAATTTATAATCCTAAATTTTTAAGTGCTTTTATTATTCTTATTTAAAAGAAAAATTGAAAACATTATGATAAAAAGCTCAATTTAGTTTGATTTAACTACTATTCCATGCCCTATTTTTAGGTACGGCATGAACTATTTGGGGACGGATGGTATGATTTTCAAGCTCGGTCAGTCATCCGAGACGTGGACGATATCTGAGTCGATAAATCACCCCAACCTTCCGCGGACTGCGGTGGTAAGATCTCGGCTTGTGATCCGGAGGGTTGTAGGTTCGAGGCCTGCTTCCACCGAAAAACTGCCTGGTAAGTAGGTCTGGTGCGCGTTAAATCTGACGTAGGAGGTTCCGCTCCCTGCTCGCTTATGCTCGCAATCCTCCAGGAACTGCTAATGCAGTTCCCTCTCATATCGCCTCGCAATTCAAACTGTCTTCTCTCGCTCGCCATCTACTATCTACTATGCCACTTTAGTCTAGCAAAAGATGCAGGGTGCTCCAAAAAAACTTACTTATTTGAAAGGTCAATAAAAACAAAAGTACTTCAATTATTGTTTTAATTCTTTTTTTATTTAAGAATACAATATCCCATTTTTTTCTCATACTGTTTTAAAAATGGCATCGGTTGAATGGCGACCCTCATTGCGTATACACTGAGTAAGTCAATTTTTGAAGTTCGTGTCCACTCATTGCAGCATATCAATCGGTATGTTGGCAATGGCGTCGCGTATGTTGTTCTTGATGTGAGGTCCGCGGTCGATCGAAATAAACAAGGGATTTCAAAATCAGCCTCGTCACTGAAAAAAAAAAAAATGACCGCGTCTTCAGGCAGGTTGTCAAGCAGCATTGCACGTTCATTTTGACGGGCAACAAAATCGCGTTCAGCTCATTCTTGCACAACAGCCAATTTATAGGGATGAAATGGAAGGCCTTGATGGAGAATTCGTTGAAGAGTGGTGTCAGAAATTTCCACAGCAACTGCGTGTTTGTGAGCCGAATGCCGGGGAGAATGCGAAACTGACTGCCTCATTCTTTCGACATTTCCCGGTGTCCTGGTGGTTCGTTGATATCCATTTCTGGGTTTAGAGACACTCCTGAAATGAGTTAACCCACGACAGAATCGAATTACGGCCAAGAACGAGTCTGTGAGGAGGAACTTTGAAAGCGAGATTGGAAGGCACTTGCGTAGCAACAAGTGAGCGACAAAAAAGAAGCTCTCGATCGCAAAGGCCTGCTGTTCTCTATACCAGAACATAATGGCAAGTGACTAGAAGCAAGAACAAATCTGAGGATTTTCCGCACCAGAAGCATTACCTATCACCCCTTTACCCACCCAACTCACCTCTCGGGATTTTTTTCAAATAAGTTATTGTATCTGGCGTGCTCTGTATATTCAAATAGTTTATTCCAAAATGTGAAAACAATGAAAGACAATAAAAAAAAATGTGAATGAAAAAGTACACTCGAAAATTGAACCTTAGAAAAGTTCTTTGTAAACACAAATAACATTTCTACTTCTTCGTCTCCTGGCACTATTTCAACGATTTCATTTTAAAATCGATACGGCACGACTTATGCTCATTGTAAAAATATCTTTCCGTTAATTTTTCAAACGCGTTCGCTTGAAATCTCAAACCGTTTATTGTTGTTGTTGTTACCGAGCAAAGTCGAAATGTTGTCGAATTGCGATTAACAAATTCGGCCTAATTTTGCATCCACATTAGCGTTACATTATATAATAATTAATTATAACTATATTATTATTAGTTATTATAATATAGTTTATTTCTCAAACAATAAGAGAGAAATTTTTAGTGATATTTTTCGGATTCAGAACTAAATATTTATTTATGATAATAATTAATATTAATCTTATTTTAATATTATTATTTTATAATATTACTAATAGGATAATAATATTATTTTTAATAATAATATTATTATTTTTAACCCTTTATTTACTGACTTGTTCTTTAAAGTATCGTTTAAATTCAGCTGATTTCTTTGATAGATGACTTTTTTTTTTCCCTCAAAGTATTTAAAATAATATGAAGAGAGTATTTCCAATGGAAATCAGCAGATATATCAGATAACAATAATAAAATCTTTTCATTATTAATTAAAATAATTAAGTAATTTCAATAAATTGTAAAAGTTTTTTTTTCTTTTGCCTTGGAATTATTTTGTCCAAAAATTGATGGTCCATAAACAAATTGGAAAATTAATAGTAAAATTATTCAGTAAATAAAGGATTAACCGAATTGTAACCGTTACCGAAATTTTAACGATTTCAACCCTTCTATTTCTTCGGTGTGCAGTGTTTTTTTTAAATTTTATTTCTTGCAAAATAAAGAGTTCTTTAAAATTTTCAACATAGTAACACACGAAATAAAAAACGAAAAATCTTTTGAAACAGACGCAAGGGGAAAGAAATACTTTTCTGAAGATAATTCTTTCGCTTCTTTCCACAACACGGAAATAGAAATAACCGAATCCAACTCGCAGCTAAAAAGCAAATTGATTTTGTCCCAAAGTAAATAATTATTTTAGTGCAACTAATATAAGAGGAGACCCCGCTAACTTAGCGCCCCGCTGTGCCACATAAATCAATGTAAAACAGCTTCGGAACAATTTAGTCTTCTTAGCGGAACACATATCCGAGTCTCACACTCTTCTCTTTTAACTGGATGCGACAGCACACAGCTTTATTGAATTGCCACACATCCCTGCCTTGGCACCACACCAAAACAATTCATTCATTCTTATTATTATGCAGTTTCTTGCGTAAATTAAGAGACGAGAAAAAAGCAAGAAATGTACCCTGGAAAGGTTTTTGGAACTAATACCACTCAACAAATGCGTTGCGAAAACGGAAAAACGTTTTAAACACAGATGAAAAAGACACGCGCTTAATTATGGTGGGTTTTTTTTCTGCACGAAAATAAAGGGTCATTCCAAAACTCAAAGAATAATTCTTTCTTCGTTGCTTTTAGAAAATTTTAGGTGCATTTCATCATAGTAATGCACCAAAGAAAATTTGTCAGTTTCTATAATTTTTGTATAATTAACTCAAATAAAAAATTATAATGTTCTCTAAAAAACTTATTTCTTTCTCTAAAACAACATAAAGAGAAAATACTGAAGTCGTCAAAAATTTCAAACTTGAGATTTTATCAAAATTTTTTGCTTCAGACCTCCTTTCCTTTTTTTTTTTTTTTTTTTTTTTTTTTTGAATTTTCAATTGATTTTGCCAAAAGGGTTGTTCAATTGCCTGTATGTATATTTTCATGTATGCAAAAATGATAACTCAAAAGCAGAATTACTTAAATAATAAAATTCGTTACTTAAATTACACCGCTGCATCAATTTTGATTTCAATTCGCCCAGAAAAATACGATTAAAATACAAGCTATGTTTCCAGTATTATAATACGAAGCACAAAATTCTCATTTGCGAAATCCAAAAATCAAAAATCTGAGCATTCATGGCGTTGTCCAGGGTCCATAAATAAGCAAGACAGTTTTATCCAAAATTTACAATAGAAGAAAATTCTGTGATTAAAATCATAATAAAATAAAGGTATAAATGGCTGTATGTAGGTTTTCATGTATACAAAAATGATAATTCAAAAGCAGAATTATTTAAATAAATAAAATTTATTTAAATTTCACCTCTGTATCAATCAATCAAAAAATAAAATAGAAGAAAATCCATTGATTAAAACCCTAATAAAATAAAGGAAATGCTTTGTACTTCATTGAAATAAAATAAAGTTGTTGATGTAAAGCATAAAATATTTTTTAAAAATTATAGAAAAAAAATTCAAGAAAATTTACTTGGTAATTTATTTTAAATACTTAAAAGTTAAATTTTCAAGTTTATTTTTACAACATTATAATTTTTAAAAAACTCAAAACTACGTAAAAACAATTCAAAAATTATTTTTAAATAAAATTTTATATAAAAAAATTACTGGTACAATTCCTAATTTCCAAATTATATTTGTGCTAAGTATGTTGAATAAAGATCAAATTACATATCCTAAGAAGTGTTAACATACATATACGTATTATTTTTTATTATTAGTAAAAAGATAATAATATGCATCAGTACTGAATGTTGAACTATCAAATTTATTTCTATTCTGATCATTCTCATAAAAAAACGATAAAACATAAAAATTCAACTTAACATCATATAGTAGAAAAATCAACAACATTAAGAGTGAAAAAATATAAGTTATAAATAATATTTGCCATTTGGACAGTGATGAAACAAAATTATACTGAGAAAGTACGTTGAACAAGCAAGACAATCATTAACATACATAATCATGCCGTTATAAAAAAAATTGTATTTTCATAATTTAAACATAATAAATGCAAATTTTATTATGTTTGAGAAATTTCAGCTGTGCTAAGTTTTTATGTAGCGCACCTGCATGCTTGAGTCGTTTAAAGCATTCATAAAATTGTTTTTCAAACTAACAGTTTGGTTTACATACATATAAATATAACCACTTTATCATTTAAAAATATTTGTATAATATAAAAATATCATTATTATAGAGCGTGAAGTCAATACTAAAAAGAATGTTTTTATGAATATTTTTATTTCAAGGTCTGATGTATGAATAATAAAAGAGGTAGACAAAATATAATAAAAACATCGAGGCTTAAGGATTTATGCACCCAGTCATATTTGAGATGGCATTTACAATAAATTCTCTCATATACTCTTTGCAAATTTCAACATAATGTGTTTATTTCTAAATAATTTAATTCGCATGTACTTATCAAGAAGTTGATAAAAAAATAATAGTTGAACATAGTAAACCTATAACTATCAAACTATATCGAATTAACAATAATTCATTTAATGTTAATAATAGAGTGCAAATACATAACTACTATTCGAGAATTATCATTAAATCCTATTTATATGAAAATTGATTCTACAAACTAGCGGGTGTGGTCACTCCAAAACTTTATCACATAATCTCCAATAAACTTATGCAGGAAAGTTAAACTTACCATTGACGTATAATAGTTATGAAATATCTTTTGACCTGAATTTAGAATTTTTTTTGCCTTGTAATTTTGACGATTAATCCCTAGTATACGGCAATAGTATCCAAAAAACGAATTCAGTGCTTTAGATTCAGTGCTTTTTTCAATTGATTGAAATAAAGGTTTAACACAAAACCGTAACTGTATTCACAAAATATAAAATCTAAAGTGATTTGTTTGAGGCATTTGGTTTTTGAAATACTTCGTTCAAATAATTCTGAAAGTATAGACCGATAGACAATCAACTCTGTTCAATTCGGCTCAAAATTTGAATCGTCTACACTATAGATATTAAATATGTGTACCGAATTTTATTTATGTAGCTCTCTTCGTTTTGCAGTAATTTGTTTTATTTGAACTACCTGATAGACTGACTTCATCTCAACATATTTTATCAATGTTAGACATAAACATCAAAATTTCAAATAAAGAGCACCGAATTTCAACCATCTAGCTGAGAGCTTTTTTTTTTCTTTGTGTCAAACATGGACATTCTACAAAAATGTGGGTTTTTTTTCGAACTCAGGGAAGTCTACAAGTGGAGATACGGCAAAATCTCGGGTTATATATCTTTACTTACTTTATAATATGTATGTAGGGATTGAATTAACGGCCATTACCATTCCACATAGTTTTATTTTATTGAAATAGATGGCACTATGGGCTCCACTAAAGGCGCCATAGGTCGAAAGCCTAATACACACGACGTCAAGTTTTAGAAAAGCGAGCTGTGAGCATTCCCTCGGCAGCCAGAGAGAGAATGGGTCATTCGTTTCGATATCATGGTTATTTCTTACACTACGGTGGCACATAGTTTTGCCATTTAACATTTAGTTAGGCTTCACCCTAGGTGTCATCTAAATGTTATACTTTTATATTTAATTTAAATAGTCTGTCCTGCCCTAATTGTTAATGTCTTTTCTTTTAAATTTTTTTTGTAAATAAATATAACGTTTTTATTTAAAAAATTCTTCTCTTTAATCAGTAATCCTAGACACTGATCTGAGTGAATCTGAATGGATAATTTGTCCCGTCTATTCCTAGATGTATAGGAGAAAGTAAGAAATTTTTTTTAAAGCATTTATTGTTTTATAATAAGCAAAAGTGCAAAGATTTTAATTCCTGTTTCAAACTGGATACCGATTCCAAGAACACTTATCTAAACAAGTTAACTATTTTTGACGAGTATTCTCGTCATAGAAATGGTACAATATAACGAGTTTATTCGTCAGGAGTAATAAGTAGTGACAATTTGAATTTTGAATTATAATTTTAGTAAAAACTCAAACATATTCATAAATTGTTCAAGTAAAAATGAATGGAATAAATGAAAGATTATAATGCGTTATACCATACTTTGCTTAATATCATTCTCCAACAGCAAATAAAAATAATAAATTAATTTTTTATATTTATTTTTGTTCATATGCAAAAAATACAAGCAACTAAAATAAAAGTTATTGTTGAAATAAAAAAAATGTAATAAAAATTTCATTACAACTTAATTTCATACTAAAAATCCCACTGGTCATCGCTACATTTTTGGGACACAATTTAGATATGTTTTTTGAATAGGTCGAAATAGTTTTTATAAATAATCTTACTAACAATTTATTTTATGCTTGCAATCAATATATATTATAAAGTAAAATGCAAAAATTTATTTAAATCAAGGTGGTCATTCATGGACATAAAATATCATTTTAGAAATCTCTTTACATCACCACTAAAACCATCAACACCATCAATTCTTTTTAAAAGCGACTTGCTCCACTTTTTAAAATATGATGTGGTTTATTTTCTGAACCACACATATCAAAGTATTTAATATCGTAAGGTTCAATTTCCGAACCACTTAATAAGTAAACTATATTTTTAATCTTTAATTCCTTGAGTGGTTTTAAAATTAAAATAATTAAAAATTTGATTAATACTTTGAAGCGCTTAAAAAAATGAACCATCGAGCTCGAAAGAGTTAATCCTCGACAATTTCAATAAACAAATTGTGAGATTCAAATCTCTAATCAAGTCTGAATGAATAAAAACGCCAAGCCCTCTTGGGAAACTTTAGATTTTAATTAATGATACGAAATAGAAAATCACATTCCATGCATACATGTTGTTAATTTCAATAAAGATTCAATTTAAAAGAACCGATACAAATTCTCAACAGATTTTCAACTGAAGTTTTCGAGATTCTGGAACGTTTAAACCTTCACTTAAACTATACCATAATTACAGAGTCAAGTGTTTCTTCATTCTTGTTTTAAACGCTCGTGAAGACCAAAAATAAAATGGTGGCTAATATACCGTGAAGTCGACTTCTCATCGTTTTGCTCTGTTCATTAGGCAGCAATGAATAAAAACGCGCCTCGGAGGTATGCAGAAAAATGCGCCAACGACCTTGACGAGTAAAAGATTCATTAAGAGGGATAATTGTTTCAGCCAGACTAGTTTAATACAGCCAAATTAAATCACTTTAGAAATTCAAAAAGAATGACTAATGCTGTCATGATGCTCCAGTCGGTAACAAAGTAGCAACTGGGGAAAAAAGACTAATGAACTGGGTGCAACCTATTTTCGCTGTGATAAGAGATATGAATAAGAATGGTCATTAGTTGCAGCGCAGTATTTCCCTTTGAATTGAATCTGTACATTCATTTTATAAAATGATTTTAAAATGCGACTTAATTATGTAATTTAGCAGTGAATATCTTAATCTTTGACTTTTAAATGCAAGCAAAATAAAAACTTTAATCAAGAAATAAGGGGACTCTATTAGATACTTTTGAAAATGATGCAGTAAGGGTTATGAAAGATTTTTTATGTCTATGCATTAAATATAAATACATCAAATTTAAAAAAAACATTTTAAAACAAAGCATATATATTTTTTTTAAAAATTTAAAAATATATTTTTAAATTTTTTTAAATATTCTAGGTGCCTTAATTTTCAATTTTTATTATTTTTATGCTTATTCAATGTCAATTTATTTGGAAAAAATGCTATTATTTTGTAAATTTAATTAAATGCTAATTTTTTATGAATATTTTTATGCATACTAACTGAATGTTCATAGGGGTTTTTGTTTTCACGAACTAAAATTGACTTTTAAAAATTAAAAAAATTCGAAACATAAAATACATCATTTTCTTTTCATGTTTAACCGAAATTTTTATTATCAATATCATTTCTTTAAAAATTAGGACGCCTGGAACATTTTAAAAATATTTGAACCTAATTATAATATTTTGGGAAAAGTTAAAAAAGTATTTTTTTCCTCTAGCTCTTCAAATATTTTATTGAACAATATATTTTATAAGACTATTTTAATTGAACATATTTTGGTGATGAAATAATTTTAAAAAGGAAATAAGCAAAAAATGGTCGAAATCGTGTAAAGTCCACAATGCCCATAAACCTTAAATGGGAAAATTTGTTTTACAATGTTTGTATCGGACACGAATTTTTAAAAACTAACATACAAACATTTTTTTTATTGAACCAAATAGTTAAAACATTTGGAAGTTCAGCAAGAGAAGAAAAAAATAGATTTACAGCCTTTAATTTAAAAAAAAAAACTTGTTCAAATAATAATAATGATTTTGCAAAATTTCAGTGTTAGGGGGGAAAAAGAATGTTAAAAAATGATGACAAGTTTTAATTTTTATTTCACACATATATAGTACAGACAACTGTTACATAAAATTTAAGAGACCATTAGATAAAAATTTTAATAAATAAAAATTTTAATAAATAAAAATTTTATAATCGTTTGAAGTTACTATTAATGATTTTTTTGCCAAAATATATCTATGTTTTTAACTTAAAAAGTCAGTAAAACATGTCTAAAAACTATATTAAAATAATCGATCTACTACAATATCAAAAGTATTGTATATATCCATATCAAATTTCGTGAAATTTTATGGAATCAATCGCAGTGAAATATTTATTCATAAAAAAAAGCTTTTAAATATTGCAATTTAATACATCCATATGTGTTGGAAGCAAATGTAATTTTCGCGTTTTTTAACAGAAATGGAGAAAAGTTTTCATACTAGGCATATTGAAGATGTAATCATTATGGCTAAAAATAATTTATTTTACATAATTTTTACAAATATTTAAACACGGAACACGCGACGCGAACAAAACACACGCAACACTAAAAAGTCTAACAAAATTTTCATCTACTGCGAGCTAGCTTTAGGCCACTAACAAATTTCCCTTTAAAAATTCCCTGAAGGAAAATTCCTAAAAATTTCCTAATCAGCATCTTACAGTAAGGAAATAGACGAATCTTACTTATGGCAAAAACAAACAACCGCTGAATAGAATGAGAATTAATATAAAGATATTAAATATTATTTTGGTTAAGAAAATATCACTGTTTCAATTTTGTTTTTATTTGTAGTACATTGTTGTAATTACCCTATATATAGTTATAACTATATCCTATTAAAAACTAAGTTTGTTTTAGAATTTTTAGAATCTGCCATGTCTGAACTTTATTTCCCGATCATTAAAAAAAATCGGGAAAAAGTATTTTTATAACCAAGTCAGATACTTTGCAACATATCCAGTTTTGTTTCCCAAAATTTTATGAAAATAAAATAGAAACTTTGATGCCGTTTGTTGTCAGAGATACTTCAGAAATCTGATAATAAACCGATTTAAAACATAATACATAGCAGCACTTAGATCGATGGAAAAGAATAAATAATCCGATACTTTTTAGTTACTACTGCATACTCTTTTTGATTTGCTTTTACGATAGAGTAGTTTGCAACGTTGAATTAAAAGCTGCTTGAAAAAAAAAGGTACTTAACATGAGATTTATCATTGCTCTCGAATTCTTTATTACCTAACTTTGTCAAAAAACAAAATGTTTTTAGTCGTAAACATGTATTATTTACAACATATTTTCCTAATTCATTTTTCAAGAATAATCACATTATTTTAAAATCAATTTCTTAAAATTTTGACATTTAAGAATTCGGGTAATAATATTGTCAGTCAATATACTTGTCTCAAGGACAAAATCATTATTATTAAAATTCTGCTACCAACTGCCGAATCTTCCTCTTTTGCAAATTATTTGTACATAAATTCAGCTTATAATATATATATATTCTACCATAAAAGCACTAAGCAATTGAAACCAATTTTTAGAAATCAGCCAAAATTAAATTATTTCGGAAACGAAACTAAAAATTATTTTAGAATTAAGCTACAAAAAGTAAACAAAAATAAAAGCACATTGAAATGAAATCCATTTATGAAACAAACCAAATGGGAAACTAAAAGAGAATAATTTTGGGAAACTAAAAGAGTCTTATTGCGGAAATGAAACTAAATATTGGTATCGAAACTAAAAACTATTTCGGATTCGATAAAATTAAAAATTTATGTATAAAAAAAA
>JAPMOQ010018337.1:1435093-1475766 GCA_026543055.1 Argiope trifasciata
TATATATATATTTAAATCGGGGATATACGAATCGTAAAGATTCATTTTTGCTGATTTCAAAACGTTGTATACATCGTATGTGAGGGGGAAAAAATACAAACCGAACTGCACCTTTCAATTCCTAGGCCATTTCTAGAGGCAGATTTTCAGTGTAAATCGAATTTTAGGATTATTTGACCTAAAATCCGAAAGGAACTAAATCCTTTTCACAATCTTGCCAATTTCTTTAGCCAAGACTTTTCTTATTGATTTCTACTCCAACTATTTTCTTTCTTTTCTTTAGTGGACAAAATAGTAAGAAAACGAATCTGTGATACATTCCTAATGTACGAGATTAATGTTTGTTCTGTTCTTTCTTCCATGACCGAACCAACAGATGTTTGCGCACCCATCATGAAGATTGATTTGTATTACTTTTAGCGGCTGGCCATGAAGATCTCTTCTTCTATCTCTACTAATAATAAAAATTAATGCGTGTGTAAGAGAGTTGACGCTCTACCGGCGAGATCTTTAGACCTGGAAGAACTAAATTTAGCACAAATATATACTTTAGAAAATAAAGATGTATACTTCAGAACGATTTGTTTTGAAGTTTTAATTAGTTATATCTTCAAATTTGGGGTTTTCAGGGATAATTTTCAAAAATATTACAGAACAAAAATAATTTTTGAATCATTTCAAAACTCAAAAGAATTAGTTTTCAAGTTATAGTCAATTTTTTTTTTGTAGCGTCACCTATTTTATTTTTAATTACATATTTCAAAAACAGTTTGCAATAGTATATTTAAGTATTGACGTTGAAATCCTTATAGTCCCCATTGCTACAACTAAAATTTCAACCCAGTTCCTCTCCCCTTCCAATATTGATGAACAAGATACAAAGATTCGGCTTTTTGAATAAATTTCAATATTTGCTTTTTTAATGTTTTTTACTTTCTCGTATATGTAATATAGAAAAAAAAACATTAATAATCTAAAAATTAGTGCTTCTGATTTCGAAGAGTCTCTACATTTTAGAGGAACCTGATTTCGAAAACTACATTTTTGGAAAATGTCCATCCGTTTGTCTGTCTGTGACAAAGATAATTAAAAAAAAGTTAAGTTAGATGGTTGAAATTTGGTATGCGGTCTTTATACAAAATTTTCAAATTTCAATCAAATTTTGATCAAAATTTGTTTAAATGAAGTCTGTCTGCCCGGTTCTTCAAATATCAACTATTTTTATAATCAAAAAAATAGATCTATATAAATAAGAGTAGGAGCACAAATCTGATATCTATAGAGTAGACACTTGCCAAATTCAACAACGTGTTGACTGTCTGCCGTTCTATATTTTCAGAAAATTGCAAATACGGTAGTTCAAAACTGGAAAGATCAAATTTGGTATGAGATTTTGTGACTACGAATGTGTCAAATGTTTGCTTCAATCAGTTGAGAAAAACGTGTCGGAAATACAAATTCGAGTTTTTGGAAACTATTAATGCATGCAAGGGTTAATTACCAAGTATGATACGGCTGACAACAGATTTAGAAAACGAATACTAAATTCAAGCCAAAAGTTAATATTTCATAATCATTGTACGCTAATGTTCATAATCATTGTACAAGGTACTATCTGGCTTGACAAATTTATCAGAGAGTATGCTAGAAAGTTTTGAAGAGACCACTCACACTGGTGTATGAAAGTTTGTTGCATTCAAGAAGGTGAAACTTCAGAATCAAGGAATGGTGAGCAATTTTTAAACTTCTTTGATTTTAAATGCTGGTTATCTTTCCGGTGAGTAAGAGTTTTTTGGTGCAAGGGCCAGATTTTACCTTGCTACACCAAATCTGGGTATCTAGAAATCTCTACCAACTCTATCCAAATCTCTACCAATCTATCTTTCAGGGGATATAATTGTATACAAGAAGATATAGACAAAAAAAAATCAGGGGATTCCATAGTGCAGAGAACTGAACGGTGCAACAGATTTCTACAATAAAAAATTATAAACTATGAGATTAATCTTAAAAATATTTTGATGAGAAAAGTTTAAATATTTTTCTGAGAACACGTTCATGATTAAGGTACAAAAAGTATTTAATTGAAATTTTCAGCAAAAATTTATCCTGCCAAAGTAAATGTTCACTAAAGACATTTTTTTATTAATTTAATTGCCGAAGCAAATGGCCGCCAAAGGCATGCTTTATTTTAATTGCCGAACCAAATGGTAGCCAAAGGCGTGCTTTATTTTAATTGCCGAACCAAATGGACGCCAAAAGCATAGTTATTAGTGAAAAACAGAATGGTGCAAAAGGCATGTTTTGTTTTATTGCCAACCAAGTGGGCGCCAAAAGTATGTTGTATTTAATTGCCAACCAAATGGCAGCCAGAGGCATAGTTATTGGTGAAAAACAGAAAGGCGAAAAGCTTTCTAAAGTACTAAAATATATGCCAATCAGAATTTGTATTTAAAAATATTATGATGCAAAAAGTTAAAGTATTTTGCTGGTAATGCTTATAACATTAAATTACGCAAAATATTTAATTGAAAATTTAGCAACTATGAATCCTGTCAGATTAAATAGTCGCCAAATAGAGCTAGATATAAATTTGAATTGCGAACAGCTGCTCATCGAAAACTCCCAGTATTACATTACACGAGGAAAACGAAAAATATTCCCAGCCTAGATGAAAAAATTTTTTTGACAACTTCTCGCAATTAATCTTCTAGAATCCCAAAACCACCCAGTCCGCTTGTTGAGAAATTCTTCCTCAAAATTCTCCTTCGATACTTTCCGTTTAAGGAAAGCCTGGAAACCATCAAATTACATTAAAAAAAAAATACCGCAACACTTGAACAGTGAAATCCTACTACTATAATAATATTTGGAACGCCCTTAGCAAAGGAGCCTATCGTAAAACAGAGTGTGCCATTGTCAAAAAGTGGCAAAGTTGTTTACTTTTACAACGTGTCCCTTTTTACTTCTTAATATAAAAGAGGAATTTTATGTCTCTTTAACTTCGGGTCGTAAACGGGAACTCTTCGGTTGATGTAATAAGTACACTGTAGAGACGTTCAGCAGTATTTTATTGGATCATCACTCTACAAGTGGAAAGGTCCACCAACTCAAATATTGTATTTAACAGGTTTTTCGATTTATCTTTTTTTTTTTATGGTTTTGATGACGGTTTCAAAACAAAAGAGTAAAATTAGTTTTTTTAGATTAATTTCTTTATATTGTTGAAGAATTCAGGGAAATGAATATCCACAAATCCCTATTAACAATAACGGCACAAGTGTGAGTTCGTGTAGGATGAATTATAGCAGCAGACACTAGTGCAAATGTATTTTAAAGAATATAAATAGACAGCTCAGTTGATATCTTTAAAATTTTAACTAAATAAAGATTTTAGCATTTTTCTAACATAGTGTTATTTTTTTTTAAAAAATACTTTTATTTTCATTCCATTCTTCAAGATTTTAGAGAAATAGATGTCCACTAGAAGAATATATAAAGTAAAACAAGTATTATGTACGATTTCGTTAAAAATTATAATCAGATAAGTGTAATTAAGTATTCTAATTGAATAAATTTCTATTAACAATTATGGTGCACATGCGAGGGTGATTAAGTTGTAGTATAGCTGCAAAATTTTGTGTAAATATACTTCAAGACGGATGAAAACGTGCATCTCCAGTGGGAACTTAAAAAATAAATATAAATATATAATTACTATAAATTTCTAGTTAAATTTGAACGGAACATAAGCTTCATACAGCCAAAATTTGTTTTGTAATGATAAATAATAATAAAAATGAATGTTTGTATGCCTCTTATGCCCTGCCGTACCGCTCATCCGATTCCGATAAAACTTCGACAACATATTGCACTTGCGCAATATACTGCGCTTGCACTTGCGTAAATATTATCGAGATAATACAATAATCTATGGTATAAAAAAGTATTTTCAGATCTATTTACCGCATCTATTCATTATGGATTAACCACCAAGTAACTCGCAAAGGAGACAACAGATTCAGTAAAGATGTTAAATTCAAGCTGGATGTTCATATTTCGTAACTATTGTATGTAAATGTGCCATACATGTCTCTCTCTGAGGTAATAGTTTTATTAGAGAGTGTGCAAGAAAGTTAAAGGGGAACCAATTCTACAGGTTTAAAGTTTTAACTAAACATTAATAAGAAATTAATGTTTTTTGCAGTAACCTCTGAAAATATTATAATACAAAGAATTTTACACCAGCTTAGTGTTCAAAAAATTATCTTTTCAACTATATTAAAGATTTTATCGTATTAGTACATTTTTTTATTTTAATCAATTTTAAAACAACACTTTTTAAACACTTTTTCTAACATTAAACTTGAGAATTCTGAACAAATATTAAACGAATCAGGAAATATACAAAAAACAGTTTCTTCCCTTTATAATTCTCAAAAAACACCAAGCATTACAATTTTAAAAGAATACACAAATCTAATAAATTAAAATGAATTTTTGTTCGTAGAATAGAATAATAAAAATAGAATAAATACTATTTACACTTCTTTATATATCCTTCCATTTCAATGAATGTATTCATTCTAAAAGAAAACAAATATTCTTCCTATCATTCTGAATTAAACAAGATAACTATTTCAACTTATAAACGATATTTCCAAGATTATTTCTTCTGTGACAGCAAAGGGTCGGATTCCAAATAATTTATTTTAAACTAAATAACACTAAAGAGTGTTATTTAGTTTATTTTCCCTTTATTTAGATTTATACGTGTGAGAAAAATTTCTTTCCCCACAATGCATAACAAATAGCTCATTCTGTTTTAGAATCATTTGAATTATAAACTTAGAACCTACCGGTATGGAACAAGCAGCTAAAAAAGAAAAATTTTGAGCTTCAAATTCCATTGCAACCAGTTTTTCATGGTTGATTCCTACAAAATTAGGCATTTAAAGGAATAAAATTGTCTGCAATCAAATAAAAACGAACAAAAGAATAAAATAACCAGCTTGCTTTGTTAATCCAATTAATCTAATCTGGAAATCGTGATAAAAATAAATATTTTTGATTACTTATAATAAAGAAAAATGTGTATGCATTGGCTCTCCATTGGCTGGACATTTTGATCAGAAACTACTAATTCAAGTAATTATAAACTTTAGAAATTTTGAAATTTTAATTAAAATTTTAAACAAAAAAAAATAAAGCTTAATTTTTGTCATTTTTTTCGATCATTTTTAATAATACTATTGCACAAAAACAAATCTCTCACTTTCTCAAAAAAAAAATTTTATATATTTTTTAAATTAAGCTTACCCTAAAACAATGAAAACGGTTTGAGTTTTATCAAACATTTTATAACGCAAATTTTTCGCGTCGTTAAAAGTAAGGAAAAAGATTGTGTTTAATGACTGTCTAGTTTACAAGACGAATTGAAATATCAAGTCACAATATTTATATTTATAAGGTTTGTAACTTATTACAAGATACAATACTTTATACAACTTGTAATTTTCCTAAGATATTGCAATTTGTTATAAGCCTAAGATATTGCAACTTGCAAAAGTGTAAGTGATTGTAATAAGTACAAGATATTGTAAACTAAAAATTAAACATAAGAACTACATTTATAAATAGATGAATTGCATATTTAAATTTTTAATAACGCTTGATATTATGGAATTGGCTTCCATCAAAATTCATATGTACAATGACTAGATGTAAATGTAATGAGGACTTTAAAAACAATAATTTAAAGTATTCATGGACATGAAGTTATTTTTTTAAATAATCAAACTGAAATAAAATAAAACCAGTATCCTAAACAAACTAGCTGGTTTGACAGAACAAACTAGTAAAAAATAAGTCAGCAGCACTAAAATTCCTTTCTGTTAAAGATACAACGGAATCTGAAAATATATTCGCTTTCTTAAAAAAAATTTTTTTAATCCATAATAAAAAGAAAAACGCTTATTTTCACAAACGAGAACAAGATCACCGAAGTATTACCGAAGTTAACGTGCCATTTGCTACAACCAATCATTTGCAGAAATGAAACCATATGGAAGTGAAAGCAGGAACAAACAACACATCACAGCCAAGAAAATCACTCGGCAAACAAACCACTAAACCTAATTGGGCCCAAATTAATCCAAATTACAGCTATTTTCTGCAAAATGCAAGACTTCACTTCCCGACCGCTTGTTCAAAAGCATCTTCGAGCCTCGGAAACATTCCTTCTGCCCTCCCCCTGTTTTTTTCTTCTTTTCTTTTCCATACGCAGCGTCAGTGTCATTTCCAAAATGTCGAACTGGGCAGCAAAGAGAAAGGCCAAACAAGTTGGCCAAGGCTGTTACTCCGTGTCATCCCACCCAAAATGTCATAACGTCAGAGCTTTTTCCAAAAGCCCTTAATTGCTCCCTTGCTTTTGCAGCTCATCGTTTACGCAAACGACTCGACATAATTGTTAGATGCTTTAAGATTCGAATAAATATGTTCGGAAAAATTGTTTTGTTCAAGAGGAGAAGAGGGGAATGGACCTATGAGTGTCATATGGTAGCAATTTGGATGTCAAATATTAGTTACACTGTAACATTACTTGTCAATTTGAACAACGGTATGGCAGAAATTTAGAAGTCAAATAATTGTATACATAGTTGCAAAGCTCAATTTAACATTTGAATAATTATATGGCAAAAATTTTGAGGTCAAATAATTATATAATGTAACAAAGGTCGATTAAATTCAAAATCGAATAATTATTTGTTGGTAATTTACAGATTAGATACTTGTAACAATTTTAAATTAACCACCATTTTGAACAAATCTATGATAAATTCAGAAGTAAATGTAAGCTACAAGATTCAATTGATTGTAAATTTAAACAATTATGTGTCAATAACTCTGAGTTATTGACATAATTGTTCAAATGTTAAGATAATTATAAAATTTTAACACTAATTGTTGATAATTTAAAGGTGAATGATTAATTACAAGAATCAAGAAGCTGCAAATTTGAATAATTCTATAGCAATAATTTCGCATTTGAACAACTATATGTTGGTTAGTTACAAGAATTAATTAATTGTAGATTCGGATGATTATATACCAGTAACTCAACTACTATATATTAGTTACAATGCTTCGATAATTACAAAATTTGAACAATCTATGCCGGTAATTTATACATCAAAGATTAGTTACAAGGCTCAATAAAGGATAATAATTTATGACAAATTTAACATTCATTCAAAGAGAAATTAATTTAAATAGGACAATTTTTTAAAACACACATTAGAGAATATCCAATGTATGTCATAAGGCATGAATCTATTTCATTTCATGAACCTTTATAAAGTGTGTAGTTACAAAATCAAAGAAGGATATAATCCCTCAAATTTCAACTATTTCACATACACGAGCAATGGTGTGATTTGATTTGATTTTAGCTTCGTAGAACATTGAAAAGAAACGGGCACTTATTGATATCAACCGAGTACTTCAAAACTTAATACAAATGACCAATTTTATTACCAAAATTACAAACCAAATATTTTTGATTTTAATACAATTATTATTACAATTAGATCAGCAAACATATCGACAGTCCATTCTTTCATAAACTTGATCTGAAAACTGACATCTGAATTATTGATGCAAAGATTGTGCATTAAAATATCCCCATTTAGTTCATTGTTTTTCCAAATTATCGCTTTTATTTGCACAATAGAATCGGCAAATCTGTTGATAATCCGTTTATTAGGTCCAAAGGTTCGATAGTTCAATAGCCGTATTTAGTACCAACAGGCTCATATGTCCAATTTTGGACCACTTCTTAGGAACTGGTCAAAAATATACTAAATATTGTGAATTGTTAACAAAAAGGTGGATTACCGTAGGATATTGGAGATTTTCAGATTAAGCCACGGTTTACTTTTTTTTTGTTGGTGAAAGAAGTAGCAGACCAAATTACCCGCTAAAGATGTTATCTCTTTTTATTTGTTAAATTTTGGATCTTGGGTAAGGTCGTCACATATATTCAAATACTTTTAAGTACCACAAATGAAAGTGCTGTGCTTTGTAGAATAGTAACGAAGATAGAATAGAAAAGTTAGATCGAAAAATTTACATAATCTAATTTAACGATTTAATATCTGGATCTAATTTTTGGACCTAGGAAAACTAAAATTTGGCACAAAACTAAAATTTTAGTGCTAAGATTTCAGATAAATTTCTTTTAATTAAATCGTTAAGATTTCAACAACCGAGCTTACATGTATGCAAAAGTATAGACTAACAGACGATCAACTCTTTGGAAGATCTGGTATAAAATTTGATATGAATCTGTTTTAGGTGAACTAACTTATTTATCCAACTTTCCACATTTTCTAATTATGTTCACATGTACCCAGACAGATATCATGCAACTGAAATTCGCTTAAAGTTTGGTTAAATTTAGTGCAAAAATTACAAACAAAATATATATTTATCTATCTTAAAATGTTTTGTGCCTGCCTTCACAGTCAAATATAATTAAAAGATTATGCTTGCCTTTAGACAAAGAAATCCGAAACGTCGAAATAGGAATTGTTTGACTATTTCATATACGAGAAAGGGAAAAATGCAAAATTATCCGGCATAATTCTATTATTTATATATATTTTGCATATTTCTATATCATCAAGAAAAATACTGCCTTAATATACTTAGCAGAACGCCATAAATATTAATATAATTCAGAGTAAATATTAATATAATTCATAATTCAGAGTAACTTGCAACTATCCACAATGTCTCGCATAGACATTATTCAATTTGTTTTTCTCGAAAGCACTGCCAAAAATAATTATATCTCTATTAATAATAGATTGCAGATAATTTTCTTAGAAAATAATTTTTCATGAGCATCAAACTTAATTAAAAACAAAGCCGAATCCTACACAAAAGAATCATTAATCACGTTTACTATTTACTCCATGACTGTCTAGTGGCGTCTCCTTAAAAAAAGTCATTTATGTATAATACTCATTTGGCGTCATTTTAGTGAGATTACCCCAAAAAGATTGTCGCCAGAAAGTAAAATTATGCGCCATGACTTAAGTGCAGAACTAATTAAAAACGTGGAAAAATATAAAAATTTGAAATGAAAATTCATCCCGAGACTTGGCGGAGTACCAAAGATCAAATGTGGGGCCTTTTAGGATGGAAATTATTTTCACTAAAAATAATTAATGCTTTTTTTGTTTTATATGGCGGATAATTCGTTTTAGCATCCGCATTTTTAAAAATAGGGAATGACGTTAAGAATTCCCCTTGCTATTTAAGGACAAAAGATTTCTGGCTCAAAGTTGACTTTTGTAGTTACTTTGCATATTTAATAGAAAGATTTCCAACCTTGAGATTAAACTTGTAAATGACTTTTACAATTACTGACTTTGCTATAAGATACAAAAGTACTAGGTTTCGGATTGAAATATCTTTATGTATATTTTTCTGTTAGTGAAAATCCGTTTTTATGTCAAACATTAAAATGCAAAAATATTTTAATCAGAAGAATTGATTTCTTTATTAAAGCGAACGTGTTTGATTATTTAATCAGATTATGCTTTTCTAAAAAAATCCTCTAATCAGTCGATTTTTTTAAGTCATGTAATTATTGAATCAGTCATTTTTTTTAAAAAGTCATCTAAATATTTAATCAAGCGATTTTTTAAAAAGTCATTCAATTATTTAATCAGTCGATTTAAAAAAGTCATTTAATTACTGAATCAAATGACTTTTTAAAGTCATCTAATTATTTTATGAGAAGATTTCATCCACTTTTTTCCCCTCATATACAATTTTGAACAAATTTTCACGTTAAGTTTTTTCTTTTTCTTTTAAAAAAATTACGAAGATTCACACCTATAATATAACAAGTTCCGAAAGTCTTGTTTACCTCAGTTAAGAAAGGATAGAGAAAGGTTTAGAGGTGAATTCCCTCACTGCAAGGGGCCCTTCGGTGGGGAGTCTAGTTAATGCAATTCTTTTCATGGAGAATTTACCCACACCATAAACCCTTGAGAACCACGATAAGTTTCCTGCCACAATCACGTTTCTACAATAAAAGTTTCACGGATGGCTGCGGAATATTCCCAGTAGCATAAGGGGACGAGGCTCAATTTTTTTCAAAGCTAAATAGCTTGCCTTTGTTTAAGAAACCCGGAGAACATGGATTGCTTCTAAAGGAGACTTGGCTCCTGAGAAGTTTGATAATAGAATGCTTCCAAATTTCTGAAAAGTCTTGGAGAAGGATAATCTAAATCAATTTGTCTTAAGTAATTATGGGAACTATTAAAAGCGATAGTGCTTGTTTAGAAGCAGATTTTAATATAAATTTTTTCTCTCATAATCAATTAACTTTCCTTTATGATTAAGTTCCTGCTATTAATCATGCAAGTTTGCAGGTAACTTTGAGGTATCAAGCTTCTCTTGGCATTTTTTTTTTTTTTTTTTTTTTAGAAAATATTTAGATATGCAACACATACCAATTACATATAAGTATACATATATATATAAGTTTACCAACATTTGAACTAGCCATTTAAAAAAAATCATGAATGCGCTTAGTTTAACATGTTATTCACATTGGTTAACACAATTGTATTGTTGCCATTGGATGAAAGCCAAACGTATTCGTATTCAGACGATGTCATATAGCGCCATGTCGTAAAATTCTGAGGTACCAAAAAGACATTCTTTGGCAACAATGCAAGTACCACATTATGTTTCGTGTCTAAGATAATGACTGCTTGACAGCAGATAGAAAAAGCCTTAAATAGTTATAAAACAATTGTGCGTATAAAACCACATTTTTTTTATAAGAAAGACAGCCCTATAAATGAACTTAAAGGAGCACTATATTGAAAAAGCAAAATCTTATTTAAATAGAAAATTTGATCCAAATCGTTAGATCCGTTTCCGAAATACACGAAATAAATTATTATATTATATATACATGTAAGAATTGCTCATTTATAGTAAGTAAATTAATAATTCGTGGCAAATCCTGAAGTATGCAGTTCAGATAAATAGATAGGCATTATTGTATATGTTGTGCATGTTTCAGTAGTTATACTCCATTTCTGCTTCATTATTTTGCTTGTATTCTATATAATCTATATGTTTGAAATGATTTGAAAATTTTACAACACGGATTTCATTATTTTGTATGTTCCTTTATAATCATTACAATGAGGGAAAAAATGAATACAAACATTTGTTCAGAATAGTTATTAAAAAAGCAAAAATCGAAACAAAGGTTTTGTATTCCACATCTCTTTATCATATCCTTAATTAAAATAATCGGTTTAATTATTATCCTGAAAAAAAAATTTTTTTTTTCGTTTCTAATCATTCAAACGAAAAGAAAAAAAAAGAGAAAAAATCGTTTGCTGAAAAATAATAATAATAACGACTCATTTAAAAATATTTATATATCACTACGATTAATTTTTTTAATGGGTACCATTTTTTTGCAAACTAATTACAGCATTAAAATCTGCCTTAGTCTAATGAATTATAATTTATTTTCTGATAATTAAATACATTTTTCACACTTTTTCCTAAATATTAAGCATGTCAGGTTAAATAAAAGAAATTTTCTATTCAGTTTTTTTCTTCTTAGTACCTAATTAACTAAATTTTCCAACGTTTGTAATTTATTTCCATTACGTGACAATATGTTGTTTTCATATTTTCCTAATTCGATCGATATATCGACTAATTATTAAGTTTTGATTCCATATATAATTGCTGCTCATGAAAGATAATTTATGAAAAAAAAATGAATCGAAATTGATTTTTGACTAAAAATTTATGAAATAAAATTTAAGTACCAAATAAATAAAATTTAAATACCAAATAACAGTTTAAATTTACTTTTTATATAATCTTTTTAACTGTGCAAATTAAAATGATTTTTTTCGCAGTTATCTATAATATATTTTAAATTGGTTCTTGTTTCATATTTATAAAGTTTTACCCTTTTTGATGTCGTTCCGAAATTTTGTATGTTATAAGTTCCGGATATTAATATAATATTTTGCAAATGTCTAACATAATTTTGTTAATAGATTAGTTTAAGTTGTAACTTTATAAGAATAGCAAGCACCATATCGTAGTAAATTTGATAAAAACTGATTTCAAGGTACTGTAATATTTATAATGAATTATGAATTTTAAAAAAAAGAAAAAATATATGCTTTTATTTTATAGTGCTTAATAAAAATAGTCTTAATCTTCTTATTGTGATTTACTAAATCTTTTGACTAAAACATACCCAAAAACTTAACTAGTCTTGATTTTTTCTTCTTTTAATACTTGCGTTAAATGTAACTAATACACTGTCAGAGAATAAGGACCTGCATTGCTGGGTTAACAATACATCCAATTTTATCTTAATTATTGAATGATCTGCAAAATAGGTATAAATAGCATTTCATTTTCCTTTGCCAAATTCATTTTTATTCATAACACATTTCTTTTTTCTTTTTTTTCAAACCTATTCAAAGGAAGAAACTTATTCCACTTATAACTTACCATTCACCGTCGATTTTTGATAGAAATATATTATATATCATAAATATATAATATTGTTACTAAATATCCACACTTGCATTTTAGGTTTAGCTGTACAACTAATTAAATTTATATAGATTGCTGATCAACCTATAAACTCCTCTAAATTAAAATAAAGCCCTAAAAAACTTTTCTTTTGCAATTTGCAATCAGGGAGTAAAAAGTATTTAACTTATTTAAACTAAAATACTTTACCAATTTCAATCCGTTTTTGCATTAAATATAACATGGAAAAGTTGTTACTAAGTACCATTTTAGGGTTAACTATATTTAACTAGCAGTACCAGCACGGCGTTGCCCGTGGTATAGCTAGAAGAAAAATTAGCTTTGAACTCAAGTCTAGCCTCCATCCGATATGATATGGGCATGTTATGCAACATCAAACAAACATAAAATATATTTAGAAATTATCAAAAGTAGCTGCAAAACATTTTTTATAGAACGAAGGTTTTGGGCATTTAACGTGTTCCGACCAAGATAGGATTTGCTTTGTTTAAGCATAATGAGGTTTGAATCGCTGTTTGAAGTAAGACTTAAACAAAGAAACATATAGCATATGCATACCACAGCTCTTGCTATTTCCACATGCGCATTTTGATATGACTAATGTACTAAAACCTTTCCCCGATAAACGCTCTACAGAATGGTATAAATATCAAAAATATCCATTAATTATTTCTCGAGTTTTTGTGGTTCAAATAAACAGACGCTCTCAGGAGACTTCATTTTATACTATGCAACTGCTGTTACATAGTATACATTACATACATATATACATATACATTAATTGCCGTTTTATGCTATGTAATTTGTCTGTTGTTGAGTAACTTATAAACTGCTCTGCATCCAAAAAATCCAAAGAAGAAGAAGTTCAATTCAAAACCTCAACTTGCAATCAGGAAGTAAACAAAGCTATCCCACTTAATAGTTCGCCTTAAATTTCGAACCCTAAACCTGGCACAAAAATAATTTCCGGGTTATGCACAGAATATTAATATGCTTTACAGCCCAGACACCAACCTGTTGATACCGAACATAAAGAGTAATGAATTGGACAAATTTGTATAATAGCTGATAACTCCGCGGAATAATCCTAGCCCGAAACGCCGTCGGACCACCAACAGGAGGAAATCCGATATTAAAAAGCAGAAGAAAGAAAAATAATCAAGATCATGTCTTTTATAAGGTGGAGGATCACGCATTTCCCCCTCTCTGAGATGCTAATGGCCCCAATTTTCGTTCACAGACTATGACAAACATTGAGCTCTTAATTTAAGTTTATGAGCTTCGTACGATATAATTAGGTCGTCCACACTAGACTATTTAATGTAGTTAAATCAGCCTAAGCGCAGCGGGATTAATGATACAAACTATTAGCATAAGCGATTTCAAGAAGACATTAAAAACAAAGAGCTCAAGATAATTACTTGGCGTTTAATCAAGTAAATTATTGCCGTGTCCCCTGCATGTGAATGATATCAACAAGCTAAAAGATGATGGAAATCTCCATTGTGTTTATGAGCCTGATCTTTTTTTTCTAAGTTGTTGCATTCTTCTGTTTATAAAGGGTTAGCAAATTGGTCGTGAAATTCTGAGCTTATAAGAATAGGATAAAATAAATCTTCTATCCGTCAATTAGTGATGAAATCAGAAATTTTTCTAGAAAAGTAAAGTTTAAAGTTATTCCAAACTTTTAAATATCAAAGTCTTAAAAGTCTTAAATTAAGCCAAGTGAATTATGATTTTAACGACGTCATATTTAAAGGGAGTAATAAAGATTAAAAATTACGATTTTGATGAAGCCATTAAAATCAATAATGATTAAAAGTTGCAACTTAATTGAAGTACAAGATTAAATTTTTATAAAAAGAATGAAAACGATTTAATACTTACTAAATCAATGATTATTTGAAATTCAGAAAAAATATATTTAAATATCAAACATTAAAAAAAAATTTTAATTGAAATTAAATTGATACCATTAAAAAGTAATTTCTAACCATTTCCTTACATATTTAAAAAAATGCAAAAAATCCCATTCATTTACTTTTTTGTTAAACACAATTAAACGAAACAAAACAAAATATGTAGGTTTTAAGTTGAATTTTTTAAATTTTCATGGTAATCTTAGTTTACTATCTAGAGCTCCGGGTGAATGAATTAAAAAGTTAAATATTAGTCTTTGTATGATAGTTTTTGAAACAAGGGACAACACAAAATGGTACTTGACATTCTGTAGACTGGTATCCAATCTGTCTTAACTGGTTTAACTCTGGAATCTCATTTGTGAAAACACACAGTACACTATCTCATTGGATTTGATTTTTTTTTTCAATAGTAGAAGTCGCTACCTTCATAAACACTATATGAAAAATCATCATTTTCGCTATCTTTCATAATCACCATTATTTTACTTTTTTTTTCAACGCAACTATCCTTCTTTCTATATTATAGCACAAGCACACACATACTATACAATAGGGAAAACGTGTCCAGTCTAGCCAAAAGAACAGCGAAACCAATAAAGTTTGGCAAACTGCCAATCAAAGCTGAATATTTCTTTTCATTTCCTCCGGGTCGAGTAAAACCGTGATGAAATAAATCATACTGAAAAATTCTGCTTCACCCGAATTTTCTTGGTATAATAATTAGCTGAAGTACATATGAACCTGAGATAACTTGGGATAATCAGGCAAGCGGTTAATTTTAAGATAATTCATAAATTATTTTTGAGGGATAGCATTTTAAAAATTTGTCAATACAAACACTAACGCTTTATTTAATTTTCAATTAAAAGTTGGAAAATCCACTTTAAGTATTGCAATTTATATCCCAGATTCAAAAATATATTTGTACAGAATTTGTAACTTCATGTCCAACACTTTCTTCTTCGAAGTGTCAAAAGCCATCTATACACAGACAGATTCAATTTCATTATTAACAAGCAGTCATTGGCAACAAGTTGGTTCCAAATTTAAACATTGCTAAAATTTCGCTTAAAATGTTGAGTAATTTGGTTCCAGCAGCATCCAGATCAAAGTATCTTTAAACTTCACATTTTAACACACATATGGTTCAAACTATTTTTAGATGCCTTACAGAGTTATGTTCGTTGCACTAACTTTTTATATATTTATATATTAGTATTTGTATAGCTATTGCTATAGCTATTTACATCATATATTATTTACTAAATTGGTATACATATTTATACTAATCTATATTTTATTCATCCAATTAAAGTATTTAAAATGGACACATTTTTAAAAATTTTAACCACTGCTTGATTTAAATGTTAAACCTTTATTGTAAATACAACAAAATTCTGTTATGATCAAAATAAAATATAGATAATCAAATAGGAAAAAGGCTTAGAAGAAAGTTTAATAATAATTAAAATTATTTGAATTTTACTTAATGAATTATATATTGTTATAAAATACACTTGAAATAGATGTTAAAAATTAAAAATACATATACGAAAAAAAATTATGTGATTGCTTAGGTAATTTTGGAACGTTAATATGTTTAGGGTATAAACTTTCTGGAAGTTAGGTTGGAAAAAAAATGTCAAAATTAGGCTTAATTCCTGCTTAAAATTCTGATTAAATTTTCAAAAAAATTCTATATGAAGAGCATATTAATACCTCCAAAGTATATATGTGCCAAAATTTTCACAAGCGGCCTGTAGAGGGCAAACACTATATTATTAATAGAGACAAAATATATACGATATTTAAAGATGGAATATATCATACAAATGAATTAATCCTTTAAGAAACAAAGAAACATGATGGCCTAGCGAGAGTAAGCAGTACTATGTTTTTTCGTTGTTGTTGCCCGTAGTTATAGGTAATTTTTCAATACCAAACATTACTTCAGCTATAGTATCTTTTCCATTCTTCCTCACTAATTTTAAAAACTGACATTAATGTGCAAAAAATTTAACAAACAAATTAATCATTTAAGAAATATAAAGAAGTATGATGGCCCAGCGAGAGCAAGAAGTACCGTATGTTTTTTTTTGTTTGTTTTTTGTTATTGTTGTTGCCTTTACTTGTTATGAGTAGTTTTTCAATTGCAAACATTACTTCAAGTTTAGTATCTTTAAGATTCTTCATCACTAATTTTTTTAAATGACATTAATGAGCTAAAAATTTATTTATATTCTCTTCTTTGACCTGTTCATTAAACTACTGTAGTAGCTATCTTTGAAATTTCATGAATTATCCCATTCCTGATAATTGGATAAAGATTCCTTTTACAACAATCTTTCAATTCTAAAAACAAATCCAACACAAAAGAGGTTTGTTATGTAATTTTTTATTCTTACCATTAAAAAAAGACCTACTAAATATTCCCCGCTAAGGTTCCGAACCAAGTATAACGAAATCAACTTCAAAACATCAACCGAAATCCAACTGCTGACACCAAAAACACTTCCACAATCGACTGCATTCATTAATACCAAAAAGAAAAAGAAAAGTCATTGGAAAAGCTCTTGAATCCACTCATTACGTTTAAGATCATTCAATACGCATATTGGAGCTCAAGCAATGGAAAGGGTTTAACTCGTGGTCATTCAACTGGTTCAGTTCACCGACATTCAATGTGATCAATCGATCATCTGCAAGAGAGATGGCATGACACGACCACAGGTAATCTAGTGACGCTTCGTTTTTCACCCAGGTAATCGATGACATCCCAACAAATGAGATGACCTGTCGCATTAAGTTTGCGGTATAAATAAATAACTGACAGAGGACAACCCCATCTGCAATTGCTTTCGTTCCAGTCATAAATTAAAGTCGGCAATAGTACAACCAAGGACAGCAATTATTGGACATCTAAAAAAAATAATAGCAATTTAATCTTTCTTCGGAATAAACAACTAAATTCCTTTTTAGTATAAACAAACCACAAACAACCCAGTACCTTGTAATTTGAATCATAGATAAAAGATAGACCAAATATCGTTTGCTATTTTCAATTTCTAACATGAAGTCACGTTTTCTAAGGCTAATAATGTCATTAAAGATATTATTTTATAATATTTCAATTTTGTGAACTTCAATTTAAGAAACAAAGTTTTACAAAAATTATAATGAACCTTGTGGAAATTTGAAACTAAATTGACAATAGGTTCAGATCCATTACTTACAATCTAATCATATATTGCCATCAACAAAAACAGCCATGAATAGATATATATTTCTTAGTAAGAAACAATCATTTCATTTTGAATATAGTGACAAAATTAGTTTCGGATTATATTAATGGATAAGCATGCAGCAATTTATATCATACATCTGTAACAGGTCTGACGCAGTTGAGATTTTTATGGTCATCATGAATTTGGTCAATTAATGACTATCTAAACGGGCAAGGAATGTTCAAGCAATCAATATCATTCTAATATAAAGAAGAAAAAAAAAACAGTTCAAGGAATGGTTAAATAATCCAGCATGTATTGTTGAATCACGTATCTATGATAGACCAAATGCCATTTATCATCTTTAACTCCTAATTTGAAGATAAATCACCTTAAGAAAACTGCATTTTGTGAATTTTTCTTAAATTTTACCCACTTCAACTTAATAAATAAGGAAAATAAAAGAGCTAAAAGAAGCTTTTAAATTCAACTGAATCAAATTAATTTTTATTAACTGGATCGGCATAGCTTTTCCAAAATGTTTAATGCAAAATTCTGGTTCAGATTGCATACATTGACAAGCAGCTTAAATTTTCCTCAAGCATAAATATTAGAATGTGCATAAGTAATTTCTAATGGAGCGATCCCATAATATTGTAATGATTTCGTCAATAAGATAGAAAATTAAAATAAAAAACATTCTGCATTTTAATAAATAAATATAGGTTTAAAAAATATTTTCATTTCTTGTCTTTTTCTAATACAACAAGAAATACAAGAAAGAATTGAGTTTCGAATATCAAATTCAAATATAAGCAGATTGTCTTTTATTTTTCTAAAGAACTTTTATATACAAATCGACAAAAATTTGTTAAAACATTAAAAAAAGAAAACCAAGTTTACTCGCATTTGACTTAGTTTAAACCTTTTGACTCCCGATTCGCAACGATTGTGCTTATTAGAAACAAATCTATGCACACAATTTTTTGGATATTTATTATTATTATTTTGCTAGTTAAGTTTTGTATTTACTTGAATTCAAATGTATTAGGGCAAATAGAGAGAATGACATATTTCCTGTAATCAGATTTCTATCAAAATTTGAAAAACTGACAAATTATTCAAAATTTGAAAAAAAAAAGTGATAAAATATAGAATTTGGAAAAAGAATGACATTTGTTGTAAAAATGCATATGAGATTCCATGATTAAGTTCGAAATGTCCGAGTTATAGTCGTCACTGATAGGTGGATGTATGTAAATATTAAAAAACAGAATGTATTTTTTCGGATTCAGACAGTTTTGAAATACAGAGATTCGATGAAATCTCGAGTTCGAAACTTCTGACGATTGATATTCTCACTTGGTATACAAAAAAAAAAAAAAAAAAAAAAAAAAAAAACTTTCATTATACAGGTAATTTGGTTTAGAAATCAAGTGCCAACATCCTCCTTTCTACTCTGACAGCGTCGAATTACCTGTTTTAACACTCCGTAATCTGGAACGGAAATGAAATTGCTTGACATTTAGAGTAAATAACCCCTTAAACACTCTTCAAGCTTACGTTTATGAGCGGGAAAAAATGCCCACTGATCAAACGGATAAACTTCCCACTCATCATTTTTTTTCTTCCATTTTTTTATCAACTATACTTTCTGAAAGCGTGTCTCCAAGTGGAAACTCCCTTACCGCGGGCCCCCAACCCGCAATTGCGTAAAAGGGGAACACAATTCACGAAACGTCAGAAACGTCATCGTGGCATCCATCATATCTCCTGACATTCTTTCATCAACTACGGCGAGCAAATAAGAGAGCAACGGGTAAGAAACATGAGACCGACATGCATCTCCCGAGGGTTTTTTTTCTGTCGGGTGTTGTACATCAGACGGCACGACCCATGGCAGACTTTTAATGAGCTAGATGACCTTTGCAGACAGAGACAGACCTCAGTTTGGATGGGAATCCGGGAGATTAGGCTTAATCGCTCTTGGAGATATCCAACCGAAGAAGACCTTTAGAAATCAAATCAGACTGAAACAAGATCCTTGGTGCTCATGAATGAAAGACTTTTCCTCACGAAAGTGAATTTTTATATAAGGTGAGTTACAGTTCATGGGCAGAACTTCAAAGGGTGGCAAAATATGGCACAATTGCTTTTTTTTTTTTTTTGCATATATGTGTCCTTCAGTGAACCGCTTACACTCGTACAAAATTTGACTATCCAAAATGAAGCAGCTCTTTCGATATCAAGTAAGACAAAATGCTGGGCCTTCCAAGATGAGCAACTTCTGCTTACGGAAGAGAATTTTAATTAAAAAGTCAATCAGAATTTGCATAAAAAACATTAAAATGTTATAATTAAATTTATGTGCAGGTGCACAAGCAGTTCATTGTGGCATATTAAAAATCGGGAAGATAGTTACAGACCCAAATCGAAGCACAAATTTAATTGCCAAATGGGATTGAAACAAGATTATTGACGATTTAGAATTAAGTTCTTTTGCACACGTAAGAGAGTTCTTTAAAAAGTTGCTTTCTTCTTCATGAGCAGAACTTCAATGGGTGGCAGAGTATGATACAATTATTTTGTTTTGCATATAAATATACGTGTCCTTCAATAAACTCATACAAAATCTGAAGATCCAAAATGAAGCAGCTCTTTAGATATCACGTAAGACAGACAAAATGCTGGGCATTCCAGGGTGAGAAACTTCTGCTCATGGAAGAGAATTTTCATATAAATGTCAATCAGAATTTACGCACAAAACTTTAAAAGGATGGTAAAACAGGTTATAATTAAATCTGTGTACATGCGCACAAGCATTTCATTGAGGCCTATTAAAAATGGGAAAGATAGTCTTATACTAAACCGAAGCACAAATTTAATTGCCAAATAAGATCGAAACAAGATTATTGGCGATTAAGAATTAAGTTCTTTTGCGCAAGTAAGAAAATTCTATGAGAGATAAATCCTCAGAATAGAGGATCCTCAAATAAGAGAATTTCTAGTTCACTGGGAAAAATTTCAAAAGGTTTGTAGGCTACGATACAATTACCTTTTTTTTTCTTCATAAAAATATATGAACGTAAGCGATTCATTGAAGGACATATTTAAGATTTGAAGACTCAAAAAGAAGCCATTTGACTATGTAATAAGACAGACGTGTTAAGTTAAGATAGTGCTTTTCCTGCACTTGGAAGAAAATTTTAATATCAACCAAAATTCGTAGACAAAACATTTAAAATTAAGTAAAATGCATTATAATTAACATTTTTGCATGAACACAAGCAAACCATTTCTGCATATCCAATATATGAAAGATAGTTATATACCTAAACCGAAGCTCATCTTTAGATGAAACATAAAAACCTGCGCGTGAAAGAATTTTTATATTAAGATCAGTTAGAAATAATGGACAAAATGTTAGAATATGCTATAATTAACATCTTGTGCATAGGAATGTAATTCTTAGTGATCGACTGAGCCATAAATATAATTCAAATTAGTTTCAAACAGCGTCGTGGACAAATATTTTTCCATCCACATATTTAAAATAATTAGGAAAACCAAAGAATCAGTTTCACAGGTTATGCCACTGTTTCAATATCGCCAATTTTTATTTTATATTAAAGCTTACGACCCTTAGATAAGTCATTAGAATCAAAGTTAAAGATATTGTTACAAGTTGCGACTTAAATATTGCTGTTTAAAAGATGTAAATGCTTGAGTTTTTCAATTAACTATCATAATTAGATAACCTATACAATAATACACTAATCACTAACACTTGTCATGTTTTAATTTCTTTTATGAAAGCTTAGATACCATGTCATCAATGGTTACTCTTAATCATCACTTTCCATTCCATTTTTAAAAAATTCAAAATACTTCCTTACATATTATATATGAAGGCAATAATTACTGGAGATATCCCCAATTCCAATCACAAAACCGATTGCTCAATTTTTATTTTATCTGAAAGTTGATGACATACAGATATACTGTCCATTATGTTTTTACAACTTCTAGATAGATTTTATAAACACCACTTCATTGTGTATCATCTATGAAGGGAGAAAATCCCGACGCTGTTTCCACCTTCAATAATTGTACCGATTTCGCCACTTTACTGTTATGAATATGTATAATAAACTTTGTATATCAATTTAACCAATTAATACTCTTAATCTAATAGGCGAAGAACTGGTTGCCGAAAATTACTTTTACAGATAAAATATAATACAATTAATATAATAAAAACTAGTGATTTTTTTATATTCCCTTGCTTAAAAAATTAAATGTTTCATTTATATATATTTTATTTACTGGTACCATATTTATGCCTATGATGCCACAAGTGGTACAACCTTCAAAACTGTATCCCTGAAATTGCTGTTGGTTCCGAACATTCCGAACTTCGAATTCACGAAAAAACTGATTGCATAGGCGACATAATATGTCTTTGGTATAAGGGGGAGGGGAAATAACGTGTATGAATCATATGTAATAATAAATGAACTGAAATGAAAACACGTTTTTTGCGAACACAGTACAAAAAAAACAAACATTTCTTTCATAAAGGGTGATCCTCCAAACATCCTGGAGTAAAAGGTTACGAATCATTGATCTAAGTTATAAAATACTTCTTTTCATTTGCTTTAATGAAAACGTATCATGTTGGGGGAACATGACAAACTGACGACTTTAATTGAAAAACTCGAGCATCTATCCCTGCCCACCCTTGCTCGGGGCATTTTTGACGAGTCTATTTTTAAATGGAAATCGGGGTGTGCTGTGTATTTCTTTCGTACATCAAATTAAGACAGCACCAAGATGCTTCAGACTAGGGGATGAGGTCTTGACGTTTTGGATAACGCGTGTTTAGATGTCATTAGGTAATTTAAGGCGTGCGACTAAAAATAACTGAAATGAAGCGATGAACAGCTGAAGGAGGTATTATGTCCCAAGAACCGGAACGTTTTCTTTTATTTAAAGTCTGAAATTAGACTGCTTGTATCTAATAAATGATTGAATCTTATGTTCCATTAGCTTTTTTTTGGTGACCAAGTCAGGGTCAACAAAGATGTTGATAGTTTTTTATTTTCATCATATCTCTTGAATTTCACGATTCCAACAACAAAAAATGTATTTTTATCTATCACAAAATTGCGATAAATGTTAAAACCAAGTTATTTTAACAATTAACAGTTGTTCTGTTTATTATATAAATGTATCTACACGACTGAATCAATTATGATATCGTAGCGTTATTAAAGATGTAATTGAACGGATGAGCTGATTACAATTACTATGATTACGTTTTCTTACTCTCTCTGTAAATGATCTTGATACTAAGTAAAATCTTTCTTTCTCTTTTTTTTATTAAAATAAGAATGCTATATAATTAATATCCGAATCAACAATGAAAGCGATTCACTTCAACAATAAAATATTTTACTGAACAATTATGCAAAAAAAGGCTTTAAAATATTGAAAAATTCCACGATAAATATTTTTAAAAAGTGAATCTTTTCAGATAACAAAAAAAAAAGATTAAATATGTTTATCTGATAAGACTTTTTGCAGTTATCTAGGAACAATTTCAAAATCTTGTTTAATTTTCAATTAATTAATTAAGAAATCACTCAACTTTGCATATTTCAACTCCTTCAAAGTTTTTTTTATTTATTTTATGAAATTGATAGTTCTGATTTGTATAGAATCAACATGCGTAATTTTATATTATTATTAGTGAAGATTAAAAACATACAAAGACCATTTCCCGATTTTTAATCGATTTTTCACTCATTAAATACTTAAATACTCATTAAATTTCACTCATTATGTTTCAAATTTATTTAAAATACCCAGAAATGAACAATTTTTTTCTTTGCTTTTTGTAACTAGCTTAAGTTTTTAAATCAAACTTGCATTAATGTTCTAAAACGTCTATTTCTTAATTCCATTATATAAAAAAATACCTAAAACATTAAATTTTATTCGGTTTTTAATTGGTAGATAGCGAGTCACCTGACCCATGAAATTCGAGGATAATTTTGCCCTTATTGTTTGAAATATGTCAGAATCTATTGAGCTTGGAGATGAAATGGCGACAAAAAAAGGAAAAATAAAGCTTTAGTCAACAAGAAATGAGTATGAGCAAATTATTTGTCAATTCTATTTTTAGGCACAGCGTTGTGGCAAAACTAATGAATAGTTTTCCGGTTTGTTTATCTTTTTCGAGAAAAGGAAATTTTTCGTATCATGGTTAGCAATCGTGTGAGTACCAAAACCATACCAAGCGTTGATCCAGCATTGTTTTCTAAATAGTAATGGGGCTTCCAGTGATATCTGGTGCTACAAAAGGCAAGGAGAAAGACAGAACGAGAAACTATAATTTTGAAATGAAAACCAATCACAAAGCTGCTACGTTAGCAGCGAAACCAAGAAAAATGGAATCTTATATTACACATTTGATAAAAGGAAGTTCTCCTTTTGGGATTTTGAATTTCGAATTGGATGAATATATGGATGTGTCACTTTTCTGGCGCAAGATCTTTTCCCAGGATATGCTGCGCCGAAAAGACTGTTCACTTGTTGACTTTTCCCATTTTGCATAAAATTCTTCGTAAGAAACTGGTAAAACAGTAAGTAAAAGTAAGAGTAAATTTAAATTTCAGTAAAAATTCCAATTGTTTTCAGGAATGGGTATAAATTCATGTGAGGTCTTTCTCCAAGAAGGAAAGACAAGTCAAAATTAGATGAATTTAAAAAGTTGAAGTAAGCCGAAGGGCAAAGGTGTGTTGTCATCCTAGGAAGGTTAAGCTCCCAACGTTAAACGAATAGTCATAATAATTTAAAACTTGCAAAATGTGAAAGTTAAAATATCCTAATCAACAATAAAAACGGTTCTCTTCAAAAATGAAATGTATTACTGAAAAGATAATGCAGAAGAAAAAAAGGCTTTAAATATTGAAAAAGTTAGGAAAAGTTACATGATAAATTAGTGTTTTTAAAAAGTTAAAGTTTTCAAACAAACAAAAAAAAGCGTAAACAATTTTATCCTATAAGACTTTCGGCAGTTATAGAGGAACAATTTCATAAAACTTATTTAATTTTTATTTAATTAAAATGAAATCACTCAGCTTCGGATAATTTAAGCCCTTCAAAACGTATTTTTATGAAATTGATAGTTCTGGTTTGTAGAGAATCCACATGTGTATTTCCAAGAGAACTGACAAACATCAGATGTAGTATCGAACAACATCAGCTTTGCCGAGAGAAAGCTAGTAGGGGAGGAGGTAAAGCTCCCTTGTAATATTATACATATCAGTTTTAATTATTTTTTTTATAATTTTGGTCTTAATTCAAAATTATTTTCAGAGTCATTTCAAAACTGTGCAGTTGAAATGACTGAAAAATGGAGTAGTAATAATTTATTTCAAATATTTCGTTCTAAAATTAATATTTTTCAATCCTGAATGAACGCACGTTGCAGAATTGACCACTTTTATGATACCTTGTAAAAAAAGCAATGCATGAAATTGTTATGATTGGCAGAAAAAGGAATTTTTTTAATTTCATGGACAAGTTTTAATCTCTTTATGTGTACGTTTTAATATCTTTCAGTTCTCAGAACTGAATGGACTGACATTTCTAATACTTTCACAGACTCCATAGACAAGCATTTAAAAAAAAAATCTCAATCAACGGAGCTCGTTGACATGAGAATTCGATAATTTTTTCTCGGTCTGTTAATACCAAGAACAGCGCCTTTCGTTAGACCAGATATGCAAGCAAAAACCAATGTCCTGGAAAAAAAGAAACAACTTATCAAATCGGCTTGACTGGCAGTAAACGAAAGATTATTTATTAATCTAGTGTGCACCCTTTTAATCCTTTTCAACACTCGAGACTGCAAAAGCTGACACTTCTAATCCTTCCTTAGATTCTGGAGCCAAACATTTTGAAAACGAAGCTCGTTGACACGAAGATTTCAATAATTTTTTCAACCTGGCATTGGGAAAAAAAAGGGCTTATGTGTATGCGATGCGAATCCTTTCGCTCGAGGCTTTTGGCTCCCCACAACAGGTGCGAAATGTTAACAATGCCTCCCCTTTTTTTACCCTCTGTATTGACAAGCTGTGAATACTGAATCACTCTTTGGGAATTTCTCGGAATTTATTGTGCGGCACTCGTTCCTTGCGCACAAAAACGTCCTTCTCCGCGGGTTGAAGTTCACTTGAAACGTGAGTTTCCAAGAGCACTTGAGGCAATCCTTTCTTCTATTAATCGAGAGGTGATGGAATGAGGAATGGTTTACGATTGCACTTTTCTGCATTTGACCTCGATCTATATACTATAGTTTTATTTTATTTTTTTCAGCCTTCTTCTGCTTGCCATCAACCTTGCTTTTATAGAAGATCAAATTTTTTTGCGCGTGTATGTTTACTTTTATTGGAATTAACGATTTTTTTTTATTTTGCTTGCAGACGAAAAAAAGTGAATGAGTTAGAAGGTCTCAGAAATTCAAAGCAGGTTGAAAATCTTCAGAGGTTTTTCTTCCCCCTCCAATTCTTAGCAATAACTGAAAAAAAAATGAAGAAAAAACCTTTTTTTTTTTTAACCAGAAGTTTTAAGAAGAGCAACCATGCTAAGCAGAAATATCTGTATAACTTATCGTCGAATATCAGTACTTTATCACAGCGTATGTCAGAAATTTTCATATGATATAGCGAATAAATATTTTAAAAGATTTTAGTTTTGCTAAATTTTTTACATAATTGAAATCTAAAATTTTTATAAATGATTTAATTTTAAAATTTAATTAAATCAATTATTTCAATGATTGCTTTTTATTTAATTTTAATCACTTTTCTAAGCTTAATATTCGTTAAAATTTTCAGTTAAATATTTTATGCAACTTGTTTTTTTAATAGTTTCTATATCAAAATGTTTGTAAGCTTCGAATTTTGATAGTCATGTAATTGGCGACTATAAGATAATGATATTCATATAATCATGACTATTATCATAGTCATAAATTTACTCGCATCTGACCTCTATTTATATTCAACAGTTTTATTTATTTATTGACTTAATTTTACACCTTCTACATATCAGCCTTGCTTTTATGGAAGATCAAATTTTTTCAGCGTGTGTGTTTAATTTTATTGGAAATAACGACTTTTTTTATTGCAGATGAGAAAAAGTGATGGGCTTGAAGGTCTCAGAAATTCAAAGCAGGTTGAAAATCTTCTCGGGGTTTTTCTTCCCCACCCACCCCCATCCTTAGTTTTTTTTTTTTTTTTTTTTTTTTGTCCAGAAGTTTTGGAAAGTGCAGCAATGCTAAGATGCTAAGCAGACATTTCTGTTAAATTTATCGTCGAATATCAATGCTTTATCATAACTTAAGTCATAACAATTTTCATATGACAAAGCGAATAAATATTTTAAATGATTTTAGTTTCGCTAACTTTTTGAGGTAATTGAAATCTGACATTTAATTAAATGATTTAATTTTAACATTTACTTTTATTTATTTATTACTACCCACTTTTGGTGACCAACCAGCTTGAATATTCGTCAAAATTTTCAATTCAATATTTTATGTAACTTCTTTTTCAATAGTTTCTACATCAAAATATTTTTAAGGTTCGAATTTTAATAGTCATGTAATTTACTTACAATATTTTAAAAGGGATTATATTTTTTAACCCTTTGACTACAAATTTTTTAAAAAGTTTTTTTTTGTATGCAATCACGTATAAAATAATAAAATGATAACAGCTTCTGTTTTAGACAAAACTATTTGATTTTTTAAAAATGTTTTTAAACCCTTGCGGCTAGGACATGAAGGCCAAATACACCGTCCACCCACACACACCAAACAAAGCTACTTTTACTTAGAACTATTAAAGCTGATTTCAAAAGGTTAATGACATGTATATACCCCACTGATAGTCAAAGGATTAAAACAATAGTGTAGTTTTGTTAATTTTTTTAAAGATCAGATAGTTAAAACAATTAAATAATTAATGACATTTAATTTAATCCAATAAAAATTTCTACTCATATTTACAAATTTTTCATAGACACTTCACATTACATTACAAAGACCATACTTTAATGAACTAAGCAATTTTTTTCTATATTTCAACATTTTTTATACCATACTAGTTTTCTTTTAAGTTTATTTATTTATTTATTTATTACTAGCCGCTTTTGGGAATCAACCAGTTACCCAGTCCTAATACTCGTTAAAATTTTTAATTAATTTTTTTTATGCAACTTCTCTTTTAACAGCTTTTTTCATCAAAATATTTTTACTCTACAAATTTTAATAGTCGTATAATTTACTCAGACTATATTCACAGTCGTATAATTTACTCAGACTATATTCACAGTCGTATAATTTACTCAGACTATATTCATAGTCATATAGTTTACTCGCCTTTGACATCAAAAAGATTTTTAAAATTCTGCACGTGTACTTTCAATTTTATTGGATTTTTTTTTTTCAGACTTGAAAAAGTGATATTTTCAAGGCGGCAGGAAAATGCAAAGCAGGTTGAAAATTCCCCCTTTATTTTTTCTCACCCTGCCCTTTATTTGAAAACGCGATCATAAAAACGGTGGGGGAGGGGAGGAATTTTCATGACTAGAAGTTTTGTAAAGTGTAGCCACGATTCGGCCTGAAAAGAAATCGCCAAACATTTATTTTCATTCCAAATATATTGATTTGTTTACTGAAACCATCGGAAAAAGTGTTATAAACAAACACATGCAAGAAATCGACAAAATATAAAATATTAAAGAAAAAATTTCGATCTTAATGAAGAGAATTTTCAATAATTTTTACTTTATCCACAATTATATTTTTAATACAATTTAAAATATGAATATGTAATAAACTAGCAAATATTTAAGACTTGCTTTCTTTTTTTTTTTACTTTTCGAATGCAATTACCAATTTTTTTTCACTCCAGCTAATTGATTTTTGCAAAATTTTTATTCATTCCCTTCTATAATCTTTTTTCAAATCACAATCCTGTTTTCACTTTAATGATATTTTTAACGATAATAAAAATCAGAAATGTTATAAACATGAAATTAATTTCCAGAAATTAATTTTTAAGAAGGTCAAATATTCTGAAACATTAATATGAATTCCTAAATTCATGCATAAATAATGATCCGATTTAAAATATGAATCTGTAATAAGGAAGTAAATGTTTAGGAATTCCTCTTTGTTAAAAACTAAATTTTGAAGTTAAAATCAATTTGCAATTATTTTCAAAATTTGCAATATGTATAATGATTATAATTTTTTAAAAATTTTATTTTGAATAAGAAAAAAAAAATTTTGATTAAAAACCTAAGCTTCGAAGATAACGTATACATCAAATTTTGGAATTTACAAAAACTATTAAGATAATTTTAAATCGTTTTCTTCATATCAGTATTGTATTTTTTTTTTTTTTTTTTTTTTTTTTTGCCCAACACAGAATGAGATATCGTGCTCAAATAAAACTCCCCGTAAAAGAATGTAACTGAGATAATAAAAGTTATTAGCGTGTGTCCTTCTTCCAACAAAACTCCAGATAGTAATCGGAAGCATGTTCGTTTTTTTTCCCTTAAACATTCCATTTCACGATGAGCTCACACCCTGCCTGGCCCCCCCCAACTTATGATTGCATGACAGTCAGGCCTTCGCGACCGCTGAGCAAATACTAAGGAATCAAGAAGCAAACAATAATAAAAAAAAAGTGTGTGTACGCTAATTCACAGCCCCTACCTTTGGTACACACCTGTTGAGTTCGGTTCTCTACTCCTACATAGGTTGGGGATATTGAACTCGTTGCCGGAGATTCAGGGTTGCTCTTCGATGTAATTGACAAAGGGGTCAGCAAAAAGGTCCCCTCTTAATCGTGATGGAAAATTCATTAAGCAAGCTAGTTTGAATGGGGGGGGGGGTTTCAAGAAAAAAAATTCAAATTAAATCAGTTATAGAGCATTTTAAGGGGTTAAATAGCTCTACACCAAAATAATAATAACAATAATAAAAGGTAAAACACAGGTGTGTCTTTGAGAGGTTTTTCATGAAACGTCCTTCAAATATATATTTATAGTTTGAAAATTATAAAAATTTAGCAATTTCACTTTCTTTTTCTAACATTTAAAAAAGCATGCACTGCTGGGAAAAAAAACATTATTTCGAAATGATCATGTGACGTATAATTTCCCTACTCATCAAAAAGGAAAGAAAAAAATGAACAAATGTTTCTTTGAGACTTATTAAATGCTCTTTGTATATAAAATGCCTTTCTTATGTATTTTAATCGTTTGAAAATTATAAAAATTCAGAATCAAATTTATCAATTTCACATTCTTTTATTGTTAATTTATTAAAAAAGTATACAATGAAAAAAAAATATTTTTATTTTGAAATGATTATGTGACGTACAATTTCCCTCTTCAACAAAAAGAGAAAAGAAAAAAAAAAAAGGACACATGCTTCTTTGAAAAACTTTTCTGAAAACGTTGTTCATCAATAAATTATCTATTCTTATATATATATTAATCGTTTGAAAATTATATAAAAAAATTAACATTAAGTTTAGAAATTTTGCAATCTTTTATTGTTAATTTATTAACATTAAAAGAATATTTAAAAAGTATATACTACTGGAATTTTTATTATTATTTAGAAATGAAATTTTTATTAATGTTGCTATCACGTATAATTTCCCTTCTCATCAAAAAGGAAATAAAATAAAATAAAAATGGGCAGACGCTTCTTTGAGACGTTTTATAAAACGTTCTTTATATATAAATTACCATCCTTATAACATTTCGACAGTTTGAAAATTATACAAATTTAGCATTAGGTTTAGCAATTTCAAAAGTTTTTATTGTTAATTTACTGGCTATCAAAAAACATACAATAAAAGATAAAAGACAGGAGTGTCTTTGAATTTTTTTTATTTCGAAATGATCATGTGATGTGTAATTTTCCTCTTCGCCAAAAAGGGAGAAAAAGAAAAGAAAAAAAAAAAAAGAAAGATGCTTCTTTGAGACATTTTTTGGAAACGTTCTTCGTATATAAATTTTCTATTCTTATATATTTTATTAATTTAAAAATTATAAAAATTCAGCATTCAGTTTAGCAATTTTACATTCTTTTATTGTTAATTTATTATCATTGAAAAAGTATACTGTTGAAAAAATTTATATTTCGAAATTATCGTGCGGGTATAGTTATATTATTATGTAAGTTTTTTTTTTTAATTTAAAATAAAATTATCTTAACTCTTTATTTTCTCCAATGTAAGCACATAATTTTATAAATATATTAAATAAAATTTTCAAGGTCAATAAAAAATAATTATCGTTCTCAAGAGTAATTATATCCGTTACTACCTAAACTGATGTGCAAATTATGACTGATATTAATCATTGCCAATGTTAAAGACAAATGTATATATTTAGAAGATCTACGGGACTCACTGATTGATTGACCAATAACTACCCAAATTTGGGATAAATATACATTTTAGGGTCAGAATGTATTTTAAAACATTTTTTGTGTGAAAATTTTAACTAAAAATTAAGCAAAATTTTCCTTTAATAACTCCCGAAAATATAACTGCACAAAACTGATTTTTGATTTTTACACCATTTAAAATTTAAAAACTTGACTTAAATTGCAGCGCAAAATTTTCCTCGACTTACAGCAATTTTCTGAAAATATTTTTTGCATAATTTTCAACAATTGAATTTATTGTTGAATCTAATTCCAAATTAATTTCATTGTTCAATTAAATGCCTAATTATTGGATTTTCTATGATTGAGGAAATATATGAAAGAACAAATTTTCTTGCTATCCGTATGAATCTAATATACTATCTGTATATAATAATAGAGAAATATATAACTGATCGATTTTTTAAAAGTGGATTAGAATATTAATTAAATTTTAGTGTTTTTCTATAAATTCATAAAAAAAGAGCAAAAAAAAAATTTTTGCGTCAACTTAAAATCTTTTTCCGTGTTATTATTTAAAAGTTTAAATAATATTTAATGCATATTTTAAATATATAGATATATTTGTTGATGGAATGAAATTTAAATCGTTTTCATTGTTGCTAGTAAGCATTTAATCGGGTCTTCTTTCCCCCATTATTAATTGGGAACTAAAAATTCAGGTTAGTTTTCATAAGCTGAATTCAGCTCACTTATAGGTTTTAATACGATGTCAACTTTCAGCAGTTTTTGTTGAACATTTTTAAGGTTTAACTTTATAATATTTTAATGTCTAATTTTATAAAACCTTGAGGTTTAGCTCTATTGTAATTTAATTACTTAAGATTTAACTTCCAAAAATTCCCCAGTGCATAATTTTGAAATGCTACAAAATAACAACTATTTACAATGAAATAATTTGATGTATTAAGGATTGAGAAAAAAATCGATAAGTAAAAATCCCATTCGGTTTTTTAAAATGATTTTTTTATTGGTCGATGCCTTTATTTTCAAAGTAAAAAATAAAAATAAAAATAAAAAATCGAAGAGGGAGACTGACTAAACTAAATTTTCATTATTGATTTTTGAAATGAATTAAAACGTTACATGGTTTGAACCATCGAATAATGTGCTTAGAAATAATACATTTTAGCTTAGATTATCATTAATTTAGATAAAACCTTTTTATTTTTAAGTTTAAACTCATTGGTTGTGTGTTTTTAAATAAGCTTGAAATATTAATATACGTATGAAATCCAGGGTGTGCACGAAAAAAAAAACTAAAATAATTAAATATTTAAACATTATTTTAAACCTTTAATTTTTATTTATATAAATGCCTAGTGCAATGTATGTCTAAAAATATATATTTAAACTGGATAATCAAAAGAAATTTTAAATGTACAATACATTTACATTTTTAAATAAAACATAAAAGCAACATTTATTAGCAAAATATCATGAAAAGAAATATTATGGGAAACTTTAAAAGAATAAATTAAAAGTCTGAATAATTACAGAAATATTTTCTTGAAGATAAACACATTTTTAATATTGAATTTGTAAAGTATGTAAAGCATTAAATCAGACTTTCATGTTATTTCAAATACGCATATTTCATATTTTTTCTATTCTACATTCCAGAACAATTTTAGTACAAATATTAGAAAAAAAAAACATTTCGTAATGAAAGATTTTATTTCATCCCATTCATGAAATTTTATTAAACAATTTTTTGAAACATTTCAACATTGTAAAATGCAAACGATTTTCTCATCGTCTGCATTATTTGAATTATATATAAACAACTCCGATATTCATTTCTACTATATAACAAAATTTACAAGTTTTCTTAAAGTTGAAATTATTTTAACACATACTACAAAATTATCCAACTCTCTTGTTACACCAAGGCATACTGTAACTGAAAAGATTAGCATTTTATTTTAAAGAATTTTACTAAAACATTCTCCTTTATATGTTTATTTTCTGAAATACTCATTGAAATCAGAGTATGTTTTAAATAATTGTTGCCCTTACAATTTAGGTATAAATTTAGTATGATATATTTTATAACGCAGGCTGGGGAAAAAACTGATATCCATATATATGATACATAAAACCCCAACACAGTGTAAAAACACCAGATCATGCATTAAGTATTGAATTCTTTTCTTTAAGCCCATGTTTATAATGTGTACAATATTCTGTTCGAAATGCTTATTTCAGCAGATATTTCTTTACTTAAAGATATTTCTGAAAGAATTTTTGTTTAATTTTCTTAAAAGATTCAACGAAAGCTTTAAGTTTCATCTATCAAATTGTAATATAAATCAACGATCTTTCCAAGACAGGCCAAGAGGTTTTTAAGCAATGAAAATCTTGGTTTTCCCTCTTCTCATCCCATTATTCCCAAGTACTTATATTTTTCTTATCATATAAGAACATGATGTTGTTTTGGTTTGGTGTTTCTGAAGCCTCAAAATGCAGGGGCAGAAAGTTAGTAATTTATTTTTCTCGGGGCATCAGTTTTTCGCTTTTAGAGTTATTAAAAATAATAAAAGAAGATTGTCACATTTGGCGACTTGTCACCAATAAAAAGCTAAAGCATGCCGAGAATGTTCACCATGTACCCGATTCTACTATCTGGCCAATTCAGCAGAGTTGTAAGAAGTTATGCCCGAAAAAGCATAAAGATGAAAACGAGAATGAACCCGAAGCAGTGAGAAGTAGTATCAACAATTATATATAATTTGTTTTAAATTTTTAATTTTTTTAGCTGAGATAAAAAGTTTTGGAGTTCGAATTATTTTGAGTTCATTTCAAAAATCAATATTCTATATGTTGACGACTGAGCAATATAATAATCTCGGGACCTTTTCAAACCAGTTTAAACAGAATTTTCTCAAAAAAATCAAGCCTAGAGAAAAAAAAATTAGAACTCGATTGATCTTGAGATGATCAAACACAATCGCTTCTCTTAATAACGGTGATTGTGAAATACAAGTCATGTGAGAACATATTTTTCTGTTCTATTGATACCACGTGACTTTAAAGAAAATGATGTTCTTGTAGGATAACTTGATAGCAGATTTAAGTTTCCATCGTGTTTTTTTTTTTTTTTTCAAATTTATTTTAATTTAATACAAATTTCTATACAAGCAATTTTAAGCATCAAATTTTGATCGATTAGAAAAAGTAAAACTTCAAATAGTGAATAATTTTCAAAAGATTTGATTTCAATATATGACGTACAAAAAACGTAAGATTTAAATTTGATAATAATTTTAAACGAAGTTGTTAAGTTGTTAAAAAATTAACTTTTAACGATTTGAATTTTGTTTGATAATAAGGTAAAACTTTTTTTTAATTATGAAGCAAAACATTTTTTTTTAACTAAAAAGCAATGTAGTAAAAGATTCAAAAAAGGAATTAATCAGGATTATTGTTAGAATTTTCAAAAAAATTTTAATGCCACTCGATTTTAATTTGAAATCAGCTTTAACGTGAACTCTACAAAATACAAAATTAAATTGCAGCAGAAGTTTTTGAAAGTTGACCCCTTCTTATTCAATTACCAATTTGTGCAAATAATAATCCGGCTTCGCTTCTCCATCTATATCTCTAGCATCAAAATGAGTCGCAGAAGATAATCTCGGGAGGGGTACAAAATCTAACAAATATTGTTAGTATATATTCACGTTTCGTTTAAAATGAATGTAAAGATTATATCACAAGGTTACCTTTCGCAGGTACCCTTATCATATCTCAAAATTTATATCACAAGGATTCAAATGGAAAGGTACGAAATGGCACTTTGGATATAAATGAAGACTTTATTTAAGTATGTACCATAGGCCTAAGCACAACGATCCCATAGATTAACAAGCCGAAAAATTCCTTACACCCAGAAGTCCTGTGGACGTCACGGGACCCAATCCTTCACAGTGTCCTTGAATTCGCTGTCTGAGTTCCTTTTCAGGTGTTTTTCCAGGGAACCAAACACACGAAAATCGAAGGGTGACATGTACGGGCTGTAGGGTGGAGGATCAAGTTACTCCCTTTTGAACTCGGCCAATTCCGTGTGTGTGACATTGGAAACATGTGGAAGCGCGTTATCATGGAGCAGAAGCAAAACCTCGATGAGTAACCCCGGTCTTTTGTTCTTGATGGACCTGCGTAGTCGTCGGAGTGTCTCACTGTACACATTGGAGTTAATGGTTGTTCAATGCTCGAGGAAATCAACATGCAGCCGTACCTTCGACGTCAATAGGACGTCGTACTTTTTAAGATCTTGTGCTATCTCCAGCGCATGCTCCGATATACGCCTCAGACTCCAATCGCATCCCTAGAATTCACGCTACATTCTCCATTGGCAGCATAGGCAAATATGTAAACGGTTTCGCTGTTACGAGGCTTTATACCTTTCATTTGAACCAGCCTGGAAAAATTAATTTTTAACTATTATCTGATGACGACAACGGTTTCAAATCAAGGCCAAGCGTCCTTAAACTTCTGTGCTATACAAATGGAAGAATGTTCGACATTCAATATATTTTACAAGCATGAGGCTGTCCACATACAAGAAAGATATTTAATTAAATTAGGTTTAGAATCTAGAGCTTTGAGCCTTAGTTGACATTGATGAGGTAGCACAGTCAAAATCTATTTGAATTCGATATTCAATAAATTTTTATAAATATCAAAATTAAAAAATATATATTTATTATCATCAATTAATGCTTTATTCCTCCTTTTTTTGAAAAAAATTCCAGAAATACTGAATTTTTTTTTGTTTTATTGTTGGCATTACCAGTTACCTTTGCGCTTCAAATAGGTGCGCGAATGGAAACAATTTTATCTCTATTATGACTACTTTAATTTCACTTAACAAATTATATTAGTGATAAATGATTTTAGAACATAAAAACAATTATGAAAGACATCTTTTCGAATCTCCTACAGAGTTTATAGAGAATTTCCAATTATGGAATCAATGGACATAAAATAATAAACATGAAAAGGCAATTTCAAGAGAATAAATTTAAAAAAAAAGTCACTAGGTGCTGCATCAGGTGAATACAGAATTAGTAAAGCCATATTTGTTGAATTTTTAGTTAAGAATTCTCAAATAATAATTGTATTGTAAGAATGGGCATTATCGTGTTAAAACATCCACGAACTATTTTTTGACTTTATTTCAGGGAATTTCTATGAATTGTTGTACTCAAACCGCTCAAGATATTTGAATAATATTACTTATTGCCTGTCTTGTCTGTTGATAGCTGATAGCACAACATTACGATAACGAAGGGAAACAGTCAAATTACTTTGACATTTGAGTCACTTCGATGTCATCTTTTTGTTCTTATTTAACCTTCCAAACGCTATTATGATTTTTTAACTCTTCTTGTATCAAAAGCATATATCCAAACTTATTATTGGGGGTAACACATTTAGAAACAAATAAAAAATTGTACACGATATCCGCTACAGATATATATAAAATGAAGCATGTTGACGTCCTGACATAGGGGTAGCGTGTCTTCCCCTTGTAAAAAGGGTTTGTGCAAGCGAATGTGAAGCATGAAGTAGCTAAGTCGTACTCTTTGGTAAAGAAGAAACAAGGGACGCTCATTTAGGCTTAAATCCATTAGGCTTATGGAAGCTTCCATTAGGCTTATGGAAGCTTCCATTAGGCTTATGGAAGCTTTCTGCCAGCGGGCTTGCGAAGTACCTTATGTAAAACAACAAAAAAAAAGCATTCCGAATACTTTTTGATCCCAGAAGACGGCTAAAACTGTTTATAATTTGTGTCAAATATTATTAATTACTTCCAAAGTCGGAGGAAATCCTGTTTCTAGCGAAGCAAGCAGAAGTGTCATCTTTACTATTTCATACAATTTTTCTATAGCCACTTTTTTTACAGTTTCAGAAAATAACAATATAATAATATAAATTGTTATTATATGTTATAATAATATAAATTATCATTGTTATTATATATTATAATAATATAAAATAATTCTATAGAACGTATTTGGAGTTAATTATCACTAATGCGTATAATGTTACAAGTAACCAATTATATATTCAGAAGGAATTATGAAATGAGCTTCCGGAGTTAAAAGGGTTAAATATCCAAATATTAATTATGCATTAATAGGAAATTAAAGATCACTATTTAAACATATTGAAAAGCGTAGAAAATTACTAGAGTCAAAGTCATTTTTAATGTAAATTATATATAAAGCAATTATTAAATCTACTAATCGTTTTGAATTTAACTGTAAAATGTTCGATATGTTAATAATTAACGTTTATTCGAAGTTGGTACCTGTCCTATTTTCAACTTGCAAGATTAGAATTCCATTAAAATATCGTAATCGGAAACTCCTTCCACTATTGCAAACGCAAACGATAACGAAAAGTATAGATTTATGTTATAAAAGTAGAAATTGGATAGCAATGGTATATGATCTTTCAATGAGGCAACTTAGAAGAATATACAAATGTTTCTATACTAATGAAGTGGTGGGCAATTAGAAAATAATGATCATTGTCCACCAAAACCACAAACACTCATGAGAACAGTAATGTAAGTCTTGAGATACGTAGAAATGTTACAAGATATTTTAAGATTTCTTAAATTGTGAGTTTGCTAGCAACAGTTTCATTACTTTCTAAGTACGTTTTAATATCATAAGGGATTATTTCAACTACACTGTTGCCTTCTTAAATCTGACGATTTTGATAAATTAATAATTAACATAATAAAATCCTTTATATTTACAATTTTCAAGTATCAATTCTTTAATATATTTTCAGTTTTTCTCTTGTTTTCATGACAATCTCAATAAAATGTGTGAATTTGCGTATTTCACTCGACAAGAATTAATTGACCAAAAGCTAAAAATTTGACCACAAATATACAGTATTGAACTATATATCTCAAAGATATATTTTAAAATTTAAATTCCTATTTTAATTCAAAATTAAATGAACATTGAGTTTTACATCAATAACACTGAAGATTTTTGAGTAAACTAATTTTCACATGTTACATTGAAAAAAAACTAATAAAATTTTAAGCGAAGTCAAAAGGAACACAAAGGTCAAAAAACGTATTTAAGAGATTTCATCAGATTATTAATAATTAATAATCATATATCGATACAAGATTCAAAAACCCGAGCTTTTGCGCATGCGTTAGGACGGGTTTAATTCGTCAAAATAGGGGTGAGAAGGACGAAGGGAGGAGAAGTTTAACAAAAAAAATTACAAGAAGGATTATTTATAAAAATAAAATTTTGAATTAAAAAATAATACGGTCAGAAATGACGCAATACTTAAAAATAGGGGGGGGGAATTGAACGAAAAAGGATTTAAGAGGGTGGAAATCAAGAAATGACGAAAAAATCCAGAAATGCTCTCATCATTAGGTTCACACCCCCTTAGTGAGATAGAATCGGCAAAAAGTGATATTGATAAGATACAGAAACAAAAAGTACTTGCATTTTAATGCAAATAACTAACAAATTTGTATAAATTGAGAAAACAACATTTTCTGAAATTTTCAACGATCTTTAGAAACACTACTAAAATACAAGGAATAGTATGAAGATAAAAAAAATGATTCCGAGTGATTAGAATATTTGAATTATGTAATTTATTTACCTTATTGTTGTTTTCTGAGTTATCTTTGAACAAAGAAAGTGATTAGGACTCACGATATTCATTTCAAATTAATTCAAAAGTCACGATTCATATTCAGCCAGGGTTGTTTCAATGTCTTTATTATCGATGTAAAGGCAGACTCCAAAGGGAAGAAAATCAAGCAAAATCGAAACAATCTGCCATCGTGCAATTCTTCCTTATCATGAGACGAAGAGGACTTATTCTCTCTGAAATTGGCACAATTAAAAAAAAAAAGATATCTCACGATGCCATTCGTTTATTTTTCAGCGCATGCGCAAGATGACAAAAAAACTATAAAAAAATTTGCACCTCCTGTGTAAAAACAAATCACGATGCAATGAATCATCTTCACCAATATCCCCATTTTTTTTTTACTTGTCTGATTTTACATCAGTGATGTCTGATGTAAAAATCAGACAAATCAGTTAGTAAAAATTGATTGTGTTTAAATAGCAGCACAATAAAAATTCAAATTGAAAGGCTGAACACTGACAGGTTCATTTACCAATTCTTTTTTAATAACCCTGTTTATCACGCTTCTGACAGGTGTTGTGCATCTGTCACTTTTGCAAATAATCTGCAAATGCTTTAATATGCATGCTTCGAATTAAGCTAACATATCGTGAAAACTTCCAACCAGTCTGAGATTGTTAATAATGGTTTTAGCATTAATTACAAAATGTGCAGTTTTTCGATTTTTATATATTGTGTAAAAGTCTTAACAATTTATAATTTGTATTTATATTCTAATCAACCACATTTGCTTGTGAAACATTAATCCTTTTCTTTGCAAATTAAATTATCCGATTATTTTAAGCGGAGTTCCTGCTACCTATGAATTTTCAGATGGGGGTCAACTTTCCATCCTTTACCCTCTCTAGCGGTTTTCTTTAAGGTATGTCCAATTGTCTGGAGATTTTAAAGTTAAAGAAAGATCTGAAGACTGTAAATATTGATTGAAGTATGGTATAGGTACCAGGTCATCTCAAGATCCTGAAGGATATGATGTCAAAGATGGATAATTTCATTCCAACTGTTTGAGATTGTGTAAGTGGGGAGAAAGACGGCTATTTAGTACCCCGAAAGGAATATTAGTTTGACTGTTCGGTCAATGTAAGGTTGGGCAATACTTAATCAGCCGTCGACCACAACAAATACTGTCGATACTATTACATTTAGGGGAGGCTGAGTGGTCGGCTGTATGCAAAAAGAAGATGTATGATCAGTTGATTGGCATGCCTAAAGCCAAGTTTCTATGATCCGTGTATTCACTGACATGGCACTAATTTACCAAAAAACTGTCGTTAAACTGGACAGACATCAAAGAACGCCGGAACACCGAAAGAGAGGGGCAAGAGGGGAAAGTGTGCCGTGTCTGCAGACGCACAGGCAGTAGGAATGCAGTTTTAAGTACGTTAATTGACATGAATTAGAATGAAAGCTTATTTTTATAATAATAGCTACCTTTGGCCACTAGTTGGTTCAACGAGAATATTGCTTAATTTAAATTTAATCAACTATAATAACTTAGTTATAAAATGAACCCCTCAAAAATGTATGATATTTAATAGCTTCAATCCACGTTATTTCAATAGCTTCAATACATTATATTTTAAAAACTTTACTACACGTTATTTTAATAGCTTTAAATCCATGTTATTTTAATAGCTTTAAATC
>JAPMOQ010018337.1:1475776-1486336 GCA_026543055.1 Argiope trifasciata
CATGTTATTTTAATAGCTTTAAATCCATGTTATTTTAATAGCTTTAATATATGCTCTTTTAACAGCTTTATACTTGAGCATTGAATAAAAATGCGGAAATAAATCTTACTGATTAAATCGAAACTTATCGAAATGACGGTGAAAATGAATTCTTCCTGTAATACATCCTCTAAATGAACATTTTCCTGCAAGATAATTTCACCTTTCTGATTCTTCATACAAATAAAGCAGATAGTAAGAATGTTTCCTCTTTTGATATTATTTGAAAGTCATGGAATTAAGTATTATATTTGATGAAATCACTGAAGCGGTGAAATTTACATTGTATCAATGGAACTTTTTTAACAGTGAAATAAAATAAAACAAATTGGCAAAATTCATTAACGAAAATTACATTTCATTTTATCTAACATTAAATTCTTACGAAGTTTACGAGAGATAAATATCTTATTCTACAATTATTCATTATAAATTTCTACAAATAGTATAAAAATAACTAATCCATGATTTCAATTGAAGTAAACTTTAATTTAATCCAAGTGTATAGTCATTAATGCTTAGAAAGTCAATCATTCAACGATAGAAATTTTTAAATCCATTAATTTCATTAAAAATATTGCAGTACAAAGTTATAATCTTAATCACAAAATTAAAAAAACAATATTAATGGAAATTTGGTTTATTCAAAGATTTTAAAAATCTAATTAATAGATTTAAAATTAAATTGAATTCAAGAAAATTTTTAAAATATTTAAGGTGTTCATATATCATTACAGTAATAAATGAATTTTGTTTTTCAATGTTTACTGGCATATGTTCCAATAGAAATATATTGTAACAAACTTTAGTTCATAAAGAAATTATTTAAGGTATTAAAAAAGTTAATTGTATTAACTTCCACATATGGTTTCTCTTAATATTTTGTTGAGTATGATTTACAATTCTTAATTGTGTTTTAACAATATATTTCAATGATAATAAAAGCCATAGAAAAGTGAAACATCGGAATTAATTTTCAGAAATTAAATTGACTTCCGTGATGAACACAAAAAATGTAGAACAAAACCCACCAAAATCAGAAACACAAATATATTATCAGATTCACACATGAAAAACAATACTTATGATTGTCTTTCCAAATGCAAAAAATTACATTTGCACAGCATTGTATATATAAAGAGGATCATAATTCAAGCAAGGACTACAACAGATATATCCAAAATTACATGACTTATCAAATTTTTAAATTAAATAATTACTTAAGCAAGAGTGGAACTGGAAAAACAATTTTTAAATTGAATATCTAACAATTAATATTTTGCAGTTTAATAATATATAATTGTTTTTAAAATTAACTGAAAATTAGCATCTAACGAATTCATAATTTAAATACATAAACTAAATTTTAAATTTGCAAAATCATTTTAGGCAGATAGTTCGGTATAATTAGACAGTAGCTGCGAGTAAAAACAAGTCACAAGGCAGTCAATGGGTTTTAAATTATCAATAACAATGACTGACCATGCAAGTTATGGATAATATTAAAGGAAACGATATAGAAACAAAAATATTTTGCTACTTCGTTTATATAAGTTTAAAATATGAATAATTTAACATTGTCTCACTAAGAAATTCAAAGAAAGAGTGAAAAACAACTTAATCTACATTAAAACTTTCGAATTAGCTATATTCCATTTTAGTCGGAGAGAAAAATTGTCAAGATTGTGATGACTAACTTTAAACCACATTCGAAGCCACCTTCATATCTTTTCTTTCTAGTAAGATCAATCGAAGATGGATTTTACAAAAAGAATAGTCTATATAAATAAAAAAGAATGTATGTCTTTCATGCCTTCCTAAACCGCTCATCCGATTGCAATGAATCTTGATCGACTTGTTTACTCTTACGAGATGGTTATAGGAATAGTACAATTATCTAAAATTTAAACAAAGAATTGACTCTCAATCGCATCTATTTAACAAGGATTCATCTCCAAATAACTCGGCGAGGAGACAATAGTTTCTATAGAAATGCTAAATCCAAATTAAAGATTAACATTTTGTAGTACGCAAATGACATGTAAATGATTCACTGAGGCAACAACTTTATTACAGATTATGCGAGAAAGTTTTGGGGAGACAAACCCTGGGGTTTCATATTTTAACTAAATTTTAGCGTTTTTCGCAGTAACCAACAAAAATATTGTAGTACAAATAATTTTGCATCATCTTAATTTTCAAAAATAATCGTTTCAACTATATTAACGGTTTTATGGTAAAAATATATTTTCTATGTTTAATCAATTTTAAAATAAAATATTTTAAATCAAATTTTCAAAAATTAAATTTGAGAATACTGGACGAACATTAAACGAATCATGAGATACAATAGTTTCTTTCATAGCCATTCAGAAAGAACACCAAGTTTTATAATTCTAAAAGAATACACAAATCTTATATAAAAATGAATACTTGTTAGTTCGTATTTTATATACTGTAGTAACCTTCATCCTATTTCGATAAAAGATCGCCAAGTTATTGATTGATTGCAGTTAATATAATTCTTTTCGGTGGCAGCTACGCACCGGGTACCAGCTAGTATTTAAAAGTTAACAGGCAATTAACAGTCGCCACTCTAATGATTAAAGAACAAAACAGCGCACTCAAGTAAAATTGCTTTTACATGTCTGCACTCGGTCTTGCATAATACTATAAATGTCTTGTAGAATCCCTTCCAGAAATGCAGCTTGCAAGTGGTCATTAGCTTATACACAAGATTAATTTTAATTGAACAAACTTTGGAGCAGACATATGACAAAAATAGTAAAAGCTTTAATGGCAGAAAGCGTCTGGATTGGATAAATACGTTGTTGGTTAGCAAACTGGCATGCAATTGGAAATGGGAGAGATGGTTCCTTATCCAGCCAACTAAATAAGGAAAATGGAATCTCCGGTGGCAGTAATTACAAGGCCTCAAGCGAGTTAACTCGTTCGGATTCTTGTCTCATTTCGCGTCGTTCAACACTAGACGCCTTCTTTTAGTGTTTGCATGCGTCCAATTTAGGATCCACGGTGTCACGTTTATGCCTTAAGCAGTATCTCTACGTGAGGGAAGAATATTTCCCACCTTGCCACGTGTGAACATTTAGCGGTAAGGGAGACAGTCGAAGAGCATGATGGTTATCTCGCCAAAAGAAATAAAAAGTGATAAATTGCTCATTGAGGCGCATAAACATGAAGAGATTGGCGACGTCTGTTGGAGGTAATAAAGAGAAGACCCAAAGGTCTGGGATGGCAATACACGTCGAACTAGAGCAACCTTATCGTAAGTATTATAAAACACACCGCGCATTCGTCGTTTTGGGGCAAAAATGGTGGTAATTAGAATCCTAATGATACCTCGGGTCAAGGTCAACAAAGAAGGAAGGACAGATAATAGTTTCTACCCCAGTTGTTCCATGTTGGATGTTTCTCCGACTGTAACTGCGTATCCCAAGTGGAGTTCAATCATGCGCAAACAATTCTATTTATGAACCATAGAGATCTAACGATTCTTTAAAAAAAAATCCCGAATACTTTGTTTTTGTTATGGCAGTTTTGTTTAAGGCAAAGTATTTTTCTTGTTCAATAGATATAATGATTTGCTTTTTCCATTTACAGCTTCGATTTCTTTAAATAATAACAGAAACATTTTTTTAAAAATTCAATGAATATTTGCAGAAATATATTCTTTAAGCTTGTGATACTGGGGCTCCCTAAAGTTTCGAATTCACATTTTTTTTAAAACTCTAGTTGTATCTATTTTTTTCGTCAAATGTAAGCATTTATAGGATAACTAACTACATATTCATGCGTGCGCATTTATCATCTGTGTATATCTCATCTTGTGTGCAATCAAAGTAATACAGGGGGATTATAAATGAATGCCCCAAATTTACAGGTCTATTGAAAGAAAAACAGATACAAAGTACAGCTTTGTTGTTCAATGACAATCAAAAATAGTAGTCTATAATTTAAATTTTTATTAATTATTAATTAAAATATTAACACAGTTATAAGAGTACAATATGAACTTTTCCAGAAATACACAGGGTACCTAAGGAATAAGTTAACTCATCCTACAATTTTTTCTGCATGCCTGGTGAGGCTTTGAACGGATACTGATATGCATGAATTTATGGCGATATTTGATTGATGGTTTCTGAGGCTGCATCAAACGGCAGGTGTTTAAACCTTCGCTAACCAACTGACATTGATAAACTCCGCATTCACTCTCAGTGAAGTTTACAGACGCTGAATTTTGCATGTTTCCTATGAGATATCTGGAAAATGGCAGTGAATGGGTTAAGGCGTGCATATTTGCAGTAATGCTGTAATACTTTGACATCATTACAGCAGAGATGCTGAAAGAGTATAAGATGAGTTATCGTATCACCTTCGTATCGTTCGTAGGTGCTTATAATGAGTATTGATAGTTGTGTGACATTTAAATCGACATTTTAATTGATGAATGACTGTATGGGTTGACAAGAACTAAGAATTTATCAAATGCATTTTCAACTTATTTGTAGAAATTATCATCTGAAATTACTCGTCTTTCAAATTAAATGCAAAAAATAATGTTTTATGATTCATTATAAATTAAATGATAAAAAGAATTTTATCATTCGATTTTTTTTCGTTATATGGTTTAAAAATATCGTCTGCTTTTCACAAGATTAGAATTGAGATCTTATGTTGCTCTTTCGAATACTTCAGTTATAATTATTTACAATAAAGCGGAAATATATCGCCCATATTTTTAAATGCCTATAGTATATTATGGTTATATCACCCATATTTATCCGAAATAAGGCAGACATCAGATTAAAGAATCACAAAATTAGTAACAGCTTCAAACCAATAAAAATATTAATAATTTAATAATATTTTTTTTAAAAATAAAATTTGAATTGAATTTGAAAATATATTTAAATTAAAAAATATGTAATATTACATAAAAACTATTCTACAACATATATTACAAATTTGTAATAAATATTATAAAATACAATTTAAAATCTGAGAGACAACCTATTTTAATAAATATCGATTTCATAAAATAAGTTTTTAAAGAAATACTGTCCATTACTATAACATTTAAAGAATTCAAAATACTATCCAGTACAGTTGCATTTAAAGAAATACTATCCAATACTATTATAATTAAAAAAATACTATGCTTGATAGAAAAATTCCTTGCGCGTTTATATGAATTAGTAAGGAATTATCACATTTTATTTCAAACATCTATTAATTTATCATATTTAAGATCACGAATTTAAAATGGAAAAATTCATTCCCTCAAAATGACAGCAAGCCGAATGATCTTGAAAAATCATGACGTCATGAACTCTTATTTAGTTTTTTCTCCACTCTAGCTAGACAGAGATAATCGAATGTCAAAAAAGATAGACCATTCTCTCGCGTCCTATTTCCTTTTTCTTTCTTGGTTTTCTTTGTCTAGTGTATGTGTTTTAAATGTTACATGATAACTTTTTAAGATAAAACCCAATGTTCTTCAGACTCGAGTATCATAATTCTAACTGAGTTTATCGACAATCATTAAATAATTAAATAAATATTGTTTTAAAATACTAAACAAGGTAATGAACTGACTTTTGTGGAGTATTTCAGAAATGATATATGCACTCTCAGAGTATTTTTAGCATTTTCATTATGCATTTTTAGATTATTTTTTTATATAGAGAAAAATGTAAATTCTTGAATAATTTTAAGAAAGTTGGCATACCTGCTGTAAAAGATTATTTCACGATTAATGCTTCAAGAGTAACTGTCATGGCGAAATAATTTTAAAAAATGAAGGCCATCCCAAAATTAACTCAACATTTGAATTTACCAACATTATTGCCGTAAAGTGTTGACAACTCTATTAAAAAACAATTTGATAGGTGATAGTTTATTGTTAATAAAATTGGAGCGTTACTTGATAAGACGGCATGATTTTACTGTCTCACATTATTTAAAAAAATAATAAAATTCTTCAAAAACTTGAGAATTGGCCCCCTAGAGTACTTCTTTTTGTTGGGTTATTTGAAGTCAAAGCCTATGTCAACAAGTTCACAAGCACGCGTGCTTTGGAGGAGGAAATTTAACATTGCATCACTACAATTCAGCCATAATTATGGAAAATAACGATAGAAAATTTCGAAAAAACAGAGCATATGTCCAGGCACAGGAGCATTTTGTGGAGAGCATTTGCCCAATGTGTGATTCCATACATAATTATATCTTGCATACTTTACGATTCAATAAAAATGTAACAATTTAAAGAAGAAAAAAAACTGCTTTTTATTTAATTCAAATTTTGCGTTAATACTTTTACCAGCCCTTTATTGTCAGCTTTCAAATGGTTATTTTTAAAAGAAGTGCTAACAATTACTGCGAAAATGGTGGGGATTTCAAACCTTGTATTAATTTTGCGGCATCCTTTATAAGCTTGATTAGTTTAGTTTAGTTTAGTTATATTAACTTCCCGTTTTTAAATCAACACTAAGGCTATTTTGGGAAGGATCTCTTAATTCTGAACCTTAGTCAGACGACGAAGTGTGAAAGCTGAGCTGGCATCCCTCCCCACCTCTTCAAACTTCCACACTACACCAGTGTGACACTCACTACTACAGTGAGTGGACGCTTGTTCCAACGCTTTTTAATGTTCATCAGACCCGTTTGCATGACGGTAAAATCGGGTATCGAACTTGAAACACTCCACTTTCGAAGTCGAGACCTTACTGCCGTGGCACCCTTTATAAAGCTTGAAAACTCCCTAAAATTCATTTAAATGCTACTATCTCTTAGTTGTAAAAATTCGTACATTTTGTTGTTGTTGTAAGCTGTTGGAAGAACTTGTGTTTACCAATTTATATATGCAACATGAAATTTTTATTCCTTTCACTTTGTTCTAGCAGGGATTAAAAATAAGTTTTGCTTGACAGAAAAAAAAAAAGGCACTCTTCGGTCTACGAAACGTAATTAAATCTACCAAGAAGAAGTACAATTTCTTCGCTTCGGAGGAAATTGAAAGTAATCGATTGATCAGTTCAAAGCTATCAGTCCGCACCATTCCATAGGTTTCAGTCCTTGGGGGAAAGCACCTTTTTTCTTTCTGTAGAAAAAGTAACATCCGTTTGTTTTTCTTCTCTAGTTTCAACCCTAGGGGCAAACACCTTTTCTTTCTGTTTGTAGAACAAAGTAGCATCGTTGTTTTTCTTATACGTTTTCAACCCTTTGGGTAAAAAAAAAATGTTTCTTCGAAAAAATTGTCTTTGTAGTTGATACTCCTCGGAGAAAAGTAACCAATAAATTATTGAACTCTTCAATAAGTAAAGAAATTTGACCTTAACCACTTTAATTAATGCACTCCCTTAGAAAATATATTCACAGCTGGACTAAATGGTATGCTTTCAATGAAGAGCTGAAACGAAAATGGCGACAAAGAAATGAGAGAAATAATCTTAGAGCTCACTGTATCAAAGTTAAATGGTTTTAGTACAATTATTGAATATTATATATATTATTTAGCACAATTTTTTTATATATAATTCCTTATTTTACATCAAGGTTAAATGGCGTAGCTTAGAGAGAAATATTGTTTCCCCCCCCCCTAGATTATTAGTTTCTCTATTATGAGCGGTACTGCATTGATCGGTCACGTGTCAGTTTTGGCCAAAACGCGATAAAATTTTGAATATACATGAAAATATCCACGATTTGCAAGAATTTTATATAGAACTAAAAACCTCCAGCAAGGAAAATGAATACAATAAAACAAGCATTAAAATAGCGCAATCTGCAAACAGGTGATTCGTGTCGAATTTTAAAAATCGAAGTAAATAATATCTGTTTTTTAACATGTAGATGCATCTGCCGTGAAGTCTAATGTAATATTGTGACTGTTCTTACAATTATGTATTTATGTGGTACCCCAGACCTCGCTGAATTAATGAAACAATTTTTCTATCAATCATTTATTTGGTCTGCATGTATATAGTAATTTCGAAATGATTCCTCAACATCTGTGTATTTGGTTCATTATTTTGTAAATATTTAATATATATTATTGTTAAAAGTATTTTTTTCCATGAAATTCACTTTTTGACCCATAAAAAGACTTGAACATATCAGCAATATCTCTAGTATTAGAATAAATATTTAATACCTTTTTTAAAATAATTAATTTCTCACTTTAATGTACTAAAACAGCATATTTAAAAATAAAATCATAAAACTGCAAGGTTTGACCCAAAAATAATATAAATGTGAAATTAATACAATTTTAATCACATTTATAATATATTTTTAACTTAAATAATTTTCTATTACGGGCTTTTAAAATGTTTCTACATTTTTGATAAGAAGCTATTAAATCTTCTTTAATTCTACATCATTAAAAGGGTGTTAAAATTTTTTCATATATTATATATTTTAATACATTTTATGATTCAAAATCATAAGTATTAAGGAATTCAAAAATATTTCTCAATAGTCGTCATCTTTATGAAATCAATTTTTATCCAAATTAATATACTTATCGATCATCAAGAATTCTAAAACTTTAAAACATTTTAATTTCATTGAAAATTAATAATTGTAAAAAAAGGGGACATAAAAGAATTGATACAGAACATAAAGAATTGAATAAAAAAATTATTACAAAATTCAGTAACAAACAAGAAACGTAAAATTAAGTAAAAGAATGGAATACAATGCCAAATGATAAAAAAACCCATTCAAGTTGGTAATTATAATGTTTTTAATTGCCCTAAAATGTACCAAAAAAAAGTACTAATCAAATTATGTAGGTCTGTCTATTAACTATGATTTCGAAGGTAAATGTAATACAAATGCATATTTATATGTTTGAAACTAGCTTCGTTATCGCATTTTTCCCCCATATGCTAACGCTTTAAAAAAGATCTTTAAATTCTAAAATTAGATATACTAAATATTGAAAAAGACCGAAAGACGACACAATTTTTGAGATACCTTTTGACAGGATATTACAGTTTAAAATTTCTTCATAAGATCAAAATTGCGCCCTGAATTTAAAAGGAAGCTTAAATATTTCATATTATTGTTTTAAAAAAAATGTGAAGTGAATCCTGGCAACAATAAAATTTATTCACAATTTTGAGAAAAATGAAGTACCATATATATCGAGACAAAGCGTAATGTAATAAATATAAACCATCCAATTCTCTTAGTCGAATATTCATAAGATTAAACATGTGTAATAAATTTAAACAAAGTTCAAATATTTCATTTTTTTTAATGTGAAATGAATTCTAGCAACAACAATAAAATTTATTCACTATCTTGAGAAAACTGAAGCACCATATAAATCCAGACAAAGCGTAATGTAATAAATATAACCCATTCCATTCTCTTAGTCGAATAATAAATCAGACTAGCCAGGAGGATGAGCATTACGTTATCCAGATATAATAATAGTTAAGGCAGGTGTTACTAATAACCATCTTGCCGATAGTGGCGCCACCCTTCGGTTATGCGTAGCTATCATGTATCACATACATTCGTTTCTATTTAAACTAAGCATTCAAAAGTTATCCGATAATGTAGGTAATTTTCCGGATTTACAAATAAATTAGAAATAATTTTGAAATATATTTTTCAAATGGCTAAAATGTAAATGCTTAGTTTAAAAAAATAATTTCATGTTATTTCGCATAAGATTATGGAAAAGCAGGTAATTAGTAATTAAATAGACATTTGTTTAATACGTCGAAATATTATATTGAAAAGGAAAAGAAAATGGTTTTGAAGCAATAGATGGGGATACTTAAAACAGATTTTTAAAAAAATGTTCAACCGAGTAATATTTGTTTAACTTTATTTAAAACAGTTTTAGAAAAGCATAAAATTCCAGATTACCGATTTTTTTGAAATAGTGTTCTTCTATATTCGTTACTACTTTAATTAAGTAATGAAAACAATTTAGAATTATACATTTTAGACACAGGCGTTATTTCTCTCAAAAGAAACAACTAGAAATCAGAAACTAAATAGATACGCTGTCATTCAGTTAGAAATACATATTTTTAAGTATATAAGAATTTTTGAAAGTCATATATTCTCTTGTAATAGTTTTGATTTTTTGTTTTTAAAAACAAGACATAATTCAGTGCATTCATATATTGATACATTATCAAAGACTATGCTACGAATTTTTATTTTTAATTCAATAACATACTTTCGTACTGCATTTTCCTGAAAAATTTGACTTTTTTCAATAAAGTTCGATTTTCTGGTCCTGGTTCGGTTAATAAAGATTTTAATAGACATAGATCCTAATAATTAAAGTGTTAAGGTACTTTAATCTTCCAGTCACAAGATCTTTAGGAATTTGTGAGTTTGAAGTATCCTCTCGTTAAAAATACACACATACACACAAAGTGTATATAGTTTGTGTGTGTGTGAGAGTGTGTGAGTGTGAGTGTGTGTGTGTGTGTGTGTGTGTGTGTGTGTGTGTGTGTGTGTGTG
>JAPMOQ010018337.1:1487535-1540790 GCA_026543055.1 Argiope trifasciata
CTAAAAGAAGGTTTTAAAGGCCTAAAAGAAGGTTTTAAAGGCCTAAAGAAGGTTTTAAAGGCCTGGTTTAGTTTAATTATATTAACGTCCCGTTTAAAGCAACACGAGGGCTATTTCGGGAAGGACTTCGTCATTTTGAACCACAGTCAGATGACGAGGACAACCCCTGAACTGGCACCCCCCCTCTCCACACCACACCAACTGAAGTACATTTGACCTGACAGATTTAACGTGTAAGAGTCACCCTCACACGACGGCTCTTCAATGGAATCGAGTCTCAAACCTGAAAACTTCCCGTTCCGAGGCCGAGACCTCACCACCAGGCCACCGCAGCCTTTTTAAAGACCTAAAAGGATTAGTTTAGTTTAATTTACTTATATCAACGTCCCTTTTTAAAGCAACGCTAGGGTTAATTTGGGAGATACCTCATAATTTTGAACGATATGAGAAATTTCGTATCTCTAATCACCGTGGGGCTGTTCTGTCTGCCCTAAAAAGAATGTGAAGTGAAGAGTAAAGGAACAGCAGGTCACGATGTTTATTCAGGAGTCTGAACGCGGATAGTGCGTGTCATTTGTACTTCTGAGAGGAACTGAGTATTCCTGTCTGGCATGTATAGTTATTACAAGGAGGATAACACCTGAACTGACAAACCGTCTCCAAACTTCCACACCAGCAGGAGGATGTTCGGCCCCGACTCGTTGATCGAACGTGCTCCGGACTCGCTTAGCCGATGATTCTTCGGTGGAATAATCGGAAACCGAACCTGCAACCCTCAGATGCCGAAATCAAGGCATTAACCACCAGGCTAGCTTGGGTATAGGGCAAAAATTGAGGAAAAAGAAAACATTTAAAAATTTTTATACAAATGATTGCAAAAATCGCTTCGAAATTAATGTGTTTTTAAATGAATCAAGTGTTCACAGAGAAAAGTTAACGCGTCTTCCCCGATATGGGGGCTTCCCCGGATATGGGCGTTCCGGGTTCGGGTTCGGGTCCCGATTAGGACATGCTTTTTCTTCTGTGTTCTGAGAGTAGTGTGAATGTGCCCCCCCCCCCTTGTAAAAAGGGACAAAGACAAAAATTGGTGAAATCAGACCACCTATTAAAGTTGGGACAGCAATTTTTTCAATTTTTAAATATATAAGTGGTGAAATAGATTTCTAAATTCTCACTTTTTTTTATCAATTTACTTGTTCAGAATATTAATTGAATTTAGAATAGATGTTATGACAAGTAAATAAAATCCAAGGAAAAGTTCAAGTTTTCAGGAATTCCGTGGTAAATATAACAAAACCCACTTTCGTAGATTTTTCACAAATAGTTAAACACATGCAAATTACGAAAAAATTTAATCTATATAAATAAAAATGAATGTTTGTCTGTATGCCTCTTATGCGGTGCCTTGCCACTCATCCGATTGCGATGAAACTTTGAATACTTATTAATTGCACTTTTTTTTGGTTAATGATGGAAAAGCAAATACACTGATGGAAAAAAAATCCCAATACTAGGAAGGAGCTGTGCTAGATAAACGAAATTTGGTAGACGTGTTTATACATCTAAAAGATGACGTCGATTCAAATTTCAAGCTACACGCGTATGTGTGGCGCTGGTAGCGACACTATGAACATGCAAATGAGGTTTGCTTTAAATAAGCGCTGTAAGGTTCGTGATCGTTATTTACAGTTAAGATTTGAGGTAGTGGGTTAATGTTAGTCAAGGATGCCTCTGAGAAGACGAAGAAGCCATTATCAACAGCTCACTGAGTTTGAACGAGGTCGTGTTGTAGGGCTACGAGAAGGTGGGTTTCTTTCCGCGATATTGCTGAAAGACTTGGCAGGAATGTATGTGTGCATGAGTATTGGCGGCAGTGGTCAAGGGAAGGTACATCCTCAAGAAGACCAGGTTCCGGGCGGCCACGTGGTACTACTGAGAGGGAACATCGTCGTATTCGGCATATGGGATGTGGCTAATCGTACTGCGTCTGTAGCTGAAATTCGAGCTGCAGTTGGCACCACAGTGACACAACGAACTGTTACAAATTGGTAACTTCAAGCGAGTAATTGGTAGCTTAATTTCCGAGCCAGACGCCCTGTACAGTGCATTCTACTGACTCCAAACCATTGCCGTTTGCGACGTGAGTGGTGTCAAGCTAGAGCTTATTGGAGGACGGAGTGGAGATCTGTTGTGTTTTCTGATGAAAGCCTGTTCTGCCTTGGTCGCAGTGATAGCCGTTTGTTGGTTAGAAGGAGGCCAGGTGAACGCCTGCTAGTGACCTGTCTGCGACCTAGACACACAGGGCTTACTCCTGGAGTTATGGTTTGGGGAGCCATTTCGTATGTCAGCAGGAGCACTCTCCTGGTTATCCCACGCACCCTGACTGCAAATTTGTACGTCAGTCTAGTGATACAACCTGTTGTGCTGCCATTCATAAACAGCATTCAAGGGAGTGTTTTCCAACAGGATAACGCTCGCCCTCATGCCGCTGTTGTGACCCAACATGCTCTACAGAGTGTCGACATGTTGCCTTGGCCTGCTAGATCACCAGATTTTTTTCCAATCGAACACGTATGGGACATCATTGGACGACAACTCCAGCGTCATCCACAACCAGCATTAACCGTCCCTGTATTGACCGCCCAAGTGCAACAGGCATGGAACTCCATCCCACACACTGATATCTGACACCTGTATGACACAATGCATGCACGTTTGCATGCTTGCATTCAAAATTCTGGTGGTTACACCGGTTACTAATGTACCAAAATTTCACATTTGAAATGGTTCTTCTCGCCAATGGCTCTACCTGTGATCTTGAAACTTTAATCAATTAAATATGTTACCTAGAAAAATATATTCCTAAAATTTCATTACTGTACAATAATTTTTTCTTGGTGTTGGGTTTTTTTTTTCTATCAGTGTATTATATTATATGTTGTCAAACCTAAAGTCTAATAATAAAGTTTAAAAAAATTGAATTATTATTTATATATCACTCGATTTTAATGAATGTATTCATTTCCGATACGAAAATAAATATTATTCTTTCTATCATTCCTAATTAAAAAGAATTGTTTTAAAATTATTTCTTCTGCGGCAGCAACGCGCCGGGTACCAGCTAATAAACAATGAAATTTAATTTTAAGCAACGGAAATACATCCATTTGAAAGAACTATGCATTACTTAATATACATACGTTTGCTGAAATCGAGGCCATTATTGCGGTTCAGTTAAAATAAATAACCGCGAACAGAAATTTAAATTTTCATCGGAATATTTTAACAGCTGTTTATTATCATACATAATGAAATACTTTCGAATTTCAAAAGTTATTGAAAAAAAATTCTGCCAAAATTTCTTTATACATATTTTGGTATTCCAAAACATCACTAATTAAATCCGCAACTTTTAATAGATGCCTATTTAATTTCCTCAAATGCTGTTCAAAACTTTGTATTTTAAAAATATTTGGAGGCTGAAAAGTGAAAGTCATTTCCTGAGTTTCATTCTTTCTTTAGGGAAGGGGGTAGGGGATAATGTGCTTGTTGCAGCTGCTTATCTTTGCTTCCCCCTCTCTAGCGTCGTGTTTAATAACCCAGACGAGATAGCAGGAACTTTTCAACTTAACTAGAGACAATGTTGGTGTTTGAAAGAAATTCAGTTGAATAGATCTTTAGTTGCAGCGAGACTTTTATATAATAGCATAGAAAATATTAGATTGTAACCAAGATATTTTTGCGTGGAATGCTAAAATAAGATTCAAATCTAATAAACCATTTTGGAATTTTTTAAATTTTTTTATTTAATGTATTAGCATTTCTTTGATGCACAAATATGTTTCGAAAAATCCAATCATTTGATTTAAAGAAGAAATGAAAAGCTATTATTAAAGCTATGTGTTTAATACCTTGGATATAAAAAAAAATCAAAACTATTGTACTTCAATTTATATAAATTTATATGTTAGTTTTTAAAAGTTTACGTGTTTTTTAACCTCTTTTTACAAAAAATTATTTAATATCTAAACCAGCGGAAATGGTGTCTCCAAAATTTTCTCGCATATTCTCCAACAAACTTGTAATGCCAAAGAATACCTTACACAATATTGAAGTCAAATATTTATGAAAAAATTTTCGGCTTGAATTTAGCATTTTTACTGATTCTATCGTGCACTTTTTACCAATTTATTTGACTATTAATTCCTCGCATGCGTCAAAAGCGTCCAAATTTGAATTTAGGTTTTAGATACACTTTTCTGTACAGATAGTTCTGTGCCAATTTTTATTTCTGCCTTTGTAATCACAAATACACCAAATTTGGCATGGAGTTTTAAATCTGTTTTTGAATGTTCGCGCTTACATGTTTCTTGAAACACATACTGACAGACGGACAACGTGTCGTTGGGTTTGGCTCAAACTTAGACTGGCGTCTGCACTGTAGATATTAAAACTGTGTACCGAAATTCATCTATATAGAGCAACATTTTCTAATTACCGTGTAAACTTATTTTCGAACAACTGGACAAACCGAATTGCTGTGAGCAAATTTTAGTCAAAATTTGCATTGAAGAATGTAAATTTGGCTAAAGATAGTATAACAATTTTCATCCATCTAGTTTAAAGCGCTTTTGTGTTATCTCCAATTGATTCCCCCCCCCCAAAAAAAAGAAAAATTATGTGAACTTAGAGAAGTCTGAAATGGAAAGATTCGATAAAATCTCGCGTTCGAATTTCTTAACGATTATTGCACTTTTTTCTATTCTGCGCATACGAGAAACTAAAAAAAGCCAGCTAAGGTACTTTATACAACACTTGCATTTCCTAAAAAAAATCTAGTAATTGATATACTGCTACAAAGTCGATTAAAGTACTCCCGGTACACGCAATTACATGAACACTCATAAATTTGAAAATAAGGATTTGAATCCTATAAATTTAGTCTTGTAATGTTCCTCTGTCCCATTCACAATAAACGTTATTTCACAATAAGCGTTATGATATATCCTATTCGGAACAGTTATTATTGTGATTATTATTAGATAGCTGGATGGGGGGGGTCCTCTTATCACCGAGTGGTCGTTGCATCTGGTCACGAGTGATTTTGCTGAAAGACCACACTTGGGACTCATTGTTGGGGTAGAACCTACCGAACCTTGAAAGGAAAGGAGCGTCAAACATCTGGATTCCAAATTATCCCCTTTGTGACGTGACTATCATTGACACGTTTTCCAGATCGTTCATTTACAAGGACGAATCATTGGTGGACATTTCCAAAGCCAGGCTGGCGCCACAAATGCGGGAAATTTTTGCTGAACGATTGGCCGATGGAGAGCTCATATGGACGAATGAAAATTGAGGAGGCGAAGTTTGGACAGAGACAAAGAGCTGGTTTTGCTTTGAAGAGACTTTTTGGATTGCGGCATTTGCGCTCTATCCTGGAGTAGCCGTTTCGACTAACACCCTGTTAGCGTCTTCTGGTTTTTTCCCCAAAATTGATGAAGAACTCTTTTCACGATAATCCTTCAACTGTTGTGTAAATATCAAATATTTAATCTAGATATAACAATTTGTTCTAATGTATATATACGGCTGTAAATAAAAGAATTGCCTAAAATTCTCTTTTATTTGATCGGTCAGGATCAAGTCATTACTACCTTAATTGTCACAAATTTAATGATTTGCTTAAATTAACCCTTTGATCTAGGAATTAACGTCCTAACTATATGATATATCCTATTCGGAACAGTTATTATTGTGATTATTATAAAATAAAACACATTCCAGATATTGAGACGTTTTAAATTATTTGAAATAATAACTTAATTTCATATTTAAAACTAAAAATTCAGTCATTCGATGCGCGAAACAGACTCGCCATTGTATGTGAATGGGTTTAATAACACTTCAACAATCTACTATATGTGTTTGTTTATGTAACTAAATGAATAACAAATCTGTTTGAAACTTACAATAAACTAATTAATTCTTGCTTGATATCTTTTGAAGAACCCTGAAGAATAAACAAGACTCGAAGATGGAAAATAAAAAATAAATGAAAGAATTTAATTTGAACTTCCAGACTATATCCGTAGTGATATATATATCTAAATAGCCATCAGTCTATTTTCGTGAGATCTACCGCCTAAATTTTTTAAAATATCAATGTGTTTATTACAATAACCAGATAAAGGGGAAAATAATTTTTAAAAAATCACAATACATAAATAATAGTCTCAAGCATCAAAATTGATACTCACGAAAAGTAGGAAGATTTTCTTCAAGTAAAACAGACCCTTGCTAAAAATAATTATATTGTAGTAAAAATAAGATGCCTATCTCGAAAGTATTTTTATTTCTTGAAAAAATAAAAGCGTCAAAGATTTATTCTGCTAAACTTTAAAAAAAAAAATATCACTCGCTCAATATGACTGGGAAACAAAATGACGTATTATTTGAACAATTTTGACAGCTGACGTTTATTTCTCTAACTTTTGTTCGAAAGGACATTTGGGAATGGTAACATACGTACAGTCAAATATTAAAAAGAAACTAATGGCAAATGTACAATTTGATTTAAGATTGATATCAAATTTGAAAGGGTTTTCAAAGATACTGTCGTGTATTCTTTGCGATACACGTTTTGGAATACATAAAATGTCGTTTTCTTTAGATTTGTTAGTATTGTATGATAAACTATGGAAAAATATATGAAACTATGATTTATTTTATTCATTTAAAATATATTTAATTATAAAAATACCTCCAACTAGGAATGATAAGCATATCAATATGATAATGTTGAATAACAAAATAAGACTTCGTTTTAAAAAACATTTCACCTTTCATAGAAACCACCGGGGGGCACCTCGAAATGAGGATGAGATGCTTTCGGTATGGGGGTTGGATCTCACCAACTCGTAGACACAATAGGTGGGGGCACTATGACCTCCCATCGACGACAGGATGTACTCTCTATGGGGAGGGTTGTACCGTGGCCAGTGATGGCCTTTAGGACTCAACCATAGTATCTGCCACTGTTGCTATAGCGGCGGTCCGGTCATTCAGTCTTACAAGATTAATCCATGTGCCTCAGTGGTGGGTCTGAGGTCAGTGATATGATTATCCTTTAGAGAAGTTCATATTTTTAAATTAATAGAATTTTCAAAAAGAGAAATGAGTAAATATATTAAGATTTTTTAAATTCTAAATTAAATTTTAATTCATTTGCTAATTATCTGAAATTAGCCCATGTTAACTTCTAAAATGATATCTGATTTCCTGATCTATTTACACATTTTTATTTAATTAGTTCTAAATGCGCTTTGGGAAATTGATAAATTTAACAGGCACTCAAGCTTCAAGATAAGGAATGAAAAATTTCACATGCTTACAATATTCTTCGAAAGATACCCAAGGTTCCCTTTTTTAAATCTACAATTGTCAAAGGAATCGTTATCGAAATCTCATTTTAAAAAATCATGGAAGGGAAAAAATTCTCTCTTCCGCGCTTGGGTCTCGATGTAGACCAACGTATTTCTTATCACTCGTTCTTTGTACATGAATTATACCTCCATCGGTCAAATAAATCGAAATTTTAAAATTCGAAGCTTGCTTTTATTTGGCTACGCAACTGCTAGAACATATTGATATATTATACAGAAGATTTGCAGAATCATTTAAAATTTAGCTTTTAACTTCCATTCGGATAAACTTTTCAATATCTACATCGCTAATACATTTTCTATCCATTCATTTTTTCCATTGTTTTCGTTCGTATAATCCAATACTATCATCAGAAAAACAATTCTCCAATCAATTTTTTCCTCTTTTTGATTATCAGTTAAACCACAATCTTTCATTTCATAAAACTGCATCATTTTTTGACAGTAATTCATTCTTCCAAGAAATCCAGTCGCAGACGAGAAATACTTTGTTGCCATTAATAAGTATCTACATCCTTTCAAGATCTCTCTTTCGCCTATAATTTGGAGGCACGAACACGGAAGTGCGATATATTCATCGCTATAATTGTTGCCTTTTTTCTTTCGTTATTGATTAGGCAAGCAAAATGGTCTATTAATTACGACCGAACGGATCGTAGATACTGCGTCGACGACGGAACAACGGCCATCAACAAAATGTTTCGCACGACGAACTTCGGTTGCCATTAATTCAATCTTCATTTACGATTCTTGTTGCTTTGAACCGTAATAGATATTAGGGTTACATTGATAGAATGGCAGATTTTGATTGGGCAGCTGGGCTGAGGATGTCGATTAACCTAGTTGCCATATAACTGAGTAAAATACACAAAATTTAGTAATACTGTAATATAATATATTGTACCTGCACTTGCATCTATTTTTTCAATACATACGCAAGAAAACGGATTTTGGTAGGGATTTCTTAGGCATTTAGTCTTAGGAAAGGAATAACTAGGCTTCTTTAACACTTAGCGCTTAGAAAAATAATGGAAGGCATATATATTTTATTTATTTATTGCTCAGAAAAATTAATATATATAAATTTTTTTAAGTTGAATTTTCCCAAAAAATTTAATCTAAATATTTTTACCACTCTTGGGTATTTATACCAATCAAAATTTAAGAAAATAATTAAATAAAATGTCAAAATGATGCACTGCATTGAATGATGCCTGAGAGAAGAGTTAAGAAGTTAAAAGCATGCATCAAACATTAAGGATTTTTATTCCGTCACTTGGATTTCGGGAAAATTCTAAAGTGAGAAGCTTAACAGAAAGAATGTTTAATGAACTAAACAAAAAAAAGTGAAAATTGGAAATTGGATCAGAAAATAAGTGTAGTTATACTAACGTCCCGTTTTGAAGCAACATTAGGGCTATTTTAGGCCGGACCTCGTCATTTTGAACTGCGGTCAGATGACGAGAATGACACCCGAGTTGTCACTCCCCTCTCGATTCTTTCACACCACACCAGTGGGAGGACGTTTGGCACCGATTCCCCTCCCCCCTATTCAATGCATTACAGACAATTTTTTTGATTCACTAAGAAAATAATTTCGAGCAAACAGAGGTAGACATCCAAGTCATTAATTTAGTAGCATTATATATATGTTCTATTTGTACTGATTAATCATCCTAATATGTTTAGCTTCCATTACATCATTCATTGAACTAGAGCTTGATTTTAATTAGTATTAATTTATCTGATTTATTATTTCAAGGCTCCAAACTAAAATTTTATATTACATTGTTATATGTATAACATTATGTTACATTTTTTTTAAAGACTGTTCAGTTCTATAAATATTTATAGTATCATAAAAAAATACTTTTGAAATTGAATCTTTAATTCTTAAAAGATACTTTTAATTTTTTTTTTAATTTTTACCATAGAAACTTTTTACATAAAACTGTTTATACAGACAAATTAATAAAATAATTTCGTATGCTAGAAGTCAAAGTGGGGGGGAAAGCAGGTAAAAAGCAGTAGTCTCGTAATTTTTCAGAGCCTAAGGAACCTTATAAAGTGTTTAATACAGCATAATGGAAATTGTTTTGTGGTACTTGTCTAAAAATCATTTCAACTTAAAGTAGAAGTGAAATATGCTAAAAGAATAAAGTTATAAAATTAGTTATAGTTAATAAAATATTTAGTTTTAATTCTTTTATTTGATAAATTGTCACATTCTCTTACCCCTTTGCTGATTTCTCACTATTTAATGTTTGCATTCAAATGAAATATTTCAAACCGAAAAAAACGGATATTTAGATATTTCCTTACGGAGAAATAATAAAACATAAAAACTATGATTTCGAACTAAAACATATTGTAGAATGCAGCTGAAAATAGATCCATGAAATTATCTCAATAATTAACAGAACTAATAATTAAAAATGTGAAAATTCATATAATACCCAGAGAAATATTTTATTTTCTGGTGCTTCATTAAAGTAGCTTAAAATTTTTAAGTTGATTAATGCATTAATTTCCATACACCTGCTTATTTCAATCTCAAAAACTGAACTTAAAAAGTTAATATTCTGAAAGTGATAGATAACTAAAATATTTTAAAAAAAATAATCTTCCGTTAAATCAGAATAAAAATATCATGAAAAAAAAGTTATGTCCAAAATAATCGTTAATTTATTAAAAAATCAAGAATGCCGTTATTTTTGACAGAACATATCAACTAACGACTAATCGAATTTTAATGAGGAATTAAGTCGACTCGTTACAATAAACTAGAGTTATAAAATAGGATAACAAGACATAAATCATTTGAACCGATTAAGGATTAAAAATGTATTAAAAAGAGAAATTCATTTTAACTTTTGATTATAAAAAAGTTTCTTTAATAATTAAATATAAAAAATTATCGAAATCTTGATAAATATTTTCCTCTTTGGTACTCGTATTAAAATAGCACGATAATTTTGGAGAGATTATTGCATAAACTTTCATGTGCCAATTTATTTCATCTTAAAAACTAAAAGTAAGTGCGACAGTCATAGATAATTGTTTTTTCAATTTTATTTTACCTTAAAAATAAAATAAGAATTTCACTAAAAATTAGATCCAAAATATTCGCTAATTCGTTGAAAAGTAAGCCATTTTTTCTTTTACAGAACATTTAAATTATCGTCTGATCAACTTTTAATCAGGAATTAATTGACTTTAAAATAAAGTCAATTTTATCGATGCTAATATGATATCATGTTGGAATAAATTTCGCTTAAACTTATTTCAAAATATATTCCAAGTGGACAAAAAAAAAAATTCTTTAAATTTTTGCTAAAAAATTTTTTTTCTTGCTCTTTTGCTTAATCATTTTTTAAAAAATTAAAATTTTAATAAGTATTCGTTTTCTAATGGCATATAAACTAATAGGTACCTCAATTTATTTCCAGCCAAAAATTACATATAAAACTCGAATAATCTGCAAATATTATATAACTAAACTATTTTTAATATAACCATCTATCTTTAAAAAGCATAAAACAAAGACAAATTGAGAAATTTCAGTTATAGGAATTAGTCAAGCAATAATTTAAAAAGAAATTTTAATTAAGTTATTCAATAAAAATTACATTCAGTAAATAAACTTGGAGTCGTTACATGCATAGGAAGAAATCACACGCTGACTGAAGAAAACTTAGAACTTCTTTACCAGTTGACAGAATATTCGCCAAGTCGCTATCCTATTTGGCGACGCATTATAATTCAGGCGCCGCAAAGTTCAAAATAATCCCTAGTTTGTTGAAAAGTCATGAAGAAAGCTATTTTTCCCAAAACATTAACAGCTAAATGAATTTTAATGAGGAATTAAGCTGCTTTATGCTAATGGAATAGCTCGAGTTAAATAAAATTACATTTAAACGTATTGTAGGGAAACTAACTATAACCGCCTTGTACTCAAAACACAGGGCGGTTATAGTTAAAGTTCCACTTCGAAATTGTCATAAAAGAAAAACCACTGGACCAAATGTAATCAAACTTTACAATAGTTTAAAGGTCATGGAAATTTCTTTTCAGCAAAAAAGATTCAAAAACTCACTATTAAGGGAGAAATGGCGACGTGTTCATCGGTAAAACAAAATAATACTTGAAGGAAAACATCGGTTTAAAATGTGTTTAATCATTTATAAAATGTGTTTGAAAAGCGTGTTCTATGTGTCATCTCAAAAAGCACTGCTTGTGGAGATAATCTGAACAATTTGGGGAGTTTAGTTTGGTTTAATTATATTAACGTCCCGTTTTGAAGCAACACTAGGGCTATTTTGAGACGGACCTCAAAATAGCCCTAGGAACAGAAGATTTTTTGAACTTTAAGATAATGTAAAAATAAGTTTTCTGCTACAAAAATTTCGGAGATTATCGCGAAGGAATTTCAAAATTTGGCTTAATTTTTAATGAATTGAAAATTTTAAAAATCCCTTCCAAGCACAAAATTTCGTCTTCCAAAATATATATGTGCCAAGTTGGTAAATATAGGTCAAATTAGTTTAGTTCAGTTATATTAACGTCCCATTTTAAAGCAACACTAGAGCTATTTTGAGACAGACTTTGGTTCAAAATGACGAAGTCAGATGACGAGGACGACATCTGAGCTGGCATTCACTCTCTAAAATCCTACACCATCGGGAGGATGTTTGACCCCGAGGGATTTAACGTGCATCAGACCGGCTTACCCGACGATTTTTCGGTGGAAACAAGACTCAAACCTGCAACCCTGTGGTGCCGAAGCCGAGTTCTCACCATCAAACCACAGCAGTGGAACAATTTGGCGAAACTGAAAGTCAATGCTTCGACATGCGATGCATTGACTCCTGATATGCTGAGTTTATGTTGCGAACAAGATTTAACTTGATTTCAGAAAATGGTTGACATCACATTGAGCATGCTTTGTAACATATTTTTGAAATTATTAAAAACATTTTAAATCGATGTCTTTCTTCATGTACTATTTTGCTTAATGTCGCATATAGCTCCATTTCTAGTGGTAAGATACTGACCTTTTTGTTTTGTTTTGGCGGAAAGAAATTCCCATAATCTTCTTTAACTTACTGCCAAATTTTATAACATATGGTCCGATAGTTTTCCTTTTATGACCATTTCAAAGGGGAACATTAATTATAACCACCCTGGATATTAAAAAAAAGATTTTTTCTTTTAAATTTTAACCAGCCGAAGTTTTTTATTGTTATCTCTAATAATTAAATAAAATACTATAAGCAAAATCTAATAAAAACATTTTCTTATGATGCATAGATTAATAAATTTAACACAACCAATTTATATCATCTCAAAAACTAAACTCAAAACGTAGATTCCCATTTTTTTATACAAATTTATGACATAAATATTTTTTCAATATAACTGCCTATCTTTAAAGTATAAAATAAAAACAAAATGAGAAAAATTATTATCCAAATATTCACTAATTTGTTGAAATGCCACGAACGCCGTTATTTTTACCGAACCACTTCCATTAACGGTTAAATGAATTTTAAATGGGAATTAAGCCTCATTAATTATAGACTTACAGCCTTATGCTAATTTTATAGCATAAATTATGTAAAATTACATTTAAACTTATCGTATATTTGAAAAAAATGAAAGAAGAATTTTTATTTTAAATTTTGGTTAACGGAAGTTTTTTTTATTGTTCTCTAATAATTAAATAAAATATTGTAAACGAAGTCTAACAAAAGAAATATTTTTTTACTGATATCACAAAAATTAGTAAATTTAGTGCTTCCAATTTATTTCTTCACAAAAACTACACTTAAAATGAGGATAAACCTCGAATATTATAAAACTATTTTTTCAATGTAACTCCCTATCTAAAGTATAAGATAAAAGCAAAATGAGGAAAAATTATTACCCAGATATTCACTAATTTGTTGAAAAGCCACAGACGCCGTTATTTTTTCCCGAAACATTTCCATTAACGGCTAATCGAATTTTAATGAGGAATTAAGTTACCTTGTTACCTTATGCTAATGTAACAGGCTCTGATGCAAATGGAAATAATAAAATAAAATCCCTTTTAATTATTCATAATCTATTCCAACTATAATTACATTTTAATCACACACTGGATTCCGAAACTCTGATGAAGAAATTTAAATAGATGTCGAAAGCACTTCTGATTCGCCACTTATCAAACTTTACTTGTGTTGTGCATCTCAAGTAGCTCCATTTCTATTAACGGCGTTTAATTAGAGATATGGAACCAAGCTTTAATGGATACGAGACAATAATTAAATTTTGTTGGATGAAAAAACACTTAGTTCCAGTAACCGAGTTATTCAAGCATATAATTTTTTACAAAATATGAATTGAACGACATTAATATATCATTTATGGTCTAGAATTATTGTCATGTATATCTATCTATACGTATAAAATGAAATCCCCTGAAAGAAGACGTCTATGTTTGAAATGGCAAAACTTCAGAAATAAGAGGGGTGATCCCCCAAAAAATATTGCAAAGCTATGGAAAAATGCTATATTAATAATAAACATAGGATACAAATGGTAATTAAGAGCGTGGTAAGTGTAATTAAGTACGTGGCTGTCACTTCTTTACCTAATCATCAAACCTGTTGAGACATTTATCACACCACTGGACTAATTTGTTAAACCCATCTTGGTAATAATCAGGTCCTAGCTATTGAGCCAAGTCTCGGTACCTATTTAAACATCGCCGTCTGATATGAACCCTGTATCGGATTAGTGATACTTCAATGCTGCAAGAAAAAAAATAGTCAGTGGGGGCAAAATCGGGGATCTATGGGGAGTAGTTCCAGATTTCCCCCCTAAATGTTTCCAGCAATCTCTCTACCCTCTTCAAAAGAAAGACACAATTTCGCCACCTGCTGTCTACTCATTTTTTGGCCCCCATACATTTCAATTTGTGAATGTCCAATGGGGACGCATTCTTGGCGTATAGAAATCGTATCAAGCTCGCACCTCTGTGAGAACTACTTCTCTAGACTTCTTGCCATTATTGTCGCTGTTTCAGGTCTCGGCATAAACACTATATCCTTCTATGACCGGTCTAAGACAATTAGCACCAAGAGTCTCTACTCTGGGTAACAATATTCCAATCCACAATTTCTACTTTCCAAATACTGCTGCTTGTCAACATTTTTTGGATCACCCCACCTATCATTTCATATCTAGAAATATTATCAAATACATAGTATGAAATGAAGCCTTCTGAAAGCATTTACATTTGAAAGAGAAAAAAAAACGAGAAATATTTGACTGATATTAGAAATATTTGTACTATTTTGTTAAGCATTTATTGGAGAAGGTTTTAGTGAATTGAAGATCCTACGAAAATAATAGTTTTATAACTGTGATTTTAATTATTTTCCTACTACGATTCGCGCTTGCGTAAAAAACAGCAGTATCTGTGCTTTGCACTTATCCGTGCATGAACGAAATCTTAAACTGGGTACGAGTTGTTGTTGTGGCTTATCCCACCTGGTTGGCAGTAACATCAAACCAGGTCCATGATCTCGAACGTCTTCAAACAATGTTAACACTACCTCAGGACTCGAAAGCAGTTGACTTTTGTTGAAACCGATGCTGGCCGAAATGTGGACAGGAGCAGCTTCGGTCGCATTACATTTTGGACACATGAGACAAACTTTGTAGTCAGTATCATGATGTACACGAATACGTCCACTTCGAAATCTAGCGAGATTTGTCTGATCGCGCCTGTTGCCAACCCTAACTAAAACCGCTCCAGTGCGACTTTCTGCATTCATGCACGGGGATTCTCTTCCAAGAATAACATTTTGCCGTACCCGGGTGGCGATTTCTGAAAAAAATAAGGCAACCATCATGAGCGGTATCCTTATAGCTGCCTTCTCGGGCCAGACTATCAGCAATTTCATTTCCGTACATATACACATGCGACGGAATCCACTGAAAAGTGGTCTTAACATTGGCAATCAAACGATTCAAAAGCTCAACGATTTTCCCTGTCATCTACGCTATAGCACGCATATGCCATGCAATTTCTTAGGTTTGATTTTAAACAGCGATTCAAAATTCATTATGCCCAGAAAAAGAAAATCCAGCACATTATATGCCACTTGTGGCACGATAAGTAAAATGAAGAGGGAAGAAAAGTTCGGTTAGCGAATATCAGAGAAGGAATGTCCACATTTAAAGAAAGGGACTCTGTTGAGCTAAGTGACAGTCTCTCTCTAAATCGTACTGTAATTGAATTATAGAGATAGAATGAATCAGACTTAAGATAAAAGCAAATTTTCCCTCTTGAATGTTATGCCACTGTGAAAGCAGTGCGAGTACTGCTAGTAAATATGATGAAAGTAAGTAAATTTTTAACGAATTTTTACATTTATAGAAGGCCGAGACTCTTTATAACTTCATTATGAATATATGATAATATAGGTATAGTTGTAGGAACATTTATTTAATTATTTTCTATGTCCCACATTTCACAAGACAAAAAATAAAACACTCGATTAGAATACAATCTAATAATGACACGTCAAGGAAGACCACTGGAATTATACCTCAATGTTAATTTAGTAATGCCATCTACTGCATCAAAAGAGGACGTATTAGAGTTATGTAACCACTACACATTTTAAATATCATAAAGACAGATGAAACTCGTTGTTCAAAGTATTTCTGCCGAAAATGGAGTACAACACAGAAAAGAAATTAGCAATATGGATAAATATAGGAGAATATGGGATATTTTACCTTCTCCCATTAATACAGAAATTTTAATCCCAAATAAACTTGGGACATTTTCTGGTAGTCCTCGTTTGATTCTATATATTTCTGCTTACCATTGAGAACGATAACACAGGAAATCAACCAGCAATGTGAATAAAAAATAGAGAAATATTAGATATTCTCCCACAATATACAAATTTTAATCCCACGTTAATTTGGGACATTTTTTAGTAGTCTTCATTTAATTAAATGTTTTCTATGATTTAATACATAGAAATGAATGGATTGTCATTTAAAAAAGGTTCTAAAGAATAAACTATTATATAAGAGACTTCAGTAGGTACCTAACACAGAATGTTTGGCGTTAAAAAGTAAAATAATATTAAACTAAATTAATACTTTTATATAAGTCACATATTAATAATATTAATTTTAGACACTAAAACTAATTTAGAACTAACTGAACTTCAAAAAAAATATTCTACGGTCATGCATAGTTTAACCCAGGAAATTTATTTGTACCTAATTCAGTGCCTACACATATTTTATAAGCGATTTGTAAAATATTAAATCAAAGATACATTGATATACATCGAGTTATAAAATATTAAATTAAAAATAATTTATAACTAATTATGAAATATTAAATTTAAAATACATTGATTTACAGTGCGTTGATCATCAGCCAATCAAATTCATTCACACAGTTTCGCCTTCTTTTTCAGACAGAAGCACAATTACATTAATTTTGCATTTAGAGGTAAGAAGTAGACTTATGAAGTGATTTCATAATAATAGCAGAAAAATGTTGACCTTGAATGACATAATCAGCATATACCATCCAATAAACATGGAAGATTTTTTTGAGGAATCGGATATCAAATCTTGAAACCACTATCCCAAAATCAATACCTTATCTAGCTGGATTGGCCTTCTTTCTATACGAAAAGTCTAGTACTAACACAAAACACGCATTGTTATGTGCAAATGAATTCAATTTTTCGTCTTTTTCCATGTTTGTGCAGCCATAACAATTCTCGCACGATGCCTGAATTTCAAAATTAAATTTTTTTTTCAATCTTTTGTGTTGTTTTGAAAGATTTTTTTTTTGCATGCAGTAGCCCATTTCTTATTATTGTTCAGATAAAGTCCAAAGTTGTTGTTTTTTTTGCGTATTTTACAAAAATTTGTGAAATTAAATTAGATTGTCTAGAGTATTATTAGAATTAAAGCTGAAATTTCTTCATCGAACATTTTAATTTTATTTATTTTAACTCTTGAAGTTATTATTCAAATATTTCTCCACAAATTAAAAAATATATGGTTTTCCATTTAGTTTTACCTAATTGCTTTTCTGATATACTTGGAAAACGCGAATTCTCAGAGATAAGTTTTGGTTTTTCGCAGAGTTATCAAGAGTCAAAAATTAGGAATAAGCAAGAAAAATGAAAATCTTTGCAGAATTCAATAGAAAACCAAATCAATTCCTCTTTTTTCTTGTAAATCTGCCTTTTTAATTATTTGCTCAATTTTTCTTGGTTACAATTCACCACGCAATATTATTATCGAGAAAAAAATATATTAAATCGATCCTTTTTATATTTCATTTTCAAAGCTGCTTCTTTTAAATGTTATAATAGTGCTTTCATTTCGTTTACATTCATAAATCGCGAACAAGTAAGCACGGATTCTGCTTATTAATAAAATTTAGATTTAAAAATATATATTTTTACTTTCTCGTATATAAAGAGTTTTAGTTATTTTAACGTTCCATTGTAAAGCAATACTAGGGCTATTTTGGGAGGGACTTAGTCATTTTGAACCACGGTCAGATGACGAGGACGACACCTGAGCTGACACCCCCTCTCCACACCACACCAGCGGGAAGACGTTTGGCCTGACGGATTTAACATGCACCAGACCCGTCTTATACGAGGGTTCTTCAGTGGAATCGGGCCTCGAATCTGAAACTCTCCGGTTCCGAAGTCGAGAGCTTGTCATCAGGCCACCACGGCTCCTCGTATATAAAGAGAAACACTATACTCGTTTAAAAATTCGAACTCCAGATTTTGAAAAATTTGACTTTTCAGATATCCCCGTGTTATATTAAATATCTTTGGAATTCTATCTGCCTGCAAGCATGCTAATTCAAAAATTCTTTGACCTTGAAGGGATGAAAATTTCAAAATATCTTTCACTCTAAATTTATACACTTTTACCAAATTTGGAAAAACAATAAAATTAAATCCATTTACAAGAAGTCTGTCTGATTATCCAAATACAGGAAAATATGGTAACTATAAATTGAAATGAGCTAAATGGATAAAATTTGATACATACGTAGCCTTTAATATATTGATCAGTGCCAAATTTTCAACTGCATCTTATCGAAGATTGACCGTCTGTCGATCTGTGTTTTTGCATATACTGTTTGTTTCAGTGTTCTTCGATGAACGCTTTTCGACGATTCTATCCCAAAAAGGGGAGAAACGCAGAAGGATGAGTGCTTTTTCGGAATTCTTTTTCATTCTTTGACCCTGACATTTCGTATTGTTAGATATTTTTTTAATTAATTTTTTCTTCTTGTACGTGAATATTGTGTCGTTATTGAACGTATTATTTTAATTCAGTCAGCGAGTAATCCGAGTTTATTTTATAGTTAAATGTGAACATCCCCTCCTTTCATCTTTCCTCTCCCCCCCCCCTATTTTATCGAACTAAGCCCATCCTAACGCATGCGCAAAAGGATTGAGAGATTTTAAAATCCGCTGTCAAACAATATGGGAACATAATACAAAAATGCAACTATTTAGATAAATAAAATTTCATTGGTTACCTTGTACTGAAATTTTAATTCTCTATCAACATTTTTTTAGTCGATTAAGGGCAAAAATAGGCCATTTTGATTATTCAGTTTTCTTTAATATACAACAGTGGTGGGGTGTGGAGAGCGCGGTGCCAGCTCAGATGTGGCCCTCGTCACCTGACTGAGGTTTAAAATAACGAGATCCGTCTCAAAATAGCCCTAGTGTTGCTTTACAATGGGATGTTAATATAACTAAATCTAAAGTAATATACAATGGAATGCAAAATGGTCATATGCAGAGAGCTGAAAATAAAACTCTGAGCATTGTATCGTAGAAGGACCTATTATTTTTTTACGGAAAAGAAGAATACCTCTTTGGCATAGAAACCTAGATTTTACTCTCATTTATTTTCTTTAATATCATTCATTTAAAACTTCCAGTCTTACCACAGTTTGCAATTTCCCCAAAAAGATACATAATTCTGAAAGATAAGCACTAGCACGCGCTGTCTGAAAAAAATGCTTGACAGCTTGTAAATTATTCCGAAAATTTCCGTCTAGAAGATGCATCATACTAAACATTCCTCATTTGCTCTTATCTCATCTGTTAGGATTAGATAACGCAATTTCGCGAAAAAAAATTCCTTTTTTTTTTTTTTTTTTTGTCTTCCCATAAAAAGATGAAACACTGTTTCCATAATGACAAGATAAAAGGGTATGAAATATTAAAGAAACTTATTTTTCTGTACATGAATGCCTATAAAAGCCAGAGTGCGTTGCGTTGTTCCAGAAACTATCTGCCTGGGGGGCTTCAGATAACATGTTTGCAGTGACAGATTTCTGACAAAGCATTCTAGGGAGTTTTCTAGGGCCACTATATACTGAAGAGGCAAGTTAATAAAATTTTATTACAGTTGCCTAATCTGCAAAATATACAAAGTTTATAAGTTATAAGATATTAAAATTCTTGCATACATTTTTACCGTGATCCTGTCTATCTAACAAATGTTTAGTGCAGCATAGCCAAGTATGGCTCTTTCGCCAGTAAAATAAACGAACCACCCAACTTACAAATATTGTTTTATTTAAATGTTTTGAATTACAGTTGAGTAAATTGAGGTTATTTTTAAATTATTGGTATGTGAATCATCCATTCTACTGATGCTTGATGATGATGTCGTGTCCGCGTTCAAACAACCTGTCGCCTTACAGACCTGGCACGCTTTCCCCTCTCTTGCGGTTTCCTGTGGTGCTTTGATACCTGAGCAGTTTACAGACAAATTATCGGTAAACTGGACAAACATCAAAGCCACCCCCAGAAAACTATGTGAGGGGTGAAGGGGGGGAAAACGTGCGTCTTCTAAAGGGCCGATTAAACGGCGGTTACACGACTTGCACCGGTCTGCAGACGGGGATACGTTCCGACAATTGTATAGTTAACCGACAAACTGTCGGTAGAGTCAACAGGGACCAAAGAAAACCGGAAAACCGCAAGAGGGGTCGAAGGGGGAGCACGTGGCTCGTCTGACGGATGGATAGATCTTGTAACATCGGCTTAACCGCCACTTAACCAGCCCATTAGTCGAGGCACGTTTTCTCCCCTTGCCCCAACTCTTGGCTTTCTGGGGGGGAGGGGTTTGATGTTTGTCCCGTTTACCGACAAATTGTCGGTAAACTTCTCAAGCATCAAAGCCTAGAAAACCGCAAGAGGGGTCGAAGGGGAAACGCATCCTCGTCTGCAGGTCATGCAACCGCCGCTTAACTGGCCCTTAAGGTGACAGTTTTCTGGAACGGGGCTTTACAATGGAAAAGTGAGGTGCAGTAACTTCTGAGGGTAAAGAAACCTGAGTACCAGTGGGCAGAATTCTGACTCCAAGCTCATAAAGATGACACTCACACTCGCTTGCAGAATTCCTTTCACTGGGCTCTTTCACACATCTCACAGAACACAAGGGGAATAACAATCCTTCCAGTACCGAGACTTCAAATCGGGATTCCCAAATCATGGGGTAGAAGCCCTACCCATAGGCCAGATTTAGTTTAGTTCGACTATTTTAACGTCATTTTTTTTTGTAAAGCAACACTAGGGCTATTTTGGGATGGACCTTGTCATTTTGAACCACGGTCAGATGACGAGGACGACACCTGAACTCTCACCCTCTCTCTCCACATCAAACCAGCGGCTGAGCATTTGACCTAACAGATTTAAAATGCATGAGACCCCCCTCACACGACGGTTCTTCGGTGGAATCAAGTCTCGAATCTGAAATCTTCCGGCTCCGAAGCCGACAAATTACCATCAGGCCACCGCGGCCACACCCATAGGCCAGGAGGGAGGCTCATAATCTAACGTAATAATTATATGCATTCTTATTGGGTCGTTCGGAAAATCATTTCGTATTTTTGTGTCAAAATGAAAAGAAATTTTCCTTTAATGAATAAATCATTTATTAAATTATAAAATTGCCATTCTGGTCTAATACCTTTTGCCATTCTGGTCTAATACCTTTTGGTAGTAACATGATTACACGCTCATAAAAGTTTTGGTCTTTGCTGTAAAAAAAAACTGATCGAGGTGGTTTTTGGCCTCCTCATTTGAAGGAAAAATTTTGCAAATCAGTTCTGGTACTGATGTACTGTTAACACATCTTCTCCACACATATTGGCTAATTTATTTCTGGCTTGAACAGCATTTTTACCTTTTATAGCAAAAAAGAAAAAAATGACGAAAATGCTGTTTATTGCTCTCCATATTTAAAAGGGCACCATCCAAAAACTACTGCGAAGAATCAGCTGCACTTTTTCACACTCAAGCCTTGCTATATCAGCTCTTAAAACATAAAATGATTTTGCGGTTTAAGTATGAAATTGGGTGCGAAAAATGCAATTAAATCCTTTGTCAGGAAAAAACGAAATTACTTTCCGAAAAACCTAATAGCAAGAAAATTATTGATTAATAATTGTTACTTTTTCATGAATTTAATTACTTTATTTTTTTATATACATTAAAAAATAAAATCCATAAAAGTAATGAAATAAAATAATCCCCGTGTTTAATGGAATGCTTAATTTTTATAAAAATTCTGAAATATTTTAAACTAAATTTAATTACACAACTAGTAATTTACGAATGAAAAACTAATTATTAAAAGAATGGTCTCATAATGTTCACTGTCCATGGTCACTATATATCTAAATTAGCAATTGAATATTTAAGGGGTGAGTATGTAAAGTGAGTTATCATTTCAATGTATTTAAGGATTTGAAAAGAAAAAAAGCTATGATGGCATACATCTGGAACTTGATAGTTAAGCGCTTTCGAAATTCTGAACAATTTTGAACATATATTCAAAAGTAATAAAGCTTTTGTAATATTTATATTCAACCTTACAACACATTCTAACATGTTTTGAAAATGCAACACGGCACGAAAATTGTGTTTCTTACATACAGAGCACACAGCAATGTTCATTTCGCCAATATGGATTCAAATTCACTGCATGAAAGCAATGATAAGCACTTTCTTCCGATACTGTAATTCTGATAAAACAAGAAAAAATCATTTTCGATTTTTTCTCTTCTTATAGTAATAGTTGCTGGTACCCGGCTGTGAGCCGCCGAAAAACCATATTGTGTGCAATCAATCAATCAATGATTTGGCAATGTTTTGTCGAAACAGGATGAACGATACTACAGTATATAAAATATGAACAAACATTCATTTTTATATAATAAATTTGTGTATTCTTTTAGAATTGTACTCGATGTTCTTTTAGAACGTCATTGAAAGAAGCTATTGTATCTCGTGATTCGTTTAATATTCGTCCAGAATTCTCAAATTAAATTTTAGAAAAAAGATTAAAATATTTTGTTTTAAATTTGATTAAACATAGACAATACATTTATACCATAAAATCTTTCATATAGTTGAAAAGATAATTTTGAAAATTAAGATGGTGCAAAGTTTATGGTGGTTTATTTGTACTACTATATTTTTGGCAATTACTGCAAAAAATACAAACATTCAATTAAAATTTAAATCCCACAGGATTGGTCTCTCCAAAACTTTCTCGCATAATCTGTAATAAAGTTGTTACCTCTGACAATGACTTGCATGGCATTTATGTACTATAGCTACAAAATATTAACCTTTCACTTGGATTTAGCACTTCTACAAAGGGATATCCTCGGCGAGTTATTAATGTTTGGTAAATAGATGCGGTTGAGATTTGAATTTTTATTTTATTTTAGATAATCATACTATGCCTATAACCATTACGTAAGTGCAAATAAGTATTCAAAGTTTCATCGCAATCGGTTGAACGATTAAGGAAGGCATAAGAGACATACTGACATACATTTATTTTTCTTTATATAGATTAATATTCCGTTTAAAAGCAATAATAAGGCCATTTCAAGGCGCATCCTTGTAATTTTGAGTCCCAATTAGATGACGAGGACGATGCTTTAGCTGAAACATACCTTGTGAAACTTCCGCTTTATTTTGATGGAAAGACGAATGAACACAGCATGCACCAAATAGCATGTTTACACGGCAATTTTCCGGTGAAATCAAATTTCGAACCTGTAATTATCCGGCATCGAAATCCGAATATCCATTTTTTTAAAGACGAAACAATTAATTATCAGCCGCTGTGGTTTGATGGTAAGGTATCGGCCTCAGAACTGAGGGGCTTCAAGTTCGAGACGTGATTTCATCTAAGAATAGTCATGTAACCAGGAATGGTGCATGTTAAATCCGTCGTGACCAATCACCCTTCCTTTGGTGAAACATGGAAGTTTTGGGGGGGTGCCAGCTCAGGTCTCGTCCTCATCATCTGAAAGCGGTTCAAAATTTCAAGGTTCATCTCAAAATAGCCCTAATGTCGCTTTAAAACAGGACGTATATATAACTAAACTTATCTCCTCCGCCTCAACCTTGCCCCCCCCCCAAAAAAAATATTTTGTATTCTTAAAGGACACAAGTGTGCTGCTCAGTTAATGAGTATTTAAGGACATTTATCCAAATTAACGAGTTTGATTCCTTCTTTCAAGGCCTTTCTTTAGGGCCAAGAATCTTCTTTCAAGTATATTCGGAAGGTTGTTGTACTTGATTAAGCGGGCTGTTTAGGCGGTTCAATTTTGAAAGATTTCTTGTAATACAAAATCATATCAGCTATTTAAAAATTCTGAGTTCGAAATAATTTGAAGGATTTGAAATTTTAACTTTTATATAGGAATAATTATTTTATCAGTTGAATCAAGATCTTAGAATAAGCAAATTAAGCATAATTACTAAATAATACTAAATTATTTTGAATTATTCATAATTACTAAATTATTTTGAAGCAGAGGTGAGAATTCAGGCAGTTTAATTTTTTCTTATCTGTAGGTCACTTTGAAATGTGCATATAATTTTTACTTAATGTTTTACTAAAACTTAAAGCTTTGTAAAACATTTAGAGACCACTTGCTACCATATTGGTCATATCTCACGTGACTATTGGTCATATTTGATATTCCATGACCAATATTCTATACTGAAAGTTTTTTCTTTGATTTAGATCATGTATTCCGCTAGTTATAGTTTAGAAATAATAGGCCAACCTGTAAACATTATGTTAACAGTTCGAAAAAAATTTAAATAATTTACGATTCGAAATCCCAACTGAGTCACTACGTAAATAAACCTACAAACGATGACATATCTATATGCTATGAAATGTTGTGCAAATTCTGATTTTAATTTATCTTTTTATTTTAGACTTTATTTTATCAAATATAAAAAAACTCTGACACTGCAATTTCTTTTTAACAAAAGGAGAAATTATATTTAATTTTTCTATTCGACTGGGAATACAAACAATTGTTATCTGTATTATTTCCACAATTCTAGTTTTAGGAAAATGCAAATCGACACTATCAAAAAAAATTCATTAAATTATTTTATTTGACTGGAAATATAAACGGTTATTCATTATATTATGCTACAATTTGCATAAAAAGGGAAATGTAGATGAATGCATAACCTAACGATGTCAACAATTGAAACTCTCAATAGATAATTTTTTTTTATTTGACACTAAATGTTTATATTTTTAGACTGTTATGTCCAAAATTTCTAAACAAAAAGAATTCTAGAAAAATAACAAACATGAAATGAATATATGAAATTTCCCAACAGATAAACGCAACTAAAATCTTTTAATCATAAAATGAGCATTTATTCAATTCCTAATAAGTTCACTCATTCCCTATATTATATATAATTTTGTTCAAATTTTTAATCTTTAATAAAATACCTTTTATTCATCCACTCAAGCTCAAATACATTTATAAACTCTTGGAGGATGACACTTGATGTTAATACAGTTTTTTTCAAATATTAATTCACTATTTATTAAATTTAATTATTGTTTAATACTTTAAATAGAGATAGCAGTTTATAATGACAACTTAAATCAACAAGCAATAGTTCAATCGCTAAAATGCAAGGATTTCAACATTTTTCACGTGAAGGTGAAGAATGCGATCTCAATTATAAGTAATTTCAGTCAATAAAATCAGCAATTTTTTGGTAATTAATACGAAGTAACTAAAATAAAAAATTTCTTTGTTGACCTAAGTAGGAATTCAATTTTAATATTTTTTTAAATGTTATTTGTTTTTATAAATATTTTGATAAAGCTTCAAATATTCCCAGGAGTCTTAAAATAATATATGCTAAAAATCCTTTTCATTCATAGTAAACAATGATTAATTGCAAACCTCAGAAATAGTTTTCCCATTTTATACAATAAAGCTTCAGAAAACTATATACACCACACTACAATATTTCATCTAGTTATTTACGGACTTTTGAAAGTATAGCCACATCGATTTTCCACTGCGCGAAGATGGACAAGACCATTACGCGACGGATGTAACATTGAACCGACGTCGAATAGAATACAATCTATCATAATGAACTCGCATAAAGAACCTGAAAAGACATTTTATATGGTGGTACTATTGACCAAGCAGAAAGAAGGCCATCCTAATGCTGCTATCCTTTAAAGAGGAAAACATTCATCTTCGTAAAATTGTCATTAAATTAACCCATGCTAAAGACTTCGTCATTAGAAAGAGTTGTTATTAAGTCCGAATTTGTGGGAATTTTAATTTCATTTGACTGAATAAGCAATGAGGAAATCGATATTTAAAGTTGTTAAATCATCACCATTTTCTTGTATTCTTTTTTGTAGCCTAAATACGTATATGTGACTGAATATTGTTTTAAGGAAAGGTGCCAATTATTCAGTAAGAATTTCTACGAAAGATTACAAAATATTGCATTTTTAAAATAAAAACATCAATTAAAAGACAAAGTTTTGAAAAGAAATGTAAATTTTTGTATTAAAAAGGAATTATAAAGCATAAAATAATTAATTCGGAAATTTATCAAATGTTTGTTCAAAATATTTAACATAAAATTAAAAAAATATATTTCATAGCATCTGAACAAAGAAAAATTATGCTTTTTTTAAAATCTTTAAATGCTAGGATTCAACTGATAACTTGAGATTTTCAATTATTTTCCCTTATTGAATTAAGCACTAACAGCTGTAAACTTTTTAAATGAACAGGATTGCTAAACATATACTCTGAAAACCGCAAAGAAAAATAGAGATAGCATTATAAAAAAATTTGACAAAAACCATACAATATATTTTCATTTACAATTCATTAAATAGTATTATCATTCATAAAATAGCGTTAAACCATATGGTCTGAAAATACAACAACGAATGTAGTATAAAAATTCAACCAGTTTTATAAAAAATCATCGTTTAAAAATTAAAATTATCGAATAAAAAACATATCCAATGTTTTCGAAAAGTATCAATTTTTCAATACTTTAATACAATAATAGAGATTTGCTATATAAAAAGATATATATTTACAAACATTTTCTTACCGTATGAATTTTTAAGACTGACTTCTTCAAAAATGCACTATATATTCAAAAATTAAAATTGTCAAAAAACGTATCCGATACTTTCGACACATATCAATTTTTCAATACTTTTTAATACAATTTTAGATATTTTAATTGCTATACGCAAAACATGTCCATTTACGAAAAAAATGGGGGGTTTTTTCAGTATGAATTTTTACGAATTACTTCTTCAAAAATCTGCTATATAAAGATCTATATATAAAATTAGCAATGATTTTAATATCAATAAAAAGACTCAAAATTTTAGTTTTTATTGGATAATTTATTCCAGTAACATTACACTAATTTTCTCCTTCTTTCCAAGCACGCTAATTCGACACCTTCAGACAACTGTTAAAAAGCTATATATATAACTTCTAATTCTAAATTCGATACTAATTATGGATTGGAAATTTTAATCGCAACAAAAATTTAAAGTTTCAAAAGCATTGCATCGAAATTAATAGATAAAAACATTGATGAATTTGTCATTTCCCCCAAGTCGATAACAATAATCTGAACGATTTTTAAGCCACTTTAGATTAAAAATTATCTTTGTAGTGTACTTTCAAAACATTTTTCTTCTGATTACTACAATTTTTAACCCTTTCTGTATAATCCCAGTCCAATTTGACTAAGTTTTAATATGGGTTCAGACGAGGCTTATTATTGTCCGCAATAGAAGATCACGCCTACTTTTGGAAAATCACGTGACCACAACGGGACAATGGCAAATGATTGTCCCGTCGGGACAAACATTGTCCGCGTTGTCTCAAGTGTTCACACGGGGACAATGCCGGGACAACAGCAGATAGACAATGTTTGCGGACAATAAAAAGCCTCGTGTGAACCCTCCTTTATACTGGAAGGCCAGTTTCAGTTTTAAACAACGGGTGCAAAAATGAGGACATCATCTATGATAACTCGCTTTAGAATCTGCATCCTTGGTCAATCACAGTACATTTTCGTGGTTGAGATTAAAACGAACTCACATTTGAGAAAATGAGTATATAAATGCATCAATGTATGTTGGAATGATGTAATAATTGAACATGATATAAATCCGTATATTTTTAATCCATAAATTTTTAAAAAGCAATAAAATGGTTTAATTTTGACAATATTGACGTTAGTAAGTATAGTTCCGATAGTACTAAAAAAACTATACTTAAAAAATAGTAAAATTGAAAATAATTCTTTTGTACACAACGTGATAGAGCGTTTCATTAAAAATTATAAGACTTTAAATTTTGGGTTAACTTTTTATTCATGAAGTACAGATAACAATTAATAAAAATTCATTGTTCATTAAATAGCATTAAAACATGTGGTCTCAAAATATAACAAATGTAGTATAAAAATTCAAACAGTTTTATAAAAAGCATCGTTCAAAAATTTATGGTTCCTGCATTTATAATGAATTAAAACATGAAAATAAACTTAGCAAAATATCATTTTACAATAATGTTTTTTAAAATTATGCCACAATTTGAAGCAAATTGTGCACAAATTTAAAAATTAATGCAGTGACACATAGATTTAGATACTTGACACCTTCAAAACCTTATGTACCAGAACCGAAAAGATGCTAGATAATATTATAGGATACAATCATTCAATTTAATTTAGAAATAGAATATTTTTATGTTGAGTGGCGATCTGAATACATATTTAAAAGAAAAATCACTACAAAATTCGATGCACCATCAAAAGGAAGACAGCTAACCAACAGCTAATACCCTTTAAAAAAGATTTTTGGAAAGAAACACAGTGCTGTGTTGTTCTGTTGTCAGAAACCTCTGACAACACAGCATCTTTATAACGTGATTTTCATATAACACAATGAGAATTCCGACGGATTTGCTTCAACAGGTAATTCATGATTCGGGAAATTTGGATTTTTTCACATAGAAGTAGTAAATTTTTTCCCTATCAAATGCTCTAATTTGACGTAGTATTAGAGAAGACTTCAAAGTACTAAGAGCAGGCCTATTTTATATCTGCTAGACTTTTATAGAGTAGAAATCTCATGACATACCATTCCCCCCAAAAAACCCTCCCTTCAAAATCGAAATGTTTTTTGAATTTAGCAAAACATTTAACTTTTTAGAGAGTTTGTTACTGTATATAACACGCAGATATTTCAATTGATATTTAAAAACAAACGATTAAATATATAGCCAAACGCCTCTCAATACAATCTAAATATTTAACGATAAAATTTTTAAATTATAAAAAATCGAAATTTTAGAATTACAAATTAACAGAACATTTGAAATGAAAAAGTTTTAAAATATTAAAATAATGCTCAAAAATTAATATGCACAATACTGATTTAAAATTGAATAAATTGGATTATCAGCTTTTGTAATTACATAAAATTCAATAAATTTCTATACGTTAAAAAAAATCTAAGTTGCATATAATTCTAAACTTGGGAAGCCTCTAGAAATTTTTCTATTTAATAATGCGCCACCGGTTCAAGTATAACAAGGCGCGAAGTAACCGTGTTATAAAATTGTTGAATGCATCACAAAACTGCGATTCAATTAGCCAATATTCAAGAGTTAGACATCTGCTCATCTGAGCGTACTAGCCATCCGCCTTGAATTCGTCTGGAATTTAATATTTTGATTCGCTGATTAAACACCCCATTTCGCCAACGCGGAAATAAATTCAAATCACTTGGGCAAATAAATTCCCGCCTTTTCTATACTACGAGATGTTCCGCACATAAACATTGCGGATCGAAGAACCTTTTACGATTTGGAGCAGGAAATACGACGATATTGCAGATTTTTTACGATATGAGATTTTACAAGAAGGAAAACGATTTTTTTTTTTATTTATCCAAGAAAATTTTTTGAATTTGTCGTTTGCATCTGAAAAGCGAGGAATTTAATTTCGTTGAACGTAAATTTTATTGAAAAAAAACCCAGTAAAACTCGAGTGAATATCGAACATTCATTTCATAAATATCAGCAGTTATTTCTTCTAAAATTATAGTATAAGTAAAGTAGAAAAAAGTTTTAGTGAAATTGCGAATACCGAGAAAAGGATATCCATGTATGGAATGAAATAATACTAAAATAAATTTCATGATATAAAATTAATACTACTTTCAAAACATCAGAAAATCCATTCAACAATTTTGATTTGTACTGCAACGAACATTTTATTACCGTGTTAGTCATTTCTAGATGTACTATCAGCTGTTACTAGCATTTTATATTTTTAATAGTTTTTGATATATTATTACAAAATAGAATACTTGCAACTTAGAAAAGCTATCAATATTTGTTTTATTTAGGTGTTAACAAAACTAAAACATTTAAATTTAACAATGTTTTATAAGCCGTCGGTTTTTGACTTTTAAATATAATTTTTATAGAGTTAATTCAAAATATAATAATTAAATTAAAAGCATTGTTTTTTCCTGTTAAAAACAGTTTGGTAAACAACGATAAAAGAAATTAATTTGGACCAAATGAATTTGTTCATTTTCTCCAAAAATAAAAAGAAAATATACATGATATAAATCGCAATTATCTAGATTATAATATTTAATTTATGGTATGATAAAAATTTTAGCGAAGGAAAGCGAAAAAAAAACTAATACATTATTACAATTTAAAATCAAACATTATAATTAAATAAAATAGTTTTTTTAAAACGCTGTTATATTTTATATTCTCTAGCGCATAATTCGAATGGTTTAACAATAATTTAGTACTTTTCAAAGCATTAAGTTATATTTAAAAAATACGTTATAAACTTGGATTTTAAATTTAAATCTAACTTCATGCATAATTTCAGCTAAGATTTTCTTAGAAATTTTTAAATAAAATTTTAATCTAAAGCAAAGCATATAATTATACACGAATTTTTACTTTTCTCTACGATATGCAATGAAATTAAATTTATTTTCTAAAAACTTCAAAGCATGTAAAAATTTTCTAAGTTCAAAATCATATCACGGCAAAATAAAATAATAAAAAGAACTTACCACAGAACCGAAGAAAGTTTTAAAGTATTTTAAGTATCCTCTGTCTTTAATAATAAAGGGCGTTACAGTCTTTTTATTTTATCGAATAAACCGAAGCACCGGTTACGAATGTCATAACTTTAAAATACTTTATTTTCAATCATTCCCATTAAAAAATCAGATGAAGTTCTTCCTAAAGTGACACTTGCTCTTTGAGCCCCAAATTTGTTTATTTCCAGACAGCAGACAGTTTGGAGAGTAATTAAGGGAAAAAGTTTGAAATAAGGTTCCATGATATGTCTTCATGCAGGGAATTGCATATCATCTGTCCGATTGAAACCATGTTACGATGAGAGTAACATCTTTCTCCGGTGAAAATTTCGCACCGGTTTGCTTTCTTCACTTTCAGACTTATAATAATTCCTCACTTAACCAGCGCCATCTCTTGCGATTTTTTCCAACTACACGCGTAAATGAGACGATTTAGCAACCGATTCGCGTTATTTTGGCGGCGTTGATGGAATACTAAACAGTTCTTTTCGTTGAATATACGAGGAAGTAAAAAAAAATCAAAATTCTAAAAGAATTGAGCTATTTGTATCTAATTATTATTCTGTGGAAGAGTTTTTAATGTAAGTAATTTCTGAAAAAAAAATCTTTAAATAAATAAATAAAACTACCTAATTTAATTCAAACTGGTAGACTCTTATAGCTGCCCGAGAAAAATTTAAATATAAAACTGATGTCGGCATATAAAAACGATAATCGCTTTTAGAGGAAACAGAAGCATTTTATTTACCTTTAAAAGTAATTAAATCAAACTAATTACTACTAACTACGTCATCGTGATACTTTGGTTATTAAATTAATGTTAATGCAAGAAGAATGCCAAAAGAAAGTAATAATAAAATAATTTTCTTCAAAACATGAAAAATACTAATTTTAAATGTTGTCAGTTACTAAGAAACATAACTGAAAGAATTGAAATTTGATTCTTTAACAAACTATATTTTTACCTTGAGATAGATATCTTTCAAATAAAAATAAATAGTACTTCTGAAGCATTTATCAATTAACGTAAATTGTATAATAAATGTATATATACATGTTCTAGCTGTACATGACACCATTTGTCTTAGAGGTACCAAATTTGATACAAATCTATTTTGATGGAAAGAAATATGCATCTAGGAGAGTTAACGCAAAATTTTTAATTACAATTTTCTAGTGTATACGCATATCCAAAAATTTAAAAAAAAATTCAGATTTTTTTTTCTTTTTTGAAATTTTAATTCCTAAAGAATGTGAGATTTTTCTCACTTTTCTGCTATAATTACTCGATTTATTACTTTATGAAAATACTTGTCAAAGAAAGTCAGAATTTATCATTTTAACTATTCCAGCTTGATTGTCTCTCAATTTTCCCTAGAATTAAAAAAAAAAATTCTTAAAACACATTTTTATATTCCTTTTCATTGAAGCAAAGGAAATTTAGAATTTTTTTTTGGATCATCAAAAAACTTTCACTATTAAAAGTAAAAAAAAAAATACTTATTAATTAATCGAAATTTCAGAAAAAATATTAACAAAAAAGATGACGTGCAATTAAGTTATTTAAACATAAATTTTTAGTGATGGTTTGAATTCCTGGAACGCCACTCCATTAAAACATTTCATAATCATAGCAAATAAATATGCGCATGGCTAGTGCAGATGTCTGTCAATACGTGATGGTTTAGGGAAACACTCAGTAGTGAAAATTGTGGGATTTATAATATGTATAAAATATTTAATAGAAATTAAATACAATCAATATTCCCAGCCTTCCTTCGGCGACCAGAAGGTTCAATTTGAATTATATCTTTTAAGATTAGGTTACATTTTGTTCAAGTATTCCAAACAAAGGTACTTTTAAATATAAACTGGAACCACGTTTTTTTTTTTTTAATAGTTGCATACTTGTTAAATTTGCTGTGAAGTAAACCTCCGTGAAAAAGTCAAGTCCCATGATGTGTTTGTATCAAGTGATAATGTTCGATTTCTCTCTTTCATGCTATTGTAATTAATCTTTCATGCTAATTTCTTATTACTTCAGGTTTTCAGCATGATCACTTGTTATTAAGATTAAAGAAATATATAATGTCAAATATTTCATGAAATAATGGTATGGATTGGATTTTCATGGTATGGATTTTACTTCAAAAATATAATTTATTGCTGAGAAATGAAGTAAAAATATTGTTAAAAAATTATAGGATACAAATTTGGTGAAATTAAGAAAAAATAATAATTTTGGTATAATTATTTTACAGCAATATTTTCGGGAACTATTGCAGTAAAACGCCCAAATCTTGTATAATTTTTAATTAAATACAATTCTAATAATTATTCCAGAAAGAAATTATCCCAAAATGAACATTTATACTTTTCAAGTATATCTATATCAAATTTGTTATATCTATACCAAATTTGGTATATCTAGATTAAACATTTGCTCTGCAGATTCTTAACATACGCATAGAGTTAAACCCACCCTTATTCTTTTTTATTAGTAGTAGTGAAGTTTAAAGCACTCTGAATAACAATGACCAGTATTCATTTGTATCATAAAAACCAAACCAAGAATTCAATTACTTGTCATGTATAAATAAGACTCATCTATTAAAGCTATATAAATTTATTAAAGCTAAATATGCTTGATGCAAAGATAAAAAGCTCAGAATAATGTCAATGCTTGGGACATTATAACAACATAAGTGGGAACTATGGTTGAGTCCTAAGAAGAATCACCGGCTACAATACAACTAAACCCGTAGGAAGCATGTCGCATCATTGTTAGGTAGTTGCTACCCCGCATCAACCACCATGCCGGAAGCTTCTCATTCTTACTTTTAAAGAGTAACTTGAAGGGAGATATACACTTGCTTTTCGAGATTTTGTCATCAGTGGGAAAATTTTGCCTCTAAGGCTTTGAAATAAACAGAAAGATTTTGCATCAAAATATTTCAGAATAATCTGAATGATTGGAACACTACGACAGCCTAAGTGGAAAATATGGTTGAGTTCTAAGAAGAATCACTTGTTACGACACAACATTTCCCTCCCCGTAGAAAGCATGTCGCATCATCGTTAGGGAGGGGAGAACCAACCACCGTGCCTGAATCTTCTAATTCTCATTTTTGAAGTGCCGCTTGGAGGGAGATTTGCATTTCCTTTTCAAGATTTTGTCATCAATGGGAAGATTTTGGCTGTAAGGCTTTGAAATCAACAGAAAGATTTTGCATCAAAAGATTTCAAAATAATCTGAATGGTTGGAACACTATGACAGCATAAAAGGGAACTATGTTTGGGTCCTAAAAAGAATCACCGGCTACGACACAAACTCTTCTCCTCGTAGGAAGCATGCCGCATCATCGTTAGGGAGGGGAGAAGCACCGTGCCTGAAGCTTCTGATTCTCAGTTTTGAAGTGCAGCTTTGAAAGAGATATACACTTGCTTTTCGAAATTTTGTCATGAACGGAAAGATTTTGCATCTAAGAATTTGAAACCAACAGAAAAAAAAACTTCATAAATTGCCTTATGTTGCCAGAATCGATCTTTTTATTTGAGAAATGTCAAGTAAATACAGCAAATCAAAACAATTTTATTTGGATTTTTATTAAGAATACGTGTAGAAGAAGAATCATCCCCTCAACTCTCTACGGAAGTGGCATGAAATGACGTATTCTGTTCATTTACCCTCTAAAAAAACATATATTTTCGGGATTCATCACAACAGAAGTTGATGAATAGAACTGGCAATAAAAGTAATAAAAAGAGTCGCAGAATTTTTATTACTTTAAGTTATTGAGTTAGCCATTCTAAACGTATCACTATATTAGGTATTCGGATATTGGATCGAACAAAGAGGGGTGGGCGAATGGTGGGAAGATGAAACATCGGTTTTTCGATTTCAAATAAAAGGTTATTAATCCTGTTTCAAACTTCGATAGAAAATATTGACATATATTAAAAGTATCTATAATAACAGGTTTCAGATAGCTTAATTAGTATAGAAGTAAAATAAAAATAATAATTACAAAATTATTTTTAATTTATTTTTTATAATTAATTTTTTAGTTATTGAAAAACGAATTTAAAATGGATCCCTCGCTATATAAAAACTTTTATTTAAATTTTTTTTTCACTAAAATACTGAAGTAAAATGACAGCATATCGTTGGACCAGTCATTTTGATAATTTACACAATTATCAAAATGTGTAGAAAAGTGACAGAATTAGTATGGCTTTAAATCCAAATAATAGAATCGTAGAATGACTTGATTATCCAAATCGATCATTCTACGATGCATCCAAATATCGGATAGCAGGGACTGAAAGGGGAGGAGGAGGTTAAAATATCGGTTATTCGATTTCAAATAAAAGCCTATTAATCCGAGGTTAAATAGGAAAGATGCAGTCGTTAAGAATACCAATTAATTGAACGGACGGAAATTGAGATAGCTTAATTATAAGTCTGCGATAAGTTTTAAAAAAAGGTTTATTTTTGAAATTTGATCAAAATTACTTTGATTTCATTACAACATGAGATAAACAGAGGGACGTGTCTGGTTTCAGACCGACTCGAAATTTTGAAGTCAAATTGTAAGATGATTATATTTTCTTTTTTGCCAATTTTGAGTTTCTAGAAAATAAATGAATGAAGCTAATGTTCGTTAATTGTTCGACAGAAGACTTAAAAAATTTCACGATTCACACAATACTGTAAATTTGAAAATGTTCAGGTTATTTTAGAAAAACCTAAATAGTTTAATTATTGAAATTTCGTATTGTATAAATAGAAAAAACACACATAAAACAAAAATTATAGTAGTTAAAGCGGCCTAAAAATCCTATATATGTTTTATAAAACGATTTGTTCAAAATCTTGCTGATAATTAAAAAAATATTTTATCTACTCTGAAATTAAAGAATAAGTTGTTACTCTATGTAGTCTTTAAATATTGGAACCTTCCTGATAACATGGAATTACATTGCAATGTTTTGGCATTATGAAAAATAAAACTATGTAAAATCTTTATCGATGAATTGATGATTTATTCTGAAATTAAGAAGCAACAGAACATATTGAGAAGTTACTCCATTAATTTTATACAGTAAAATATCGGTAAGATTTTAATTTATGAGATTTTTTGGAGAATTCAGATTTTGAGCAAATTATAATTAAAAGAGTAAAATAGCTTTTAAACATTGATTATACAAATATAAAAACCAATACATCTTCCCAAAGAGTTAAATTAGAAACCAAATTCAAACAGTTTTATTTTAAAAAAGCAAAAAAATTTTTAAGCAAAAACGGATTTCCCCGCCCCCTTTTTTTTGCTGCTAAAAGTCGTTTTTTTTAAAAAAGTTGTCACTCACTTTAAAAACAAAAAAAAAAATCATTTAAATTTCATCAACAGATCTAACACGAATCTCAAATTTGATTTAGGGACTTTAAATAAGATCAATTTAAAAATTTATCCTCTTTTACTCGCACTCAAAAAAAAAGAGAAAGAAAAAAGTGGTGGAGAATGCGAAAAAAAAAAAAACAGTAAAGAGAATTCGCATTTCTCAAAAATAAGTAAAAAAAGTATTGCGTTTCATTTCTTTCTCTGATTAAACAGTTCCAAAAAAAAGTATCTTCAGCGAAAATTTTAAACGAATTCTTTTCTTAAATCAGTCAGGGACAAAGTTACTTTTTACAAAAACTGAAGAGCTTTTTAAACACGGGTAAAGTTTTATCTTAACAGGTAAATGGGTTGTGTGAACTACTCTTCAAAAAACTACTTTTGTTTTACAGTTTCGTTTTAGAAAATGTGGTTTCTGAAAGGAAAGATGTATTTTTCTTTCCGTATGTACTTTAATGTCTGCCAGTTTTATTTTTTGTAATGTAATTTTTGCTTTCTCAAATGCAAAGTACTATATTCGTTGAAAAAAAAATGGGGGAAAAACTTGACATTTCTAAATTCCAAAAATATATTTTTGGATTTATGTTTGCCTGTTTATTATCGGAATATAACGAAGTCAATCCTTTTGGGGCTAGATAGATGAAATGTAACTTATGACTACACCAAATTCAAGGATCCTCTCAAAAAAATCCTCAATTTTTCAGACTACTCTGCGCCCGAAAACATATTTTTGAATATACGGCTTCTGTCAACAAGCACGATAACTTCGAAAACACTTGAAGTTAGATGGATGAAATTTAGCATATAATTTTGCAACAAAATCGTGCTCAAAATTCTGACAAAAAATTTTATTGTTTCAAACTTTTCTGAATATGGAAATATGTTTTTGGTTTTACGTCTGTCTATTTAAGAGCATGATAACTCCAAACCTTTTGGAGCTAAATGGATGAAATTTAGTATTGAATTTGCTCCAAATACGAGCTGAAGATTTTTACATAAAAGCTGTCTGAGTCTGACTTTGCAGACCACAAAGAGTCCAAAAACATATTTTTAGATTTATGCCCGTCTGTGTACAAGAGAACTCCAAACATTCTGAAACTAGAAGGATGAAATTTACTGTCGTACTTTGCACTTAATTCAAATTCAAAATTTTGACAAAATGTTTTGAATCTGAAATCAAATTTTTGAGTGATTTCTCTGAATCCCAAACTGTGTTTTTGAATCTATGACGGTCTGTCTAAGAGAGAGATAACTTCAAACTTTCTGGAATTAGATGGATGAAGTTTACTATAGTACTTTGCAACCTAATTGAAATTCAAAATTTTGACAGAACTCTCTGAATCCGTAAACATATTTTTAAATTTATGACTGTCTGTCTAAAAAGGCGATAACTTCAAACTTTCTGGAACTAGACGGGTGAAATTTACTGTAGTACTTTGCACCTATTTCAAATTCAAAATTTTGACAAAAACTTCTGAATACGAAATCAAAATTTTGAGAGAATTCTCTGAATCCGAAAATATGTTTTTAAATTTATGACTGTCTGTCTAAGAGAGCGATAACTTCAAACTTTCTCAAATTAGATGGATGAAATTTAATTCAGGACTTTGCACCTTATTCATATTCAAAATTTTGGTAAAACCGTTTGAATCTGAAATCAACCTTTTGATAAAACTCTCTGAATCCGAAAATATATTTTTGAATTTATAACTTTCTGTCTAAGACAGGCGATAGCTCCAAACCTTCTGGAACTAGATGGATGAAATTTAGCAAATGATTTTGCACCAAATTCAAACTTAAGATTTTGTCAAAAATATCTACGTTTAAGATTTCGCCGTGTCGGAAAACATATTTTTAGGTTTATGTCAATCTGTCTATAAGCATGATAATTCTAAACCTAACGGACCTATATGGATGAAAATTAGCATATAATTTGTCACCAAATTTATACATTCCGATAAAAATTAAACAAAACTTGTTGATAGAAAGTTCACTTTTTTTTCTTATTTATGTTTATTCGATAACTGAAAAATGCAAAGAGCTGTAAGCATGAAATTTGATAAATATTTCTTTAAAAAAAATCTGATTTATAAATATGTGTTAATGCGGTAATAATGGTATCAAAATTCTTGGTGAAAGGCGTTTTTCAAAGAGAAAAAATGTTGTAGAGATGCTGGTTGGGTGGAAAATTCTATTCTGATAAGACAACTCCTCACTGAATCAGTCCTATGCATACCTAATGAGGATGCTCTGCGCTGTGCCCTTTGTTATTTTGAATAAACTTTAACGAAAAGAATATATGTGTGGCAAAGAAACAGTAGTGTAGTCAGTATTTTCTTTTTGTCATATTTTTTATACTTGTTACTTATTTTTTATGCATATTTTTTATACTCAACAAATTCAGATCAAACTATTTTTATGTTTAATATTTTTAATATAAAATCTACTTGCGTATAAAATATCATGGTATGTAAAAAATTTTAAATGGTCCCAAACACTTTTTAAAAAATAAAATGAGAATGTCAACTAAACCAGACATTTTTTAAAAACTATTTATAGCTAATTTATATAAGTTGTTAAAATTCTTTTTATACTTCAAATTTTGATCAAAAACACTGAAAGAGAATTTTAAATAGAAAATTTGAGGCATTTAATTCATAATATAATTTTTAATTAATAAAAATTAAAAATAAACAAAAAGAGTGGTTATTCCCTACATAAATAGTGAATCGCCTTCTTTTATCTTCTCTTTACTATTCCAAAATTTCGCTTATAAATTCTTGTTTCATATATATATATATATATATATGTCCCTTTTTAAAACAGTAGTAGGGCTATTTTGGGATGTGACTAGAAATTTTGAACAGCGATCAGACGACGGCACCTGAGATGGCATCCCTCATTAAAAACTTCCATAACACACCAGTGGGAGGGAGTTTGACCCCTGTGTATGTGACATGCTTCAAACAGGCTTACTCCACTACTTAGCGGTGAAATTGGGACTCGAACCTAAAATTCTCTGGTTCTAAAGCCGAAACCTTACCGTCAGGCCATTACGGCACTATCATGGAAAAAAAAAACTGAATTAAAATAAAATTCGTGACATTGAAAGGCCAATTTTTTAAATTTTAATATGGGCTCAAAATGGTTTTTATTATTCATATATGCATGCAGCATTATTCCTTATTTTATTATACTTATAGTGCCATTATTTCACAAAATTTAGCATAAATGTTTGAAAACAAACCCGCTTAGGATTCTAAAGTTTCTCAGATACAATATTAATTTTTTATTATTTCGTTGGAGACTCGGTTAAAGATTAAATATGAGGAAATATTGCCATATTTAATGGCAATATTTTATTCTAATTAAATAAACATTAGAATTCTTTTAAAACAAATAAAAGATATTGCCAAAAATATCAAAAAATATATAATAAACGTATAAAAAGCATGTAATGGGAAGTTCAAACTGTTGCCTCGAAATGGAATATTTATTACTTACTTTATTTCAAAATCGTCTGAATGTATTACAAAAAATTAAATTTTTAATTATTAATAAAAAAAAGTAAAAAGGAAATTGTACGTAAATAAAGATGATATAAATGGAAATTTAAAAGTTTGAATTTTAAATTAGCATAAAAATATTTCTTATGAAATAATTTTGTCTGAAATTCTTGCAAAAAAAACACTAAAATTTCGATTAATTTATATTTAAATGAATATTTTATGAATGTTTGCGTTTAAAAAAATTAACAACATTATTTGACTTAAAAAAAATAAGACAACCAAGTTTATTTGAATTTGGGTCAGTATTGTTGTAGGAATATGTAGGCACATCCACAATTATTATTATTTTCTCTCTTAATCTCATACTCATAACCCTAACTAAAATTGTGGTTAAATTATTTTTTAGATTTTATTTTGTTCGTAAAATCAATATCAGGTATTATTTGAAAATTCTGTGCATTTATCTAAAATATTATAAAGAGTGTCCCAAAATTAGTACAAGATTTTAATTCACCGCCATTCTTGTAGTAAAGTATTGGCAACACTATTGAAAAAATCATTTGACCTCTTATTGTTTAGGGTTAGAAAATGTGGAGAGTTACACGATAAAATAACGTGTTTTCGTTGTTGAATAATATTTCCTATATAAAAGTTTAGGAGCCACAGTTCAAAAATGTGAGCATTGACCTCCAAGGTAGAGCGATTAAACACAGTTGAATTTTGTATCGAGTTATTTGAAGTTTAGGGTCTATACCTACATGCCCACAAGCACAGGTACATAAAAGAAGGAAATTCAAAGCTGTCTCAACGAAATTCAGCCATATTTATGCAAAAATGGGCATGGAAAATTGGGACAAACGCTTACGTATGTGCTGCAAAAATGTGAAGGCCATTTGCCACATCTATTATCCCATACATACCCTTATCCTGTGTACTTTATTATTCAGTTAAAATATAACAATTTAAAGAAAAATTTGGATTTTATTTAATTCAAATCTTGCGTCAACACGTTGTTCTGCCGCGTAAAGCTAAATTTTTACTAACCCTAAATTGTCAGCTGTTGAATGGTTTTTTAATAACTTTACCAACATTTTACTGCACAAATGGCGGCAAATATCAATCTTGCTGTAATTTTGAAAAACCTTTCATTTAAATAAAAAATAGGATCGTGCAAACTGATGTGAAAGTACATAAAAGAGAATGACAAAAATAACTGACCTGCAATCGGTGTTTGGTTTCTTTCAAGGATTTCAATATTTTTAATCACAAAACAAAATATTGACCTTTTCCGTACCGGATTTTTAATTAAAAATGTCTATTAACTTTGATGCAAGACATCTGACAAAAATTACAATAATTACGCAAATTAAAATCTGTAAAACTCTAATGGAAGCTATGATTATAGAAGCAGCCGCGCAAATAATAGTTCCAGTTGAATATTAGAAGACCGATGCGAAAATGATTCCTATTTTTAAATGAGTCACATTTTCAGGAAAACAATGAACAATTTATTGCCGGTGTAATCTTTCTAATATTACGCGTAAAAATGAGATTTCTTTTGAATCGTTGCATTCCAAAGTGGGTAACTCATCCGAATTTTAATTAAAAGTTTCGGCGTATAATTTTCTCCACTTTTACATGGCTTCCTTTTTTCAATCTACATATTATTTTTTCTCTTTTAATGTCTGTCTGTTTCGCAATCCATAGAAATGGAATGTTCGTTTCGAAGTGAATAAAATCGAGGGAATTATTTTGTACTGAAAACTAAAATCAGCGGGAATTCTTTCGTAGAAACTAACAATTCCATCACGGCAAGCTGGAATGTAAAAGTAGATTCCTTTACATCTGAGCTACGATCTGGCAACATAAATTGCTGATGTTAGAAACAGTTAAAAATAAACTTTAAAATCAGTTTTCAGCCCCAAACTTCTAAGATATTGCAGTTATTTCAAAAACTTCGAATACAAAAGCTGTTTGTCTTCATGAGTCGCTAATTTGACTCAATTTATTTCTTTATCTTCAAAATCAATAAAGATATAGTGAAATGAAAATTTTAACCCAACAGCATTTCTGTCTGCTTTGATCTAATATGCCGTTTACAGAATCGTCGTAGATTTTTAGATTTCAAACAACATGTTTCAAGCCAGTTTTATATATATATATATATATATATATATATATATACAGAAGTGACAAAAGTCATGGGATGACTGTTAATATCGTGTCGGTCCTAATTTTGCCCGGCGAAGTGCAAAAACTCGACGTGTCATGGAGTCTACAAGTCGTTGAAAGTCCTCTGCAGGAATATTGAGCCATGCTGTCTGTATGGACGTCCATAATTGTGAAAGTGTGGATGGTGCTGGAGTTTGGGCACGAACGGACCTTTCGATGATGTCCCATAAATGCTCGATGGGATTTATATCGGGCGATCTAGGTGGGCAGATCATGCGCTGGAATTATCCGGAATGTTCTTCAAACCAATCGCGAACAGTTCTGGCCCGGTGACATGGCGCATTGTCATCCATAAAATTCCCATCGTTGTGTGGGTACGTGAAGTCCATGAATGGCTGCAAGTGATCTGCAATCAGCCGAACATAACCATTTCCAATCAATGATCGATTCAGTTGCACCAGAGGACCGAGTCCATACCATGTAAAAACAGCCCACACCATTATGCAGCCACCGCCAGCTTGAACAGTGCCTTGCTGACAGTTTGGGTCCATGGCTTCGTGGGGTCTGGACCACACTCGAACTCTACCATCAGCTCGTAACAACTGAAATTGTGACTCATCTGACCAAGCCACGGTTTTTCACTGGTTTTCATACTCTCGGCACACTCTTGATACTGTGGATCTCGGAATGTTGAATTCACTAACGATATCCGCAATGGAATGACCCATGCGTCTAGCTCCAACTAACATTCCACGTTCAAAGTCTGTTAATTCTCGTCGTGCCGCCATAAATCACGAAAAACCTGTTCACATGAATAACTTGAACACAAATGAAAGCTCTGGAAAACGAACTGCGCATTTATACTTTTTCGCTGAGATACTACTGCCGTCTGTATATTTACATATTGCTATTCCATGACTTTTGTCACTTCAGTGTATATATATATAAGTTCGTGTGTTTTAACCAAAGACTTTCATTTAAAGAAAATCATTAGTAATAAAAATCAATTAATCGATTATGTATCCGCCGTTGCTATTTACGATTTCCTCCCACCTATCAACGAATTTGTTGGTGCCGTTCAGCCGAAAATCACCCAGTCTGGTATCAAAGAAGTTGTTCAGCCAATTTTTAAGGTCATTTTTATTCTAGAAGATAGCGTCCCTCCCACGGCTCGACTGGGAGTGGGAAAGATGGTAATCCATTGGTGCAAGGTCTGTAGAATACGGCTAATGCTGAAGGACCTCCCATTCAAGTTGTTGGAGTACAACTTTGACGATTTGTGCAACATGGGGCCTGGCGTTGTCGTGAAGGAGTATGGTTTGGCCTTGAGTATGGGGTCCTTTCACGCAGTGTAATTGGGCTACGTAGAGCTCCTAAATGATCGTGACATTCCTTTCGAGCATTTCCCAGTACATCATGCCCTCTCAGTCTCCTTAAATGCCTATCATAGTCTCTTTTGGATGGAGGTAGGCTTACCAATTTCGTGCTGTAAACTCGCTTATAATACCTTCTCTGTATACGTTGCAAATGCCACGGGCTGCTTCAGCAGCTTTTTGGCCTTGATGAAAATCGAAGCAGAGCAGCTTCGAAAATGTTGATTTTTTCCTCTTGGATATTCCATTTCTAAGCCAAAAAATAATAAAAAAATTAAATTACTCAAAAAGACAATTACTACAGTTTAGTAAAGCAAAAAAGAGCTCAATCCAATGAATTCTATACACTTTCTGAAACAGCAAAAAAAATCATTATAAAATAAAGAAAATAGAAAAACGCTATGAACATATTCCACAACCCATTAAATATATATATATATATATATATATATATATATATATATATATATATATAACGTAATTAACACGTATATTTAAAAAAACGTACCCGTATTACGTAATATTTAAACACGTACATAAATATATAAAACGTGTGTGTAAAAGTAATTTTTGAATACAGATACAATAAACAATTTTCCATGACTGAAACAGAATTTTGCAGCTTCATATAATTTGTTTCAAGTATCTGCCCTTGTGTTTTATTTATTATCAAGCTATAAACCAAACGAACTGGAAACTGTTTTCGCTTCTTTTAATTCGGAAACTATTTGTATGGTTTATACCTCGATTTCGACTAATACGATTGAGTCGTCTGAAAAACAGTTCTACTCTTTTCATTTCCTCAATTTCCATTTATAATCAAAACTTCTTGATTTAATTAATATTTTGTATTATCCAAATTTAAAAAAATACTCAAACTGGGTCAATTTCCCGTCGAGGAAAGGTTGTAAACAATCCGAACATACGAGCTGTTCCAAAAAAAATTAATAAATTCAATCTGATTTTGTATTTAGGTAAACGATGTGAGCGTGTAGGTGTTTCTATTTCCCTTCACATTTTAATTTATTATTCAAAAGTAATTATTCATAGGTAGGATATTTATGGGTTGATATTACATTATAAATGTAAGTTTTTTTATGGTATCGGAATTACAAAGACTGCAGTAGACTGTTCAAAATTTTGAATTCGAAGTATATAATAGATTGTTTACAATTTTGATTGAATAGCGGGTAGTGATGGTTTGAACGAAAGTATGAGATTTCTGTACTGTAGTGTAGTAGAGACAATTCATGTTTCCATTTCAATCATGAAGATGATAAATACTACTTTTCTTTGATATGAAAAAAAAATCTTGTATGAAAAAAGAGGAGATTTCTTAAGCAATCATAGGAGAAAAATGCCTTCCAAACTTTTCATTTCTTCAATTAAATTCAAGAACTTCGTAGAAGAAACATATTCTTAAGAAAAAAAATTGTACTTGATATAGAGAGAACTCTATTTACCCAAAAATTAACAAATGATACAATAAACACAATCAGAAGTATAAAAAATGGGTCTTATTTTCCCCAAAATAGAAGAAATAAACCTGAAGAAAACAATACGGAGAATGCATATTTCTTCTTCATATTGCCTGAAGAGAGAAAATAATATCTAAAATTGCCTGCCATTCACCAGAGTTCAAGAAATAGAAAAATAGACTAAAAAAGAGAAAGAAACGGAGTAGAATGAAAATAATCAAAAGAAATTGAAACCGATAAATGAAATATGCTCAAAATATTTTCCTTTAATCCTGTATTAGATCTTCAGGTTACTTTAAAATCCCTTATAGAATAAAAGAAACTGCAAAATGATGTACTTTTCAAAGGAGGTTTTTTGACAGAATTATTCACTAATATCTAAAGTGGAAATATAATGTGCTCTGTCTTTTCAGAAATAAATATGCTGTACTTGAAAACTTGATTTTTATTAAAATCAACGATTATAATGTGCTGAATATAAATGTTTGGATTCCATATTATGACTTTAAAACTAATTGTGCAAGAAAATAATATCCGAAACACATACCATTCAACGCTATCAATGTTTTAGATATGGAGCCATTTTTACAAAAGAACGTAATGGAGTGGAAAGAGAGTGGGGCTTTTTTTTTTTTTCAAAAACAAACGATGAGAAAATCGAGCGTACCATTCACGCCTGTAAGAACATTAGATTTAGAAATGGAACCAATCATGAAGGCAAAAAGGGAATTTAAAAAATGAAATATGAGAAATATAAATGTAAAAAGGGGTGCATTTTTTTTTTTCAAAAATAAAAATAATAAAATAAAATAATGATACGATAAAAATAAAACAAAAATTTAAATATTAATGCAATACCTTTTTTTTTCTATTTCGAAGTGCACTTTTAACATTATCTTACAAAATACTAATTAATAATAAGTAGTAAGTAATACTACTAATTAATAATAAGTACTAACAGTAATATAGTGTACTTTTAACATTATCGATATCTCAAAAAATGCATACAGTCGGGCTGAACCTTTCACTAAAGAAGGAAATGGAGTAAAGAGAGAACGAAATATAATTTTTCTAAAATAAAAGATAGACAATAGAGCGCATCATTCATTTTGCAGGATCATCAAAGATTTAGAGATGAAACCATTCACGAAATAAGAACCATTCATTACATAAAAAATTGACACAATTTTCCTACAAAAGAATTTGTGAAAGCATGAAATTATATGATACAATAAAAAGAATACATTTTTCTTCCATTTCACATTATATCTTTAAATTTAATAATAATAAAATAAATAATATTCGAAGACACATACTATTTACGATTGGCAATGTTTTAGATATAAAGTCATTCATAAAAGAAAGTAATGGAATGGAAAGAGATTGGTTTCTGCTTTCTCAGAAATAAAAAAAGAGGCAATAAAAAGCGCCATTCAAGCCTGTCGAACTATCATATTTAGAGAAGGAACTATTTGCAAATCAGAAATGGAATTTTCAGGAAAAAAAATGGATATAATTTTCTTTAAAAAAATTGATGATACGATAAAATTACATCATAAAAGTTTAATACAATATGGATAATACAAGAAATGAATTGCTTTTATTTTGCATCTGTCGGTCAAATGCCACTTGGTCATACCAAGCCGAATGAGAATAGCTGTTTCTAATTAAGGCAGAAGTGTGCGCCTTTCATTGTTAACTTGCACCGTTAAGGTGAAAGTACGAACACACACGACACAACCCTTTTAAGAGGGCTGTCGAACTCATTCATCCCTCCGCAAGTCAAGATTTTGATTTAAATCAGAGATCGACTCATCCCTGATTCAGTACCCCCAGAGGTATCATTTGTTATGCGCACTAGGAAGACTTTGCAGTCACGACGTAATGAACTTGTCCCAACTACCATTAGCCAACAGTGTGGTCTTTGGCCGAGACGAGGACAGAACTCGTTACCTTTCGGTTACGAGACTGGCGCTCTACCAACAAGGCCACTGCGGTCCCTTTATTTTACATTGTATTTTTAATATTTTCATGAATACAAATATTATCTGAGATATCCATTCATGACAATCAGTGTTTTAGTTACAGAACTTCATCAAAGAAGGAAATGGAGTAAAAGGAGAAGGAAATCTAATTTCTCAAAAATAATGGATGGACAGACTTAATTTTCTTTCACAAAAAGTTTATGTCAGGATAAAGCTATATAAAAAAGGTGAAGTTAATTAGTACAATAAAAAGAATACATTTTTATTTAACTGCTTAACTGTTTTGTTCCTATACGTGCATCGATTTATCGAATTTCAATAGTTGTAAGCTAAAAATACACCATTCGTAAAGATTATAATTCAATCTTAAAATTAATTCGAATAGATAGTTGGGATAAGTCACGTATTCAATGGATTTGAATTGAATGAATGAATGAAAGTAAGAAAATATTCACAGAATAGGAGTTTTCATCTTATTAGATAGTAAAGAAAATAACAGTTAAGTGGTTAATTTCACATTGGTCAAGACGGCATTTTTTTTCCTAGTAAATAATGAATAAATCATATTCGAAGCATACTATATTTGCGATTATCAATGTTTTAGATATACAGCCATATACAAAAGAGTGTAATGTAGAGGAAAGAGACTGGGTTCTGTTTTCTAAAAAATAATAAATGGGGCACCATTCACGTTTACACCATCAACAGAGGTGTAACAATTTTAAAAATACAACTACTCAACGAAGAATGAAAGAAATGGAGTTGTTGTTTTTGTTATTTATGGCACTTTACAAGCCTATACAAGCGATATAAGCCTAAATTAGCGCTCCTTGTTTTTTCAGTAGCGCCAACTAGGGTCAAGAGTAAGATTTAGTTTCTCCATATTTCACATTCGCTTGCACAACCCCTTTTTACAGGGGGCGCAATCACACCCCTCACATATAGAACACAGAATTATAACCATGCCGAACCGGAACTTGAATCCGGGACACCCAGATCATGGGGAAGATGCTCTAGCCCTAAGCCCGGACACCGGCAGTCCTAGGGTATAAAGAAATGAAGTATAAAGAAAATGGGTATTCAAACCTACACCATTATTACTCCGGAACAAGAGTCAACTATCGTACCGGAACCTACTCACCCCTCACCGGTTGTCCACCGTTGGCGAATACATCATAACAGGTCACTTCTTCCCTTCCTCACAACATTTTCGAAAACTCGGCTGAAACAATTGGGCCGAATTTGGTAATTCCGTGTATAGGTAATAATAGAAGTATAATTTAAAATAATACTTTCAGTTGATGCGATAATATAGTTTATCATTGTTGCCATTACGAAATTAACACTATTAATATGATCTAAAAACAGCTAGTCATCAAAGATGATAAATTTTTTTTATAATTGTAGTTGCTTTTGATAGAGACTGTTGAAACTCAAATTTTCTTGTTCATTGATTACACTTTCCCAATTTTTAATGCTTATTACACTGTAACTGCCACATGAGTCCCCTGTGATTCACGCTTACTTTGTAACAGGTGTACCTTTTTTTGTAACAAATCAGAAATAAGAAAATCAAAAAAGAGATCTTATTGGATAAACAGTCGAAAATGCAGACTTAGTGCAAGATATAAACTGTGTTAATTTAAATTGAAAAATTAAATTTTAAAACCGCTGTTTCATGTTCACACGTGCATTATGATCATACATAAGTGATAACAATCCAACTTCTACAGTAACTACAAACTTGCTGTAAATTAATTTTCTGCAAAATCAGCGTGAGATGTTTCCACATTACTTTCCCACATTCTGCAATAATCTTATCATGCCAGATAACACCTTACATTCACTAGTGTACAATAGTTACTAAATATTTTGGCGGGAATTCGGCATTACATTACGAGAATTCGGCATCTTGCAATTAATAGAATCCTAAAATTGAATTTGCGTTTTAGACGGGTTTTTTTCGGTTGAAAAGAAATTTGACAAGGAGCTATATTTATAATAAGAAAAATCAGACTGATACATTAAAATTAGTATGTTTTTTTTTAATTATCGTTTTTACATGTTTCTGAAAGTAGAAAACGACAGACGTTCAACTCCTTGTTTAATTTAGCACAAAATTTGATAAATGTCTATATTATGTATGTTAAATCCATGAATCGAATTTTATCTACCTTGTTGTCTTCGTTTTTTATTATGGTATTAACTTATAACTGAATAGTCGGATTTCTTATAGACACTTTTTATTAAAAAGTTGAGAGACATCTGCGAATTTGGTGTTCCGTAGTTTCAACCGTATCGTTCAAAGTATTTTTGAGTTCTCCAAGACAAATGGACATTTTGTGAAACGATTTCGAATTGAATGAGGTTTAAAATGTGGATATTCGTCAAAATCTCCAGTATGATTTTTGTTGATGATTGATATATTTTCTCTATCTACGCGTAGTCACTCCCATATTGTGATGCTAAAATACCATTCACTCGTTCGCTCTTTATTGCTTGAAAAGAATCATAAAGATGCTTAACGTTTTAAAACGCATCTCTATTTTTATTTATATTTATTACCATTATACATTATGACATTATCATTCTTTACATTCTTACATCGATAACTTTTGCTTTTACATTTTAACATGCGTGTTTTTATAGTTTGCTCCATGATATTTTACAATCCGCTTAGCGCAGCATAGCCAAGTATAGGTCTTGCGCCAAAAAAAAAAAAAAAAAAAAAAAAAGAAAGAAAGAAAGAAAAAGAAAACCGAACAACCAACCAACCTTAATGCTATATCTGCGAGAAAGTAATAAATAAATCCATTTCTTGAGTGTCCATTGTAAAAAAGGATTATTTTCCTCGAGTCAGTTTCAAATATAATCTAAATAAAAAAAAGAAAAGAAAAAGACTTTAAATTTTTCAAAGCATCTCCCTTGTTAATGCCTATATTATGTTAAGACCTGAACCTTTGTACTCTATAAAGTAATTCGAGGTATAAATCTTGATTTAATGCAAGGTGCTCCAAATATAATATTGCACCAATATATATATAATTGTTTTAAGTTCAATTTCCCCGAAAATTAATCTTCTTATTTTTACCAATCTGCAGGCATTTTTAATAAATTAAAATTAAAAAATGAATAAATACAAAGTTAAAATGATACACCGGGTAGATGGTGCCCGATAGTCACCATTCGAATGTAATCTATGCTTATAATAAAGCTCAATGTGTGTGTGTGTGTTGGCGCTCTACAGGCCAGACCGTTAGTCCTACAGCTACCAAATTTGGTACATGTATACCTTGGATGTTGGGAATGTGCACCTCGGAGCCCTTTTTTTGAATTTTTAATTAGAATTTGAATTAATTAAAATTTAAGCAAAATTTCGACGTTTTTCCGTTATAACTTCCGAAATTATTATCGGATAAACATGATTTTAACATCAATTTAAAGATAAAAAAATTAGCTTTCTAATGGTATTAGTGTTTTAATGTATAACTTAAGCCTCTATTTGTAACGAATTTTTAAAGAAATATTTTAACCATGTTTTTTTAACACGTGACCGGATAAAATAAAATAAAAGAATGACGGAAGTTCAAATAAAAAAACAACTATCACCGCAATTCAAATTTTAAGTTATGCAACCTTTAGCACGTGACTGGATAAAATAACATAAATATAAAATATGATATCTTCTATAAAAATAAATGCAAGGCAAAGGATTCTAAGAAATCGTTTGCAATATTTATATCATTAATTCCATAAATTATCTTTATTTACAGTAAACGTGATTGAATATAGACAGGATATGCATTGAAATTCCGACCTAATGGCATATTTCTATAATCGTTTGCAATATCTGTATCATTAATTCAATAATTTTTTCTCTTTTTCGCTATCTTTAAAAAACATATTTAACATTTTGGCAATATCACCGAAAAACACATTTTTAATATTTTGGAAGCATAATTGATAAATTATTAGAGCATTGAACTCAAAAAGTTTTTCCGAATAAAGTTACCGACTCTTTAACTACTAATAACTGAATCTTTTAACTTTAACTATTTCTTAAATTTTGGCTAAAAAATATATGATTTAATTGGAAATTTTAGAACGCATTACTCATGGCGAACCAGTTGGTCGCCAAGGGTGGTTAGTTGGTTAATAGTTAACAGTGCAAACTTTTACAAAGAAAGCTATGAGTTTATATTCTTGAAAAAAAGCGTCAAAGCATTTCTTCATCAATCAAAAAGGATATTAGTTTGATTGACTTTTAAATTCGGAACTTTTAAATTAAACTGAAAAATAAATTCTTTCGATGACTTTTCTTGTTAATTGAATATTGTGTTCAAATTTAATCGTCAACAATCAAAATTTTACATCAGTAAATAAACATACATTTTTTATATTTAAAAAAAAGAATATATGCATTTCTCTAGTGCCCTTCCAAAATGATTATTTTGATCTAACCCAATGACTTTCCAATTTAATCCAAATTAAAAACTTCAAATTTTTTAATGTATTCCGTGTTCATGCGTGCATTATTTTCAAACTTAATTTTTTAAAATCTAACTTTTATATCGGAAACTGTAAGAATTAATCTTATTCTTAAAAAAACATTAATTTTCCTTGAATCTATGAAAAAATTATTGTTTTGATCGATGCCCTTTGTAATTGAACCTAAACAGAAAAATGAAACTTTTCAAACGTCTTACGTGTTAATATGTGTATTATGTTGAAATTTAATAGTTAACAATCCAACTTTTACATCAGAAAAGTGAATTAATCGTTCAAAAAATTGAATCCATTTCTCCATAATCTTTACAATTCAATGCAGAAATGATTATCTTAATTGAAGCACTTTTCCAATTTAACTTAAACTGAAAATTTAAACTTTTCAAACGTCTTTCGGGACAATATATATGTAATATTCATATTTAATAGTTAACAATCAAGACTTTTCTATTGAAAACTGTAAATTAATCTACCTCCATAAGAGTGGATCCATTTTTTTAAATTCCATGCAAAAGTTATTATTTAAATTGAAGCCCTTTAACATTTAATCTAAATTCAAAACTTCAAACTTTTCAAGCATTATTCTTGTTAACATGTACATTATGTTCAAGACATAATAGTTAACAATCAAGACTTTTCTACTTGAAACTGTAAATTAATCTTCTTCCATAAGAGCAGATCCATTTGTCTAGATTCTATGCAAAAATTATTATTTTGGTAGAAATCATTTCAAATTTAACCCTAAATCTTCAAACTTTTCAGACATTTTTCGTGTTAACATGTGCATTATGTTCAAGACTTAATAGTTAGAAAACCAAACTTATCCATCGAAAATAATAAACTAATCTTCCACCATAAGAGTAGATGCCTTTCTCTGGATTCTATTCAAAAATTATTATTTTAATCGAAGCCATTTCACATTTAATCTGAATTCAAAATTTCAATCTTTTTAAGCATGCTTCGTGTTAACATGTACATTTTGTTCAAGACATAATAGTTAGCAATCCAAACTTTTACATCGGAAACTGTAAATTAATCTTCCAAAAGAAGCGCATCTGCTTCTCCAGAACCCACGCAGGATAGTAATTTTGATCGAAGCCTCAATGCCTTAAAAAACAACTCGAATTCATAAACCAAGTTTTGCAATGGCGAGAGCAATATTGTACAAGGTAAAAGGGTTCGATCGATTTCAGCGGATGTTTACAAATTCGACCTTCTCAGGACCGTCTAAGGAAAGGCGGATTTCAATAAGTCTAATTTATGAACCGCAACAAATGAAACCCCGTGAAATTATTGTTCAACTCGCCTACACTGTTTCCGATGCAACATGAAAAATGGTCGTCCGTCCGATGTTACATATGTTAAATAGTTGGCTCTTTGATATATTTATGTCGTACTTATTTTTGTATACATTTGTATTTGCCTTGCAAAACGAGCGGAAATATATAAAGATGAGCAGAAAGATAATTGCTTCGCTGTGCTTAGCGTTCCGAATGCAGTAAATTTAATTTGTATCTTCCCTTTTGAGAGCCGTTGAAATTCCGCTCACTAAAGAATATGAAAGATTATCGACCCAAGTTTTCTATTCTGTGTCATACAGGATAATCTATACATTGTTTTCTATATATTCAGTATATAAAATTATCTGTTCTTAAATAATTTTATGTTCTTATAATTTATAAGATAATTGGCACATTGATAAAAATCTGCTCTTATAAACTATTAATAACCTATACATTTTTCTATATATCTATAATATATAAAATAATCTATACTTGGATAATTTTCTGCTCCTAGAT
>JAPMOQ010018337.1:1545790-1556797 GCA_026543055.1 Argiope trifasciata
ATTATATAAATAGATACGATTACATTTATATATGGAGCGAGATATACAATTGCATGTATAGATACGACACATTATAAATACTGTCATTATATATACTAAGGTCATCATAGATTTATTTAAATAAGACAAAGTAGAGTGAATAGTTTATACCACGATTGGTCTTTTTTAAATAAATCTCTGATGGTGTAGATTTATTAAAATGAGACTAAATATAGAGAATAGATTATGTTTAGTCTATTTTAATAAATCTATGTTTCATGCTTTTATTAAAACGAGATAAAATATAAGGAACAGCTTCTGATGAGGTTGGTCTTATTTTGATGAATTTACAGCTTCAAAGATTTATTAAAACGAGACAAAATATAAAGAATAAGTTAATATTGTAAATGTATTTCATAGATTTATGAAAATAAAACAAAAGGGATGAACCACTTTTAGAATGGCTGTTAAAACCAACGTTTTAAAACATTTTATAAACTCATGAAGATTAACCACTGAAATCATGCAAGCAAGAAGAGCTCCTCTTTTTGGATAAAAATTACAATTTAATATTTCCACAATTATACTTCAGGAATAAAATGTAGCTACACAAAGTCAAACGGAAGCAAAAGCCCATTAAAATGCATCAACACGAAAACAAAGCAGTCTTCTATGTAAATGTTGATTCAGGTGAATACAATAGAGAACAATTTTCTAAATATGCTCAATTATATGGCCAGCTGATTATATAGGTTTTTTTTTTCTCATCTGAACTAACTCAAACTTGTTGTTTTTCCAGTTGTAGTTGAAAAATATGAATTTGTTTATTAGAAGAGGGTGTTAAATTAAAAATATTTCTCGGTATTAAATAAACACATTATTTATGTTGCAAAATATTTTCCGCGATCCCTCATTTATTTAATTTAATAACATATTTAGTAATAATTTAATCTAAGTATAATGTTAATGCTAACCTATTCCACGGTTTTGTTAAGTTGAAGGAAAAAATAATATCAACAGAAATTTTGATGTTAGTAATAAGAAAATAAGTTCATTCAATGAAAAATTGTTTTCAATTTGTTAAAAAAAATTGTAATCATTCAATGAAAAATTGTTTTCGAGTTGTTAAAAAATTATGAATCATTCAATGAAAATTCGTTTTCAAATTGTTAAAAAAATTGCAAATAATTCTATGAAAAATTGTTTTCAAATTGTTAAAAAAATAACTGTAAATTATTCAATGATAAATTGTTTTTGAATTGTCAAAATCCTTCAATGAAAAATTGTTCTCATTGTTAAAAAAGTTGGAAATCATTCTACAAGAAATTGTTTTCAAATTGTTAAAAATAATAGCAAACCATTCTATAAAAAATTATTTAATAGAAAATTTATTTTTAGTTTATCTTTGAAATTTGTAGATAGAATTTGAAGATAACAATGCTCATTTTATAGATTACACTTTCACCTCTTCCTTTTCCAGAGTTCTTCAGAATTGTTGTCCCATAAAAAGGATAAACCAAAAACTTCTGAATAAAATTAATTTTCTTTCCTTGCCTTTCTTTTTATTTTTAAATATATTTTAATTCAATTTGTGGCGATATTTTTATTGCTATAATGAATTTTAAAATAATTTCATTGATAATCACACCATTACTTTCTTTCTGATTTTATCAATGATAAAATTAAAATAAATATATCTTAGGATATTAACACTTTGTTATAAATGTCGGCTATAGCTATCCGATTTTTTGCTATATGTAGACAAATGGCTGTTACAACCGTCGAAAGTTTTCAAGGAAAAACTGTGACAAAATGTGATTTTCACTTCCTAACATAAGACTGACACTTGACACTTCCTTTCATTTTGCAGTCATAAACATTCGAAAAAATGTATTTCTATTCACGCTCGTCAAATTAAAAGTTTATGCTAACGTGCCAATTATGTTATAGAATCTCTACGTCTGATTTTATTATTCGATTTATAATTTGCATACGCAACAATAGTAGTATATTGATTCTGTCACATTCATAATTTCTGAATCTTATTGGATTATACAACAAAACTAAGACGTTTTAGATAAATACATTCCGTATTAATAATTGATCTACCAGAAAAATCAATATCACGTGCAAACTAGCAAATCGACGATTAATTTCAGATAAACACAGTAGCTGTTTTTAATAATTTTACAAAATAATATATGAATGATTTTCTCACAAATTTGATAAATTATCATTTATCTAAGTTGGCATTCAATCGGAATAAGTTTCAAACCGAATATAACAGTCTTTCTAAAGGATTAATTTGCGATTCAATTCCGTCTGGAAACTAAATGACGTCTGCACATTCGAATGATTTCTCTATCCCCCTTAGCGATTAATCTCAGCTGTGTCTTGTATCTGAGGTGCCATCTACAGAAATATGAGCCGGAATTCACGGTGTTATTCGATGATTAAAGCTTTAGCGTAACCATTTGGATGGGAAACCATTAGTTGGATTCATTGTTAGGGATATAAAATTTGAAGTTCTGGCATTGAACAGATGAATGATATCTTTGGATGTTGACATAGTTGGTAACTCCCCCATTTTTGTTTCGATTGACTGCCTACCATCTGAAATTATGGTAGAGCAATTAGTTAATTTGCAAGTTACTTTAATGGAATATCCAGACAGGAAAACTGTTGACTGGGGAGACTTTAAAGCTTTTCTCATATTTGGAACTCTCAGAGCTTTCATAGATGATACAGAATATTGGTAATGCAGAATGGCTTGGTTATTGTTAAGTATGGTGATACAAACAAACTTTTGAATGTCATCTTGGATGTTAAAATCTCTATTTTTGCTTCTATTGACTGCCTCCCCTTGGAAATTATGGTGGAGCAATCAGTTAATTTGCATGTTATTTTAATGAAATATCCTGGAAAATTATAGAATGGGGGGAATTTAATACTTTGCTCATATTTGGAATTCATGAATCTGTCATTGACGAAGCAGTATATTAGTTGGTTTGGCAATTCAGCATGGCTTGGTTATTATTAACTCTGCTAGTTCTTGGTCACCTTTTGACTGTAGAATTGGTCTAATGATTACAAGAAATATAGAATTGATGGATTGTCTCTGGATGTTAACATGGCTAATAATCAACTTTTACTGCCTCCCATTGGAAATTATAGAGGAGCAATAAATTAATTTGCATATTAATTCAATGAATTATCCAGGAAAATTGTAGACTGTGGAGAATTTAATGCTTTTTTCACGTTCAGAACACACGAAACTGTCATTGAGGAAGTAAAATAGAGATGATAACAAGAAATTTTGAATAGATGGATATCTCTGGACATTAACATGGCTGATAACACCTTTTTTCTTGCTTTTATTTACTGCCTCCTATTGGAAAGTATGGTGGAGCATTTTATTAATTTGCATGTTATTTTAATGAAATATCCATCAAAATTGTAGACTGAGGAGAATTAAATGTTTTTCTCACATTTAGAATTCATGGAGTTGTCATTGACGAAGCAGTGTATTCGTTGATTTGTTAATGCAGCATGGCTTGATTATTGTTAACTCTACTAGTTCTTGCTCACCTTGTGAATGTAGGATTGGTCTAATGATTACAAGAAATATTGAATAGATGAATTATCTCTAGATGTTAACATGGCTGCTGACACCTCTATTTTTGCTTCTTTTTGCTGCCTCCCATTGGAAATTATGGTGGAATAATTAGTTAATTTGCAATTACTTTAATGAAATATCGAGATAAGAAAATTGTTCACTGAGGAAACTTTAATGCTTTTCTCGTATTTGTAACTCTCAGAGCTTTCCTCGACGAACAGAATATTAGTAACATAGAATGACTTGGTTATAATTAATTTTGCTGATTCTAAACCAACTTTTGAATGCTCACATAAAGTAGGACTGGTCTAATGACAAAGAAAAATATTGAATGAATAGATATCTCTGGATGTTGACATAGTTGGTAATTCTTCTATTTTTGTTTTCGAATTATAAAGGAAGGATTAATTGATTGGTAAATTATTTTAACAAAGTATTTTCTATATAGGGAAATTGCTATCTGGGGGAGACTTATTGATTGGGGAGAATTCGATGCTGCTCAATCTCGTATCTGGAACTCACGGGACTCTGATGAGGTAATATATAATATTATTTTGGTAAAACAACATGACTTTGTTGTTGTTTTTACTGCAGATTTTAGATCAGCTTTTGAATGCCGATTTGAAGTAAGATTGCTCTAATGATTACAAGAAATATTGAATAGATGGGTATCTCTACATGTTTATATAATTAATAACTCTTTTTATGTTTCATTTACTGTCTTATATCGGGTTTTTTGAAGGAGCAATTATTTAATTTGCAAGTTACTTTAATAAACTATCCAGACAGAAGATTATCATATGGGAATACTTTAACGCTAAATCTCAAATTTCGAACCCCCAGAGCTGTTAATGATGTTACAGAATATTGGCAATTCAGAATGGCTTGGTTATTGTTAACTCTGCTGATTTTAGATCAACTTTTGAATGCTCACATAAAGTAGGATTGGCCTAATGACTTCAAGAAATATTGAATAGATGGAAATTACCAGATTTTTATATAGAAGGTAACCCTCCCTTTTTCTTTTGATTGACTGCTTACCATCAGATATTATGAGGGGGTAATTAGTTTTATATGTTATTTGATTTAATAAAATATCCAGAAATTAAAATTGTCTAATACGAAGACTGTAATGATGATTCTCAAATTTTGAATCCACGATTCACTGATCGCCGAGTCTTATATTGATTGGACTGGTAATATAATATGGTATCATTATTTTTAACTCTGTTGATTTTAGGCAAATTTTTGAAAGCCTCGTTTGTGTGTGCATGTGTGTGTGTGTGTGTGTGAGAGAGAGAGAGAGAGAGAGAGAAATCTGTTTTAAATTGCATGTTGTCTTTTACGGAAATGCAATTTCAGTTCTCAATTCATCATTTAAATTGCGCAAACAATAGAATCTTTCTTCCTTGACTTTCAACAACTGAAAAAAATTACACGATTAAATATTTGAGGAATTCAACAATGAAATATATTGCCGAAAATTACACAAGAAAATATTATTAAAAAAATAAATTACAAACACAATTTTTCCTTTTAATTGGCTTTTATATTGCCCAGAAACGTGATATTAATTTGAAAACTCAAAGCACTCAAAATAGTTGCACGTCGGAAATAACCTACAGTGCTCAATTATTCAAGTTGCGAGTTCAAACCCCTCCAGCCGAAGATTTTCGTGTGTATAGGTGGTTGACGCATGTATAAATCTGTCGTGGTCACAAAGTCCTCCGTGTTAAGAATAATACTAATAGGTTTACTGGTTCAGAGGCGATCGTTCTCTGATCCAAGTCTAAATTACAATCTGTAGATGAGTGAATGAAATGTATAAATGAGGTCCGCTCCGTAAAAAGGGTTGTGACGCGTGAGTAGCTAAATCGTATTCTTGGCTCTAGATGGGACTACTGAAAAAACAAGAAGCTCAAAAAATTTGGATTAAAACGCAAAGGCTCATTAGTCAGTGGGCTTGTTGATGACATGTGCTATTAGAAACAACAATAACAGATTTCCCCCTGTTTTTTATAATCGTGTTTAAGAATAATGCTTTTCTAAATTTTAAATTAACCAGTATTTTTCATGATTCTTTTGATGAAACCAAATTTGCTAATTTTAAAACCGCCCACTAATTTAAATTGTTTGACAGTGTATTATGATTTACTCTTTTTCTTTTAAAGTACACTTGATGGTTGGTGCTTTAGTATGCTTTCAGACTCACGAAATCTTACCGATTAAAGTGTCTGTCTGTCCCCCAGGTTTAGCTGTATTCGCAGTGGAAGCTTTATAAGCCAGATAACAACCCCAAGACTAAGTGACCACTTTTAGTCTCGTGGTTCTGTTATCTGGCTATGAACCATAAGATCACGAGTTCGATCTATCGCCAATTGTAACATATGTTTATGAGAGGAAGTATTTCTCGTACACATGGTGTCCTCATCATTTAAGCGCTGCTAACTTCAAAATGCGTTCAAGAACAATACACGTGTAGAGTAGCAATCAATGTAAATGCACCAAATTTGTCCGACTTAAATATCGATGCCTTTATCATTAATTAAAGGCAATTAATCAATAAAAAATTGCTGTCACAAATATTTTGCGATTTTCCTGCATTCTGAAGTAATATGGAAGTGTAAAAAGGATATTCCCGACTCAAATTTCATCTTCTATCCATTATTCAAAGCTATGAAGCTGTTACAGAATAATGATTGGGTAAGAATGTAACCGAATCGAAATAGCTTAATTTATATATCAGCTGCATTAAATTCAAAAACTGCTGAAGATTACTTAGAAAAAATCTGATATTCCTATTATATGTTGACTTTCCTATATTTTAGTGTGGTATGAAAGTACAAGAAATAGTTTTCCACCCCAAATTTCCCCCTCACCAGTTACTCTGCATTGAAAACTTTGTAAGGTTACATTTTTTCTAAACAGTTCTCAAATAACACTATAGCAGATATTATTAACCACTTCGCATACAATGACGTGTCTGAGACGCGCATCGAATTATTGAATTTTTAATTTTTAATCTACAATTAAGTGAAAAGTATTAAATAATTAAAAATGAAAACAGTCCCTTCATATGTATTATCATTGAAGGAATTAAAATAATAGTAAATATTCCAATTAGGAAGCTATTAAATTCGTCATTTAGTTAGGAAGTTAAGTAAATTCGTATGTCAAGTTATAAAACTAATGTAATTTTACCCTTATATTAGAGCTGTTCAAGTCAAGAATCATTTATAATTAATCACAAAAAGAGCTATATTAGGATTTTCAGGTCTACCGAAATGTTATGAAAACTTTGGAAAGGGATTTCCAACTCCGCTTTCATCCTTGTCCTCTAACTACTACTGAAATTAACGACATTACGTTAACGCATTTATATTCCGAATAAGCAATCCTTTTATTTACAATTTCTAACTAAACTACACGCCCAGACACGTCCCTATCTTAAACCTTAAATTACAGGACATGAAAACTGATCGCTGTCCTCGATCATCCCTCGCTTAACCAGACACGGGACTTAACTATCTCCTAGGAGGATCGTTTGGCGGCCATGCTGAATGGGGGAGGAGCGAGGAGGGGACGATCGATTGGCGGTAGGCAACTTATATTTGATTTTCGTGTCGGCGATGGCGACTGTCCAAGTGGGACGGAAACAGAGTCGTCAAAACACCCCTCCGATCGCGCTTGTCGGACACCGGATTTGGGATTTGCTGAGGAATTTGTTTGGATCGCTTCAAGGAATGGTTCATTTTCTTTCTCTTTTATTATTAGATGGTCACTGATTGAGTGAGCGAATGTTCCTTTTCTGTCTCTTTTACTATTAGGCAATCATTGATTGAGTGAGCGAATGAGGTGATTAAAGAATTTATTTAAATTTGGAATTCGTTAAATTTACCAGCTGGATGAGATGAATCCTTCAGCTGAAACTGGATGCAAGCTTCAAGGGATGGTTTATTTTTTTTATTTTTTATTAATAGATAGTCATTGATTGAGTGAGCGAAAGTCTATTTTCTTTCTCTTTTACTATCAGATAATCATTGATTGAGCAAGGGAATGGGTGATTAAAGAATTGTATTTAACATAGCAATTCGCTGAATGTACCAACTGAATGAGATGAATCCTTCAGCTGTAAAAGCTTAAGCTTGAAGGGATGGTTCATTTTCTTTCCTTTTTACTAATAGATAGCCATTGATTGAGTGGGCGAATGATCGTTTTCTTTCTCTTTTACTATTAGATAGTTGTTGATTGAGCGAGCGAATGGGGTGATTAATTGTATTTAAATTCGTTGAATGTGCCAGCTGGTTGAAACAGTTGGATGAGATGAATCCTGATGCTGAAACTCTCACATCATTGTCATGGGATCATATTTTATTTGATAGAATCAATTAGAGGAAATCAGAGCATTTACAAATAAATTTGTAGGAATGCTCTATTGTTTTTATCGCAAGAGATAATTGATAAAACTATTATCTATCATTTATTTATTTGGGTATATACACTGAAGTGACAAAAGTCATGGGATGACTGTTAATATCGTGTCGGTCCTCCTTTTGCCCTGCGAAGTGCAACAACTCGACGTGTCATGGAGTCCACAAGTCGTTGGAAGTCCTCTGCAGGAATATTGAGCCATGCTGTCTGTATAGACGTCCATAATTGTGAAAGTGTGGATGGTGCAGGAGTTCGGGCACGAACGGACCTTTCGATGATGTCCCATAAATGCTCGATGAGATTCATATCGGTCGATCTAGGTGGCCAGATCATGCGCTGGAATTGTCCGGAATGTTCTTCAAACCAATCGCGAACAGTTCTGGCCCGGTGACATGGCGCATTTTCATCCATAAAAATCCCATCGTTGTGTGGGTACGTGAAGTCCGTGAATGGCTGCAAGTGATCTGCAAGCAGCTGGACATAAGCATTTCCAGTCAATGCTCGGTTCAGTTACACCAGAGGACCGAGTCCATGCCATGTAAAAACAGCCCACACAAATATGAAGCCACCACCAGCTTGAAAAGTGCCTTGCTGACAGTTTGGGTTCATGGCTTCGTGGGGTCTGCGCCACACTCGAACTCTACCATCAGCTCGTAACAACCGAAATCGTGACTCATCTGACCACGCCACGGTTTTCCACTGGTCTAGGGACCAGTCGATTTGCTCACGAACCCAGGAGAGTCGCTGCAGGCGATGTCGTGCTGTCAGTAAAGGCACTCGAGTCGGTCTCCAGTTAAATATTATTGGTCAAAAGAAATCTATTCTAGGAAACGAATTAAAGCTTTAACGAACGTCAAAGCTATTCTAGGAAACGAACAGGCGTAATGTTATAGAAGTTAGAAAAATGCATATATAATTTTTTATATGAAAAATTTAATGAAATTATATTAAATTATATTTTATATGAAATTATATTAAAAAATTATTAATTTAATAAATTTATAAAATTATATTAAGATTATGTTTTGTTCTGAAACACTTTTATATTTTTGAAAAAGGGTATGATTATAAAATAATCAATGGATAATCAAAAACTAAATAAGTAATAGTGGTTGCAACAACTTCTAAATAACATATTTATGTAGAGTACTGCATTAAAAATCAAAACCAAAGTACAATGCTTCGTATATTACAATTATGTTCTTTACAGACGAATTTCAAATTTGTTCGATTGTTGTAAAAAAATGCAGCATATCAGCTAGTTTTCTCCTGCGCCCCCCTCGTACACAAACAGAAATGATTCTCTCTCGAGCGCGAGCGCTCTCTCTCTCTCTATCCCTGTGTGTGTGAGTACGTGTGTATGTAACGTAGATTTAAAAGAATATCATGTTTCAAACCTTCCCAAGTCTGAAAAGCACATTTTTTAAAATTTGCGTCTGTCTGTGAGTATGATGATTCAAAAACGCTTTAAACTTGACAAATGCAATTTGATCTTACCGATTTGGTTGATTCTTCTGAAATTTGGAACGAAATCCTTTTACAGGTTATTTGCCTGTAGATTTGTTCTTTTACAAAAAAACACGATAACTAAAAAAAGAATACAATAAATTTAAAAAATGACAGTTTTAGCATTTAAAAAGCAGATATGTACCAAATTCAGAAACAAGATAGCTTAAATAACGTTTTAAAATTATAGTTCTATGTCGTTTTGGTTCATATATATATATATGGACAATGATCAAAAGTATTGACACCACGTGACCCGAAAATCCCCCGAAAATTACGTCAAAAGAGACATACCAATTTAAACAGCAAAAGACAAAAACAAAGCAAAACATTAAAAAACATCACCAAATGAAACCAAAATATATATAAAAAGTAAAACTACATAAGAAAATTCAACCACAATTAATAACTCAAATTAAGAAAACAAGAAATTATACTGACCCAGCCGTTCTTCCTTTCTAATAGTACTACAGTGTAAATAAAGATAAAGATAAAAAGGGTTTATGAGCGCCATCTATTTCACTAACATTTCATTATTTCTTTTTTTTTATTAAAAAATTGATATTGAAGTCGTTTTTTGGGAAAATCATTATTGTTTAAATTTTTTATAAAACTATTTATTGCTTTTATAAAAAAAATTTTATTATTACAAATTGTTTTAATTTTATTAAATTGCGAGAAAATTAAAATTTTGAAAATTTTAGAGTTAAGATTAGAGGGATAATTACAGAGTTTAATTATATTAAATTTGAATTCGTCTCTTTTATCATAAATACCGACTATTGTTTTATTATTAGCAATTTCGATCCTCAAATCCAGATAAGTAGCTTCAAGATGATTTTTATTTGTTTTAATAAAGTTAATACTTTAGGATAGCAGTTAGTAACAATATTGGTATTATCTAAGTTAATCAAAATTAAATCATCAATAAATCTCCATCCGTTTATTAAGTAATTATAAATTATTTTTTTCTCGTAATAATGTTGGAAAATGTTCGCTAAAGCACTTGAGAAAGCTGTACCCATTGGAATACCCTTAACTTCTTTATAAAAATCAATACCATTGAAAAGATAATTTTCGGAAATATTAAAATTGCATAAAACCAGCAAGTTAGGTTTATTAATTATATTTTCATTTAAATATTCGTCATATATAAGAGTACAGACATTTATTAATTGGGGAAGGGGAAGATTGGTATATAAATTTTCAAAGTCAAAAGTATTAATTTTATAAATTTTGTTATCTTTAAAAAAATCCAAAACCTTTTTGTTATTATTAATGACAAAGCAATCTTCTTCAATTTTACTTAGGATAATTTTTAAGTATTTGAAAAATTGCTTCCCCATGTAGTAATTATAACTGCCTGCACTACAGGTAACAAATCTAAATTTTATTGGCTTTTTGTGAAATTTAACAGTGGGGAACAAATTGTTTCTCACTGTTAAATTTCACAAAAAACCAATATATATATATAT
>JAPMOQ010018337.1:1556897-1612728 GCA_026543055.1 Argiope trifasciata
AATGTATATATATATATATATATACATTAAAGGCTGTCGATGTATTAATTGCTCAACAGCGGATGAAAAAAATGTAAATTTAAAAAAGGATTATTGTATTTCTGCAAACAATATTGAATAATAATGAAATGAAAAGACCTTGTTCTTATGAAAATGGCGATAATAGACTAAGTGGATAAAAGTGAAAATGCGATCAGAAGCATTTTCCTTCAGTGTCATTGTTTTACACCAATTTTACATATTTTTTTTTACTTCAGAATATTTTTTTTGCCATTGCGTTTTTAATTACATTTTTGTTATCTTTTGCTTGTATATCCATTTGTCTGCTCATCATATGAACGGCTTTATGTTATATTTAATGCGATTAATCGGGTATTATCAACGATAATTAGTTAAAGGCATTTATCGATTTGTCATGTTTGCTGGTTGTTAATAAAAATCTATGATTATTATTAATTTTAATGGTAGTTATTATTTACAATGACTGAAAAAATAAATGCCTAATAGAAAAATAATTTCTTTATTTAATTTAAAATAATGGGTAGTAAATATATTTAACTATTTTTAAATACTAATGTAAAAGAAATAAAATTGTCTGATTTCAGATTCCAGAGTAAAATAGATACAGCTAACTGCATCGTGTCCATAAATGAAGAATAATTCAAAGTCACACGGAAATCCAACTCTAAAAAAAACTTATATCAGCTTTATTATGACTACACACATCTTCAAAAATCATGTGCAAATTGCAAGAACCCACCAGATGACACCGATAGCACTCCACCACTAGAAGAGTGTAAGAGAGTAAAGTTGTTCACAAGCACTTTATAAGCCTTTCAATGCAATAACCGCATAGTTATAACACAAAAGAAGCATTTGGATGATTTTTACGTGGTAGAATTATCGGCCGTCTGGAATGTAGACCTAGTGAGCTGGAAATGACTGAGGAACTTGGAATAACCCAGAGTATCGTATCCAGGCTCTGACAACAATTCCAAGATGATGGTAATATGAGTAGACGTTACAACATAGGCTGCCCCCGAGTTGCAACACCGAATGAGGACCGGTATTTGCCATAACTACCAAAAGAAACAGGGCGGAACCTAACATCTCGTCAGCTCTCTTCAGCCACTGGTATGACAGTTTCAAGTCAGACCGTGTACAGACGCTTAGGACACATTGGTCTATATGCTCATAGTCCTGTCAGATTTCTCTACTTGCTGCAACTCAATGTCGCTTGCGGTTAACCTGGAGTAGAGATCATGCATTGTGGACACCGCAACAGTAGGATTATGTGATATTTTCCTAAGAGTCCTAGTTTAGCTTGAAGTCTGATTCTGGCTGGACTTTCATATGGAGTGTGCCAAGTATCCATTACCATCAAGAAAATATCATTGAATTGCACTTTTACGGTGTTGCAGAATTGCTCGTTTGGGATGGAATTATTGACCTGCTTGTTCAAATTGGCTCATGACAGACCAAATCTTTCGGGAGCTCATTCTGGAACAACATATACGCTTATTTCGGGAACCATGGGCACATAATTCGTGTTTATGGATGACAACACCCATACTCAACGTGCAAATGTTTTAAACGAATTCCTTCTATCGGAGGATATCATCCGAATGAACTGGCCATCATTCTCACAGAATTTGAATCTAGTAGAGCATGTGTGGGGTATGCTTGGCCTCATGACAGACCAAATCTCTCGGGAGGTCATTCTGGAACAACATCTGGAGCCTATCAACCACTTCCTACATATCTACTGGAACTTCGGAGGGCATTTCTTCATGAGTGGTGTAAGATCTGATCGATAATTTGATACTCAGCATGTCTAGGAGTTGCACGGACTGTTTCGAATCGTATGGGAGACATACTGTGTATTAATCATCGTACCAACCATAAAATATAGGTGGGTTTTTTTTTTTGTGTGTGTGTGTGTGTGTGTGTTTGTATATATAATTTACTCCAGGGAGCAAAAAATCGCAATTTTCATTAATAATGACTGAAAAAAATACCTGACATAAAATAATCTCTTTAAGTAACTTTATATTATAAGTAATAATTATATATAACTATCTTTATATTCCAGTTCAAAAACCAATACAATTAATTAATTTCCGATTCCTGCGTAAAATAGATACAGTTAATTATTTTTAAATTCCAGTATAAAACAAGTATAATTAACTATTTTCAGTTTCCAGAGTTAAATAAATACAGTTTACTATTTTGAGATTCCAGTGTAAAATAGATACATTTAACTATTTTTAGATTTCAGTGTAAAACAGTTAGAATTCACTGTTTTCAGTTTCCAGTGTAAAAAAGATACAGTTAACTATTTTTAAATTTGAGTATAAAACAAAGACAATTAACTATTTTGAGATTCCAGTGTGAAATAGATGCAATTAACTATTTTGAGATTCCAGTGTTAAAACAAATACAATTGACTATTTTGAGATTCCAGTGTAAAATAAATAAAATTAATTATTTTTAGATTTCAATGTAAAACAGACAGAATTAACTTTTTTCAGATTCCAATGTAAAATACATACAGTTAAGTATTTTTAGGTTTCAATGTCAAACAAATATAATGAAACTATTTTCAGATTCCAGAGTAAAATAGATACAGTTAATTATTTTTAGATTTCAGTATAAAACAGATACAATGAACTATTTTGTGATTTCAGTGTAAAATAGATGCAATTAATTATTTTCAGATTTTAGTATAAAACAGATGCAATTAATTATTTTGAGATTCTACTGTAAAGCAAATACAATTTACTCTTTTAGATTCTAGTATAAAACAAATACCATTAAATAATTTTAGATTCCAGTGTAAAACAAATACAATTAACTATTATCAGATTCCAGTGAAAAATAGATATAGCTAACTATCTTTAAATTTCAATGTAAAATAGATACAATTAAATATTTTAAGATTTCATTGTAAAATAGATACCGTTAACTATTTTTAGATTCCAGTATAAAAACAAATACAATGAATTATTTTTAGATTCTACTATGAAACAAATACAATTTACTACTTTAGATTATAGGGTAATATAAATCGATACAATTAATTAATTTATATTCCAGTGTAAAATAAATACCATAAACTATTATCAGATTTTAGTGTACAATATTTATAGTTAACTATCTTTAGATTTCAATGCAAAATAGATACAATTAACTATTTTTAGCTTCAAGTGTAAAAACAAATGCAATGAACTACTTTTAGACTACTGTGAAACAAACACAATTTACTATTTATGTTCTAGTGCAATACAAATACAATTAACTAATTTTAGATTCCAGTGTAAAACCAATACAATTAACTATTTTTAGATTTTAACTTAAAACCTTTTTTCCAAGATGTTCATCTAAAAAAAAATAAAGATAATAAAACCGAAAAAAAAAATGGGTTCAATACTTCTTAAGATGAAGAAATAATTGAGAACAGAAACCCTCAAATGGCATGCATCACGAAATTTGTATAAAATCGATAAAGAGACAAAAAAAATGTCATTAACGACCGGCAAATGCATTTAACTAGATTAATATTATGGACCTAAAATAAATGGAGAAAACACTTGCCTGTACATTACAAGTCAAAATCACCGGAAAGTTAATTCAAAATGGGGACCAAACTCTTACAACATCGCTTTCGTAATAACGGCTGCTCGTTTATAAACGCATAAAAAAGAATAGTGAGTCTTTGCCTTCCATTTTTTTTCTTTCCATCTTCTTATATAAGGCTATCATTTCTAACGTGTTGCCTAAGTGATTGCATTACATGTTGGGCAAACCAAACGTCTTAAGGTTGGTAGCAATATAGTTTGCAAAGTGGATATGTGTAGGCAGATTTTTCCATTTACCTTTACCGATTTATATTATTACCGATAATGTCCTTAAAAATCTTACCCAAAATTATATTTTAAATAACTAGACCATCTGAAAATTAAGAATTAAAACTATTTCAATAATTCCTTTGAATTTGCAAGTTACTTTCCTTTTATTTTTCCATTTTAATTTTTTTTTTTGATGAATGTTATTAAAATGTTATTCAAAATAATTTTTTAAATAATTGTGAGACGTGGAAATTAAAAATTAAAACTTATTCAATAATTTCTTAGAATTTCCACGTTACTTTCCTCTCATCCCATTTTAGTTTTATTTTTTTTTATGAATGTCATTAAAAATCTTATCCAAAATAATAGTTTAAATAATTGGACCTTCTGAAAATTAAAAATCAAAACTATTTCAATAATTCCATTGGATTTCCGAGTAATTTTCCTTTCATTTTCCTATTTTAATTATTTTTTTAATTTTGGAAAAGATAATTCACACTTCCAGCATTTATTAATTATTCAGACTTGAGAAATGTAAATACAAAATACATAAATAATAGAATAAGCTACACATCGTGAAATAAATGTAGCGATTAAAAGTCTATCTCTAGATAAAGAATGAATGTTTGAATGATTTTCATACACTTCTATAATTCGGATTTTAGGGAAATTCGATAGAAGTACGTTTCGGGTTAAGAGAATAAACATTATTAATTTTTCAAAGACAAAAAGTTAATTAAAAATTAAGATGTTGGTGCTTATTAACTATATCTACTTTTTCAGAAAACTTATTTCGACTCTGATTTTAAAATCAAAACATACGTTTACGTTTCAGGATTATAGTTACATTTCCATAAAATTTCTTTCGCTGATATGAATTATTTTTTAAATTTGATTTGATGCTCAGTCTGTAATAATTTCAATTTCAGCGTATATTCGATACTTTTTTTCGATGGATTAAAATTAAAATTTGACGCAGAGCTTTAGTTTTAAACACAGGATCACGTATCAAAATTCATATAATTGTATCATTACGATTTTAAGGTATTGAGTTTACATGCTCGTGTAACATGCTAGTTCACTCTTTGACGGACTTAGCTTCAAATTTGATACATATGTGCACTTTAAATAGTAAATATGTGAGCCAAATGTTGCTATATTGCTATCTAAGTTTTATAGTTAATGAAATAATTTTTAATTGAACAAGTGAATCGAATGATATACCTTGCATGAATTTTGTTCAAAATTGATCAGCAATCAAAACATTAAAATATATACCATGCTAAATTTTATGAGACTTGCTCAAAGAATTTTTGATTCACAGATAAACGACCAGGCTGAAAACTAGACTTCAACTATCAAATTAATTTAATTCACTTTGAGTCTCAAGTCATAAATTTAAAATTGTTAGGAACATATATGAATTATTTTTTAATCCCAGCAACGTGTCCGGTTTCACCAAACTTTATTTCACCTGAGAATTCATAATTATATCGCCAAAATTGAATACCTTTCTTCATACAATGCTATTAAACCTTAAAATTTCTTCTCTACTTTTATAATCTCTATTGTTATAAAATCCCAACATGACCCAATAACTCAATCTATTATGGTTAATTTTTATTTCAAATTTAAAATAGACCCCTAATAAAATATGAGTTATCACCTCCTCCCCTTGAGTTTTGAAAGATATGACACACCCCCAACTTCAACAAGTAGTTCAATTTCATCATTTAATTTCACTACTACTTTTAGTTAGCTAATCAAACGGAATACCCTCTTTTTTTATCATGCATTTGTAGAATTTTAAAATGGTATTTTCATTCCATTTGAAAACGTTTAGCTCAACAAAGTTAGTTTAGATACCTCAATTATTGTTATTAATGGCGTGGATGAATAGCAAGTCACCAGAGCCAACTAGTGGGCATAAATTATCAATTATTGACTATACTGGAGTATTACTGAGTTTAATAATTATCAAAACTTTCCAATCTTAATTATGAATTACTGAGGGTACTGGAGTATTGTAGAGTCTAATAATTATCAAAACCTTCCAATGTTAATTATGAATTATTGATGGCCCTGAAGCCTTCTTGAGTTTAATAATTATCAAAACCTTTCAGTGTTAATTATTAATTATTGAGGGTACTGGAGTATTGTAGTCTAATAATTATCAACACCTTCCAATGTTAATTTTGAATTATTTTAAGGTTAAAATATTCATGCTCCTTAAGTATGTGGGCTTTGACCTTCATAATTTTTTGAGGTCAAAAATCGAGTTTTTTCATCTGATTTTCACAAAAAAATAAAAGAGATTACTCTAAAACAATCATATACAAGTTTACTGTATTACATCGCTTGTCTTCGTAAAACTGACTTCTTCTTGACATTTTGTAACACGATTTCTCCAGCATCCATTCAAAAGAACACGCAGCAAACATCCTTCTTATCTTGACTTACGGGCCGCACCTACGAAAAAGCCGCTCATAATATGTCACTGATAAGCAAAATTACACCGATCTCGCACCCATAACTTTTTCACCTTTTTCGGCCCATTTGAAGAGACGAGTGGAAAAAGTTTCCTCCAGGAACCGCGGATCATTTCACTTTGATGTCAGCGCCATCTGTCGGCCGAGCTACGAGTCTGTTTCGTATAAGCCAATATCCACGGCACAAGAAGTAAGAGAGATCGGGGGAAAAAAGCGCAGTGGAGACGCGATATGAGAAAAGATCTGATAGGGTGGGGTTGGGGGCGTTCTTATCTCGTGGGAAGGAGAATACTTTTATTCTTCTGGGGATCTTCCCTTCCTCTCGGTGAAAAGAAATGCAGCGACAGGAGAAATGTAAAAAGAATTTCTCGGTTTCCTAAATGGCTTATTCCACTGCCTTTTCGAACTGGGTTCAAATATTCAAATGTGTTAGAATTTTTCGTTTTGACAAAGGTGAAATGTGAAAATAAACGCATATGTTTGGCAAGAATTGAATTAATTAGCATGAAATTTCAATACATTGTAAATACTTATATAAATATTTAAAAAAAAGAAATGTTTTTCCTGAATCTTTTATACGAATTTCCCCTCCCCTATCATTTTTGGGGAAATTCGACACACTTCCTGTTTAAGAAGTCACATGGCGACCTTCTAGAAATGAATTAAAATATATCATTTTCCTTATATATATAGTTCAAATTTTCAATCGTTAATAAAAAGCATTTTATTTATCCACTCAGTATCAAATGCATTTTTTTAAATTTGTAGTGGATGACACTCGATGTTAATAGATTTTTTAATATAATGCATTAATTAAATTTAGTTAATTTTTAATATTTTAAATATAGTTTTAGCAGTTTGTACTGAAAATGGCAATCAATAGGCAGTAGCTCAATCGGTAAAATGTAAAGATTTCAGTATTTTTCACATGAAGGTGAAGAATGCTAATTCAATTCTTATAAAAATCAATCATTTTTTAATGTTTAATAATTTTTTTTAATAATTATTTAATAAAAAGTCACTGAATCAAATTTTTCTTTGTTGACCTAAGTAGAAATTGGCTTTTAAATAAATATATTACTTGTCTTTTTTTTATGTTTTTCATCTATCTGACACTATTTTAAAACTTAAAATATATATTTTCAATTATATTAATTTCATTTGTGCAGAGTTTCTCTCTCTAATTTTAATATTTCCGGAAAATTAATTTAACATTCAGTCTAAAAATTTGTACTGTTATGATAAAATTTAAATTAATTCATTAAGGAATGGGCCTCGTAATTTTGAGCCGCGGTCATGTGACGATTTACATACATACAGTTATATTAATATCCCGTTTTGATCCAACACTAAGACTGTTTTGGGACGAACCTCATAATTTTGAACCCCGATCAAATGTCGAGGCCGACACCTGATCTGGTACTTCTCTCTTCAAACATCCACACCCCACCAGCGGCAGGACGTTAGGCCTGACGAATTTAATGTGCTTAAACAGCGTTTCTTCGGTGGAAGAGGACCTCAAAAAGGCAACCCTCCGGTTCCGAAGCTGAGACCTTACCACCAGACAACCGCGGTCTCACGATCATGTGACGAGAACGACTCCTGATCTGTAACCCCCTCCCTCTCCAGACCATACCACAGCAACGGAAGGATATTTGAGTAGGACGGATTTAACCTGTACAGACTCGCTTGCATGAAGGTTTTTCGGTGGAATCGGGTCACGAATTCAAAACCCTCCGTTTCCGAAGCTGAAACCTGAAAACCAGGTCACTGCTGTCCTTAACGAATACGTGAGTCAGTTTGCAAGCAAATGAAACAATTTTTTAGGTGGGGGGGTCAATAATTCTAAATCAATATTTTTACTTTCATTTATTTGCTTTCTTTTATTTGTAAAATATACGCATTTTAATTTATGTGCTTAGTAACTGGAATCCTTAGACGAAAGCATCAACCCTTAATATCGCCCGATTCGATTGCCTTTATATTATTTTTAAAATTTATTTTTTATTAAAGGATATATTGCTTGAAAACAAAAGCAAAAGCGTATTTAACAACAATTCAGATTGTTACATAGTAATTAAAGAAAGTTTGAAGGAAAAAACTTTGATATCTTAATTTAAAAAATTAATTTTAAAGATTATTTAACTAACTTTCATTAAATGCCGGCGTGTTTTCATAGGGGTAACGTGTCTTTCCCATGATATGGGCTACCCGGGTTCGAGTCCCGGTTCGGGCATGATTGTTCTGTGTTCTGTCTCTGAGTAGCGTGAATGTGCCCCCCTGTAAAAAGGAGTTGGGCAAGCGAATGTGAAGCATGAAGTAGTCAAATCGCATTCTTGGTCCTAGTTGGTGCTACTAAACAAACAAGGAACGCTTATTCCAGTTTAAATAGCTGACAGGTTTCGGTCAGAGGGATTATAAAAGTGCCGTAAGTAATAACAACAACTTAAATGAGAATTAACTGCCAAATTTGGTACCTTAGATCCAAGACCCCTGCATCTCGTTTGGAACGATTTTTACATAATTCATTTCTTAATTTACAAATAATACGTCAACTCTTGTGATGATTTGGTTCAAAATTGGACAACTATTTTCTTTTTAGATGATAAAACTATGAATAGAATATCGTTTCATTAGCTAATATGTTACGTTTTTGTACAATCCACTTTACGTATATGCCAAATAACAGATCTGCAGACAGTTAAATCCTTGATGGATTCAGTTTTAAATTTCACAGAAATATGCATTTTAAATGTTAAATACTTGTAACAAATTTTACTTTTCTAGCTGTTTACATATCGTAGTTATCGTGTTTACTTATATTCAGAACAGAAGACAGACGAACAGAGAGAGTTGCACAAGTTGGATTTCGTTTAATAAACATATAAATGAATTAATATAAATAGTAATGGTTAATATAAATCCACAAACTTGTCCATGAATTAAATTTCATCTGTCCACCTCAAAAGTGTTCGCAGACGAATAAACTGACAGAATAGCCCAAAGATATAATTTTCAAAGTATTTAAAATATCACATTGGAATTTCTTGATGATTATAACTATCCTTAACGATTATAACTTCGGATTTGAAGAATTAAAAATAGAATAATAACGTATTTCTACTTAACAATATGAAAATGTATCATTATTTTCACTGCTACATAAAATATTTGGTACCACTTGGGTTTTATCTTTTTGATCCTAGACGTTACTTTAGTTTTGCCTGTAAAAAGCTAATCACAATTTATCAACTATTATAAACTATTTCATTGTTTAAAAAGTGGTTATCAAAATGAATCTTGCATTTCCGCATAGTGAAATGAAATTCAAAGACATTACCAAATACAGAAACGTGTGGTTGAAAAGTTATTCACAATCTATTAAGAACTGAAAAACAAAATATTACGAACGTTAACGTCTTTTAAAGGCTTCTGAAGGTCGTTGTTGAGCTTCTTGCTCAGTTGTTTAAAATAAACGCCATTTGTAGGTTTCTTACCGATGGTGTGTTGTGTTCTAATTTAATGACTATTATTACGAAATATTTTTTGTCTCGTATACGTGGTATAGAGAAATTATAATAATCATCTAAAATATGTTAAATAAAAATTTTAAAAAAAATTAACATGAAAATTTTGACATTTTCATATTTCAGACTTCCCTCAGTTCGAAAAAGCCTTTTTTGGAAGGGAAAAAATACGTACTGCTTTTTCTAGGTACCTGATTACGTTAACACTAAAATTACTTACTCAATTCTGCTCATCTTCTACCTTGTCATTTGAGGAAATGTCTACTCAATTCAAAAATTCTTACCTCTCCAGAAATGAAAATAATGGTGCGGCTCATATGTGATATCATTGTCGATTATGATACATACGTTCCTACTGCTCATGGGTTACTGCTGCTGTACGTATTGCTCATGGGTTATTCGTAATTCAGACAGTTTTGTAAAACCCATAATGGTAGTATTTACAAACCATGGTATTATTTATTTATAAACAGGGATTGCATGAATCACCAATTCAATATATATTATCTATATCCATATAATATTCATGATAAGGAATATTTCGAGAGTATTTATTTCAAATTATGTGTCGTGTTGATTTAACTCAACTTGCATGATTTGTTGACTTATCTGGACTTCCATGTCGTGCCCATTTCTTGTACAAATTTAATATAATGCTTTCTTAATATACTCTACAGTTCCTGAATAAGCAATCTGCTTATTTAAAAAGATTTATTGTTTCATGTTTTCATAATTCGAAAAAAATTGAAATTTATTAGATTATTTATCAGTCAAAGTCTTGTATTTAAAAATTAGATATAAACACAGTTTATTTCTAATTTCAGATGCTAGAAATACGAGGGTTACAATTTTAATAGTGGTAATTATTTATTTACATGAAATACAAAAACGATTCATGTCCCCATGTTTTACAGCCTTTCAGTATAGTCACCAGCATTGTGTACAGCCCGTTTCGAACGATGTAGAAGTCACAGAACACCTGTAAAGCGCCTGTTTTGTTGATAGTTCGAATGGACCGGTCTACCGCCACAAGAATCTCTGGACTGTCTGTGTGAGGGAACGCTATACTTGATGACAACACTGACACCATCATAATCGTACGCAAGAACAGGCGCCTTGTATCACAACAGTCAACTAGTGGCGATTAAAAGAAAGATCTCAGTTAAGCATTTGGCGATATGAGAGTTTAATGAGACAATTATGTTTGACCTCTTCAACGCGAGAAAAAGGTAGGATAATCGGAGCTCGCCTATTTTGGCCCAGAACAACCAATCTTGTGGATGTTTCAAAGACCATTGTATCAAGGATTATAACAGCCTACACAAACCTTGGTAAGGTGTCTTCTGCGAGGCACAACAGACAAAATTCGAAGTTGAAGGGCCGGGATAGGCGAACGTTGCAGAGAAAAATCACCTGGATTTGCAAAACTACACTGCCTCAGATACCTTCAAAGATGAATACCCACCTTCAGAACACCGTATCCATTAAAACTATTCGAAGGGAAGTGCATGGTGTGAGCATTCATGGTAGATTAGCCATTCCAAAACCGTTAGTTTCGGCACGAAATGCTATATAGAGACTACAGTGGTACTTAGACCATCTAAATTGGATATAACTGCAATGGAAACAAGTCATCTGGTTTGATGAATCCTCATTTTCATTATTCCTGATCATTGGACATGTACGCCGGGGCCATAGCATAGGGGTAGGGTGTCTGGGTATCTCAGGTTCGAGTCCCGATTCCGGAATGGTTCTTCTTCTTCTCTGTTCTATCTGTGAGTAGTGTGAATGTGTCCCACCCCTTCCCTGTAAAAAGGGGTTGTACAAGCGAATATGAAGCATGAAATAGCTAAATCAAACTCTTGGCCTAGTTAGTGCTTCTGAAAAAACAATTGACGCTCATTTAGGCTTAAATCGCAGACAGATTTCTGTCAGTGGGCTTGTAAAGTGCCATGAGTAGCAATAACTGGACACGTATTCACCTGGAGGACACCGACAGAAGCATTTCATATTGACTGCCTGGTTCTAGTCATGTAATATGGAGGGGATTCTGTGATAGAGTGGAGCTCGATATAACATGTGGATTGGAGCCTATTATTGTCTTGAGGGGTATGATTATAGGCAACCATTATCGAAAAACTATCGCAGATCATATTCACCCTATGCCTCAGATTATTTTTATGGGAAAACGTTCAGTGTTCCTAGATGGGTACGCTCCTGTTCACGTCTTCCTGTGTTCAAACATGGTTGCATCATGAGTCTGATGATGAAGTGGAATATCTAACCTGATGTCCTGAGTCCCCTTATCTCAATATAATTGAGCCTTTGTGGTGTTTTTTAGAGAGCAAAGTCCGTGCTCCATTTCCTCATCCACTCACACTATCTGAATTCAAGACGACCTTGCACAAGGAATAGGTGCAAATTCCAATGAGCTTTGTTTAAGATCATTATTTCACCAAGACTTTTGCTGAAAACCAATCCCAAGTCGAATGCAAACTGTGGCTAAGGCCAAAAGTAGCCCAACCTCTTACTAATTAAAAATTTTAATTTTATCACTGGTGTTCTTATTATTTTGTCCTACACCTCTGACTCAAAACGTTTTGAAGTAGATGGTTGAAATTTATAATACAGTCTTTGCACCAAATTTGCAGATTTCTCTCAAATTTTGAGTAAAATCTTTTTAAAGAAAATCCGTCGGTCCGGTTGTTCTAACAAAATTAGCAGGATAGTTACAAAACGATGAAAGCTAGATAGAAAAAATTCAACACAGGTTTAACATTTGTAGTGTAGACATTTATAATTTCAAAGAAACAAAACGGAACAACCGCATCCCATGATATAATCGCCAAAAAACACAATTGGTTTAGTATTAATGCTAAATTGTTGTTGAACGTTGGCATTGGCGTACAATAATTATGTAATGCTAAAGTTGACGTTTCATAGTTCGTCGCCAATTATTGTAAGACACTGCCAAACAAGCAGCTTTTTGAGATAACATATTTATTAGAAAGTATCAAGAAAGTTTTGGGGAGATCAATCCTGCTGGTTTTGCAAATTTTAAAATGCGCATCCGACATTTAAACGATATGTTTCGATTTCATAAGTATTTTTTTTTCAATTTACATAATGTAAAAATTAAAAAATATAGACACATAAAAATATTTTTAAAACGTTTTTCTTGGTCATATAAATGTTGCAAAATTTCAGTTAAATAGTATTGTAATTTCTGAATATTTATATTTATCTCGCGTTCTCGTGTTAAGATAATTTCCTTCACATTTAAAATCTTCACAATATTACATGCATTGCCTGCATTCCCGAGATAAATATGAAGAAGCAAAAAAATCTTTTTGATACTTCACCTAGCATCTGAAAGGACATCTGAATATCATGCCTCATAAAGATGGGTACAAGATTGCAAAGAAGCGGGTAATGATTTTTTTTTCCTTCTGAAATCTTCATCTGTTGACCCAGAATCAAGAGTTGTAAATAATGTTTACGAGGAAGAAATGGAGAAAAAAAAAAGAAGAAAATCCAACACAGACTTTCAGTCAAGAACCATAAATTATGAGCATAACAAGAACACGAACAACTAAACTAATGATGTTAGGTACAATTTGCTCAAATATTTTGGAACCCAAGATAGCTGCTGGAATTGTTCCAGACTTTTTCATCATTAATATACTTTTTGATAAGAAACAAAACTATAAAAAAAATTGAAGAAAGGAAACACCGAGGAAATTATTTCAATTTCTGTCCGTGTTATTAGCACAAGAAATGCTGACAAATGGCATAAAATGACAAAAAATTTGAAAAATTGCTACAGAAATTTTCTTACATCTGGTGCCGTTAGATAAAAAATGATGTACATTTCAAATTATTCTTGTTATTATTATTTTATTTCAGATTCCTTAGATATCAAAAATTGCTTTTATTCTATTGAATGAAGTTATTTGAATTTCCTATCGTATTTTTCCAACAAGCATTATTACCACACTGCAGAAAATAACAAGAATTTGAAAAACAACAGTGGAAATATTAATAGCTCTTGTATGGCTAAACATTAATAAGTACTTTTCCTTTCAATTTATTTTAATCGCTCTTGTTATCTTCGTTTTATTTTAGATTCCCTCCCATAAAAAATTGCTATTATTTTATTTAAAAAAATTATTTCACTTTCTTATTCACACAACTATTGCTGGCACATCGTAGAAGATATCAAAAAATTGCATTAGATCTTGTATCATTAAATAAAATAAAGCGTTGATTTCAATTTATTATTTTTGTTTCCTATTCCTTGAGTGCGTGTGTGTGGGTGCGTATGTTTGCCTGTGGAACTGTAAGGGTATTTTTTAAATCTAATTTAAACCTTAATTAATTTCTTAAATAAGCTACGTTAATCTCCTTTTAAAATATTTTCTTATTTTCTAATTTCATTCCCACGTCTTTATTTAATTATTTCCAATTTCAATTATTTCCATTTTTTTATTAAATAAAATTGAAGAATATTGCAATTTCTCACGCTCCGAGTAATGGAATAAAACTCCCTTAAGTCCTCGCATTCTTTTCTAAAACACCTAAGATATCCCGGACTCAGTTAACAGGTAGCAAAAAAATCCCTGCCATAATCTCATTATCTTTGTTTCAACCAGAAATATGCAAAATTATAAGTTTTTCTTTTTCCTTTTCCTATTTACATTATAATACTGACAAAAAAAGGGGATTTTTAAGTAATTTGTAGAATCACAACTGAAATTTTAATAGATCTTACGCCCTTAAACAAACATATCAATACATGACATTTCAGTTCATTCTTATCTTTATTCTTATTTTTTTTATTTCAATTACCTGGATGGCAATAACTGCAATATTTCTACTTGATAAAATGATTTCAATTCATTCATATCTTTATTATTATTTTTAGATATGTGGATGACAATAATTGCAAATTCAATGAAACGATCAATTCCATATGATACTTTAGAAATCTTGAGGTACTAAATAAAAAATACTGTGCATTTCGATTTTTTTAATACTGTTATCATTGTTTTCTTTTAGATTTCTGCGAAACGTAAATTTTTATTTCTTATTCCATTTACCACAAATGTCAGAAAATAGTAAAAATTTGAAAACTCATTCAAAATATTTCATTAAATCACTTGCAAACTGAATTTTTAAAAATCAATAATTTGTTTTTGTTCTTATTAATGTTGTTGCTTTGTTGTCGTTTTTGTTGTTTGTTTCGCATTCAATCGATATCAAAAATTCTATGGCTGTATTATTTTTAGCTGATTATTGTGCAATATTTTGACGTTAATGCGTACATAAATAGCAATATCAAACAATGTACCAATATCTAAAACCATATACCTATTCCATTGTATGAAGTGAAAAATAGGTGAATGATACAAATACAGGTTGAAATAAACAAAGCAGATGTAGAATGACGAACACATAAAAAGAAAACATTACTAAAAGATAAATTCAGAATATGACCAGAAACCTACAGTTTTTAATGGCGATAATACTACATAAAAAAACAACTAAAAGCTGTGCCAGAATCATTACATAAATAAAGAATCAATTTAAACACTACAGTAAACAACCCAAGATATAATCAAAGCCTCCTCTGAATTTCCGCACCAATAAATATCCCACGTGAATTTACAAATCTTCACCATCATCCTTAACGATTTATATCTGAATCAATATTACTATCTAAATTTCAATTTTGCAATTTATATCTGAATCAGTATTACTATTTAAATTTCAATTTTGCAATTTATATCTGGAATGATATTACTATCTAAATTTCTGAATAAATACCGTTATTTCTATTGGCACTCGTCATTGACGAGCCCGCTGACTAAATCAGCGATTTTAAGCCGAAAATTTTGCCTCTATTTTTTATAGTAGCGCCATCTAGGGACAAGAATACGACTAAGCTAAAAATGTCTCACAACCCTTTTTACGGGGCGAACTTCATTCAAGCATTTCATTTCTGACCATCATATCGTAATTTAGACCTGAACCAGCGAACGATCACCTTTGATTCAGTACCCCAATAGTATTACTCTCGACTGAAAGACTTTATAACAAAGACAGATTTATACGTGTCACACCACACATACGAAGGTCTTTTGCAAGCGGGTTCGAACCCACAACACAATTGATGCAAATCCAAAGCTTTACCAACCAGGCTACCCTTGATCGACAAAAAAAGTATTTACAATATTTAATTGATTAAAATCAACTCTTAGAACATATCCCCCTACTCTTCAGCCTTTATTCGAGATATTAAAATATCGTTGCCATTAATCCAAAACAAACTGTTCCAATTTTTTTTCTTTAAATGTGAGCAAGATTGAAAGTTATACCAATCCGATAACGGACCACTTTTCTACCACACACCTTCTGATACTAAAAATGACTCCAATATTTCTTGCTGAAAAAACAATTTTAGAATTCTACTGATTTCGCAAGTAGTCTTGACTTTGGTTACGCAAAGTGTCAGGAGTGAAAAAAGTGACTTTGTGTAGCCACTTCTCACGCAGATTACCTAGTTCGTGCTGTTACAAGTCTCTTAGCAACGATGTAGCTGTCAGGAGGAAGTCACCGGCTCATTTTTCTTAATTGAAAATAATGAGCAATGGGAGCTCCCAGACCGATCACTCTCTTCTCGCAGATTTTTTTTTTTAATTGAAGAAAGCTGTGAGAAAAATGTTGCATTTTTTTCCCATCGTCATTTTTCATTTTTGGTAATTTATCCTACTGTGTAAAAAATAATAATTTCTAGGCAGGAAATTTTGAAGTTAATCCAATAAATTATTGCAAGCGCATATTAGTTCAATTTATTTAGAGAAATGCCGATTCATTGCTGAATGTTGTAACTCAGGTAAACATTAATTGCTGAAATTAATTTCGATTAGCAAAGTTGTTAATATTTTAGGCGACATAAAAAAAAGGATGAAGTCATATAGGTTTTTGAATTTAAATGCTTTTGTATTTGATGCTTTAGAAACATCAATTATAAGTTTTCTTTTCTTACTCCACTTTATAGCTTTGAAGCCTAATAGTAATTCAGAAAATGAGATTTTTCTAAGTTCCTTGGACTGATTGATTTCGTTTAACATTGCCAGATTCAGATGCTGATATTAATGTTGATTAAACTCATTAATTGATTTAATTAATATGATTAAGATACTTTTTAAAGTTCTAAGTGGTATAAAATAAAAATTAAAAAATTATATGCTTAAATCATATAAACTTTGGATTTAGATACTTTTACATTTGATGGTCTAAAAAAAAAATTCCAGATAAAGTTTTGGATGATATTTTATAAATGCTTAAATCATATAGATTTTGGATTTATATATTTATATAATTTGTAATATAGAGAAGCGACCAATATTTTGAAAAATTTTAATTAATTAAAATATTGATTGAAATTTTTAAAATTGTTCCGAGATTCACATTTTCAATGTATACTTATACCGAATTTCGCAGCTCTATAGTAACGTTCTACTCTGCAGAGCGTCAATACATACAGAGAGATGGGTGAACATAAGCATGTACACTCATAGATCACCAACACATAGATAGACGCGGAACCACACACATGCCCGTCCACTCATAGATGTCCAACACATAGACGCGGAACCACACACATACACCCACTCAAAAGAGTGCCAAGACATATAAATAGACGCGAAACCACATGCATATATACATAACACTCATCGAAAGATTTAAAAGTGCTTTTGTCACATCACTGATATACTGATATCGAATAGCATTCCAAAGAATCTTTACAGGATTAATTGTAATTAAAATGACCAGTTCTGCTCAGCAGGTATCTGTAGCAAAATGTAACAGTCCCGATTACAACATCGTCAGTGTTTTAGAAAGGACAAATAATCTCCAACTCATGATATTATTTTTTCGTGCTTTCATCATTTTTGACTTTCAAAAGTAAAAACCGCTTTTTAATAAAGGAAATAGTATCCTCAAATACTCTCATGTATAGGTATCAAGTAAAAATACCGATGCCGTGAACGTCAGAAGTGTTCTGATTTTTATTTTCACAATTCCTCATATAAGAGTTTCGTGCTTCGAAGCATAGTAACGAAAAAATTTATATTTTGAAGCTATTTTCTTTAACTTTGAAACTGGAACTTGGTTGAAAATAAAAATGGAATTAAAAATTGATGCAGATTGAAAATATTAATTACAAGATCATATATGAGATTTCATTTATTTATTTAGATCACTGTATTTCTGATCTATCGTATTTTCATGCATTTGAGAGCGTAGATAACCAAAAAGTTGTTTCCAAATTTGATATTGATATACATTGTAAATGGTTACGTTTACGTTATTATGTTCTGTAATTATTCTAATCATTTGTACTTGGACAATTGGATACATAGACATTCTCTGGATATCGTTGAAAATTTACAAATTGGTTGTGAAGACCACGTACCAAATTCCATTCATCTAACTCACAGAAAGAGTTATTATATTCACTGACAAACAGAATGACGTAATTCCAAGAAAAATTTTTTGGATTCGGAAAGGTCGAATTCAAATTCTTTCCTGGTTCGTATTCTTCCTCTTTATATGTGTGAAAATAAAATCTAATGCTTTTACTACCAATATTTAACCCTTAATTGTAGTAAATTTTATTACTTTGTATTAATATATAAGCTGTAATAAAACTGAATAGTTAAAAGTCCTCGTAATTTAGAGCTTTACTGGAACATATAAAATAAAGGAAACAAATAAAACATTTGTCTGATCTCCGGAGAAATTAGAATCTCCTAATTGATTATTTCGTAGTCGTGAATGTTTTGTTGTCGTTAATGAATAGTGGAATGCATCATGATTATTTCTGGAATTCAGGATTAGTAAAACAGGCAGCAAAACAATTAATTCAACATAGGAAACCTTGTATATCCTATTCAAAGTGAGTACTCCTAATTATGTGTTCACTATCATAACCATTTTTTTAGTATTTCTGATTACATTGACCAATATATCTAATAGATTTTTACAATAAATAAAAATAACATAAAATAAAGGAAAATCTGGAAAATTGTATAGTCAGATTGCAAACGCATATTACTAAAAATTTATAAATGTTTCGACTTAATGCAATTGTTCGTAAAATAATTTTCCATGTTGAAGACATATATAGCAAAAATTATTTATTGGAGGTAACTTTCAAATTGATTAACATCTAATGCCTTAGAAGGAGAATTTCATGAGAAATAAGTCTAACTTTAGAGTGTTTATTGCATTAAAGCTGTTGTATGGACAGCTTTTATTGAGTTGCCGTTGTTTAACACATTGTGGCATATCAGACGTGTTGACAACCTTCCCAGAATATCACGTTGCACACAAGGGTGCGATACTACAATGCATTTTACTTAAACATCTAGCCGGCGTCCTGGCAGAGGGATAACATTGCTTCCCCAGTTCGGGCATGACTATTATTCTATATTCTGTCTGTGAGTAGTGTGAATGTGCGCCCCTGTAAAAAGTGGTTGTGCAAGCGAATGTGAAGCATGATGTATCTAAGTATGATGTATCTAAGCTACAGAAAAAACAAGGGAAGCTTATTTAGGCTTAAATCACTGACAGCTTTCTGTCAGCGGGCTTATAAAGTACCCTAAGTAACAACAACATAAGCATCTGATATTATTATGGCCTTATTTTGATTCAACTGACCAACCCACCAATAATGAAAGAAGCAGCATCGATAGGATTTGTTTGTGGCGGACCGATATTTTTATCATATCTATCCATATCACTGGCCAATTCACCAATGTGACGTCTTCTTCGAGCTATTATCCTCCAGCCACAAAGCGGTCAATTTCTAACTTTCTTCCTCAACACTTATCATCCTGTTAAACGAGTAGTGTGAATGTGTCCCCCCCCCCTGTAAAAAAGGTTTGTGCTAGCGGATGTGAAGCATGAAGTAGCTAAGTCATACTCTCGTCCCTAGTTCTCGTTACTGAAAAAGCAAGGGACGCTAATTTAGGCTTAAATCACTGAGAGCTTTCGTTCAGCAGGCTTGTAAAGTGACATAAATTACAACAGTGACAAGCAGCATCGATTCCTTCACAGATGCTATTATTTCCGTTATGATGGAATGGATTCCGCTATGCTATTATTTCCGTTCCACAGATATTATTATATTCTTACAAGTCTTTGGAAGTACACAGGAAATATCCCATTTGTATATAATTTGGATTATTAGTGAATGGTATTTTCTTGTTTTTATATCTCGATTAGGTATGAAATCGTAAGTTATGGACACGCATCATCAGTCAAACTACTGTAGCCTTATTTCTTCTTTTAATTCCCATTTTGAAACACTGACTTGAGAACAATTACATCAGCATTCTCTTTTGATACTGTGATCTGTAGGATAGCACCTTTTATCGCGGATTTATATCTGCCATAATTCCTGCCTCCATGATTCATACGGACTTGTAAAATGTTTACTTCTTTATTCTTAACAGTAGTAGAAAGGAGAATATGTAATTAGATACTAGGCATGAATCACAAATGATTCATGCGATGAACAACATTTTGAAATATCGAGATGTAAACTAAAAATAGACGTGTTCTACTCGCATGAAATTCTGCAATGAATGACTTAATCACTGTAGTTGCCTCTTTTCGAGTCGGAGAGATAATATATATTCTTTAACAGTATTTTAAAGCTTCAGGTAGCCGATTAGGATTTTTTGCCATATGATTTTTCTTTTATTTTTAGAAATGAAACTGTTAAAATGGCTTAATTTTAAAGAATTATCATTCAGTTTTCGCCTCCCTATAAAGGAAAAAGCTGTCTTTCCTGCAATCACTTTCTTTAAATTATTTAAAATCTATTTGAATGTAGAATACTTATGAGATCCGTTTTTATTTTATTTTAATCAATCCTAATTTTTTTTGTACTGTTTAAATTTGATTTTTTGCGAATAATTCTTAACTGTAATTTTAATTAATTCTTTAAACTCTAATAATTTACTCCTATATTTAAAATAATTGAGAAAATTAAATAACAAGTCCCAATATTTCCATAATTGATCCAGCATTTGTTTCTATATCCGCTTATAGCTCTTAAATATGCCGACAATAGTCACCCCTTATAAGTGCCATTTTAAAGAAAACTCTATAAAAAGAAAGACAAAAAGACTACACCACTCTACACATAAAAATTTAATCAATTAATTAATTAAAATTTAAATTTTGGAAAACTACCTTCAGAATCATATAACCGCGACCACTATTACGATTTCTTCAATTTTTATTTCGATTGAAATCTGCTAATCCCTTGATATCATAGACAAATATTAAAATTCGCCAAATGCACAAAGAAAAATCAAAATGAGTGCCGCTGTTTCACATGCAAAAGATCTTATCGAGTCTTTAGGAATTCGACTATGTTAAAAACACTGGTTATTGACCACATTGGTAAATTTTTTTATTCATATTTCTTGTAATTGAAAATTTTCACTTTCCATATCAGTTTATGCTTTCTAGGAAAAGGAAGACCTCAATATCATCCTGGGTAATTTTAAACCAATCATATTTTTCAGCTAAAATTTGTCTTCAATTTTCTCAAAACTTTTATTTTCATAAAACTTCCCCACCGTTACCATCATATCTCAGAAACCAATAGAGGTATTTTCATAAAAATTTCAGCGTGTGTGTTAAATAATATGGGAAATGAAAGGAAACAAAAGTTTTATTGCTGGTGAAATGCTTTTTCATTTATAGGTCTGTTTAGAAAAATTAAGTTATGAATATATGGAAAAAACTCATATACAGGTATATTTTTATCCATAACTTCTTTGAATCTCAAACTTTTTCTTAAATTTTGGTTCATTTCGTTCATTATTACATTCTATAACCTGTGCATAAAGAAAAATAGGATTGCTGCATTGCCATTTTGGGTAGAGTGTTAACAGTTTTCGTTAAACTTCATTAAAATTTACTACACATTTTCCTATTTCTCAAAATATACTATATTTTTAAATAATTTTGTTGCGTTTATAGTATTTTGTATTAAAATTGACAATTGATCTAAAAACCATAATTTTAAATAGTTTTTAAAAAATCCAATTTTTCAAAATTTTTCTTTCGATCGTAGTCGGATACCTTAATGGATAACACTGATCACGGAAGTTTATGCGAAAACCGACTTTTGGAAAAACCGATTTCAGAATTCTATATTTCCGTGAAACCAGTTTTAGCCGGTTTTCAAATTTTTGTCAAAGGAAATTGAACAGGGAAAAATATTTTATTTAATTTATATAAATAAAAATGAATGTTTTTCTGTTTGTCTCTTATGCGCAGCAGTACCGCTCATTCGATTGCAATAAAACTTTGAATAATTATTTCTTGCACTTACGGAATGGTTTTAGGCAATAATTTAAGTATAACGAAAATGTTTTCAGATATATTTGCCGCATCTCTGATTCCATGGATTAACCACCATATAACTCGCCAAATAGACATAACAGATTCAGTAAAGATGCTAAATTCAAGCTAGACGTTAATATTTCGTAGCTACTGTATGTAAATGCAATGCAAGTGTTTCTCTGAAGTAATAGCTTTATTAGAAAGTGGGCGAGAGAATGTTTTATGGAAACCAATCCTATAGGTTTAAAATTTTATCTAAACATTTATTAGAACTTTAAATTAGAAAAAAATGAACAAAATTTAATTTTTGCGGAATAATATGAATTTTTTCAACCGGTTTTCAAATGTGAATTTACTATTAAAAAAAAACAATTTTTATAACCGAGTTTAAAAAAATCATCAAACCTAGGCAGGGCCTGATTTAGCCTAATTTGGGACTGGGCTAAAAACTTCTTTTGGTGGCCTCTTTAGCTTCACTACTTCAATAATGAAGAACCATGCATATAACTTGTCTATGGTATTTTTCGATTTGGGGGTCCTTATGATGTGGGAGCCCAGGGCAACTGTCTCTGCTTTAGGCAGGCCCTGAACCTAGGTATTACTCCATCCTTAAGAGTCATATATCTCGTCGGTAGAGAATAGTTACCCTCCATTAGTTTCGTACCTAGCGAGAGATAAACACCCAATTGAAAGCTTCCCATTCACTCATCTGAAGTTCCTTCCAGGCATATTAGATTCTAAGATATGTCATTAATCATGATTCATCTTCTCCGCTCATATCAATCGAAAAAGAAATCATAAAATGAAACTTTGTCACAATTCCGAACCTCAATAACTTGACCGATTACGCTACTTCGATGATGGTTTCTTGTTCTCAAAAGAATCTCAGATATATCGGCTCCAGTAGATTGTTGACGGCCAAAAATCTATAATAATAAGGGGATCGGATGTTAAGTCTCTCTTAGAAACTCCGATGCAACCTAGAATGTGATCCAGTGAAGCTAAATGGTCACAGCATTTTTCACAAATGAGGTAGATTTTCCTACTACTTTCAATGGAAAGACACTTAAGGTCACATTTTTTAGTCTAGACAGAATAGTCTAGGAGCCACGGTCACATCTGATATCCAGCAAAATGCCTGGAGATGTTCCCATGTACCATTGATGCGCAGGTGGAATACGCCATATTAAAATGAATTTAGATCTTTCATTTGAATATAGATCTTGATAAGTAAACGGAGAATTAGAGGCCATTTTTCACTTCCTGTCTACCCACTTTGATTCAATCAATCGGTGACCTCATTAGCACTAATGTTTAAGTATGCGAAATCTTCCTCAATTTGAGCGAAATTGATACGCTGGTTTCATCGTTTGCAGAGAACAAGCCACTAAGATGTCATAGTGCACAGCGGATGTCCGATAAATTCCATAGTTCCTTGAAATCGCAACCGTAAAATATTTTAGTATCAAGCCTTATATTAATCCAATTAAGCCACTCCTGAAGACAGCAAGTGTCAAGGTTGCGTTGCTTTATTGTAATCTCAAGGTTGGGTCTTAGTATGAATACCACTTCTCGTACGATCTTCTGTATGATTACCAACAGTAAAGACCTGTGGTGACATCTTAATAAGCCAGTGATTATCACAAAACATTGGTGGCATTTTTGTATAGTGGATAAGTTACTGGACTTCTAAAACCCGAACGTCGCAGGTTCGATCCTACGTATTGGCACAATTCCGCCAACACCCACGCCAAAGACCTATACTGCATCTTTAGCAATGCAACTGATAATTTCTACAGCCAGCTGTCTAAGATGGTCATCATGGCGAATTTCTTTGTTTGCAGTGGATTAAAGCTCAATTGATTCGGATAAAACTTTGATTATTTATTGCTTGCAGTTACAGGATGGTTATAGGCATAGTAAAATTATCTAATGTGTAATCCATATTAATAAAAATTAATGTTTGTCTGTATGTCTCGTATTCACTGTCATGTTACTCCTGCGATCCCGATAAAACTTCGACAACATATTTCTTGCATTTACGCGAAGGTATTAGGCATAATACAATCATCTGAAATGTAAAAAATATTTTCGGATCTATCAAGCACTGGTTAACCACCAAATAACTCGCCAAGGGGAACAACTGATTCAGTAAAGTTGCTACATTCAAGCTAGGCTTTAATATTTCGCAGCTACTGTACGTAAATGCGATGAAAGTCTTTCTATGAGGTATTAGTTTTATTGCAGAGTGTGCGAGAAAGTTTTAGGGGAACCAATCCTATAAGTTTGAAATTTTAACTAAATATTTAATAAAATTTTAGCGTTTTTCGCTGTAACTTCCTGAAATATCATAGTACAAATAATTTTGATCCATCTTAGTTTTCAAAAGGCTATATTTTAAACTATATTGAAGATTTTATGATATTAATATTATTTATATACTCAATCAATTTTAAAAGAAAATATTTTAATTACATTTTTAACATTAAACTGGAGAATTCTGAATGAATATTAAATGGATCATGAGATAACAATTAATAGTTTCTTTCATTACCATTCTGAATGAACACCGAGCTTAACAATTTAAGAGAATACACAAATTTAACCCATAAAAATGAATAATTGTCAGTAGAATAGAGTAATAAATGTAGAATAAATAATATTTATGCTTCTCCTTTATATATTCTTCAATTTCAGTTAATGTATTTATTGTCGATAAGAAATAAATACCATTCTACCTATCATTCTTAATAAAACAAGATAGCTATTTCAAATTCCAAACGATGTCTTCTGTGACAGCAACGCGGCGGGTAGCAGCTAGTTATGAATAAAAGGAACCATTGTGAGATACAGATTTGTCTTGCTTCGGTGTAACACCATTCTCCAAATATAATATTTGTCTAGGTTCAGTACTGAAACAATTTATTTATTTGTGCAAAGAGAAATATATTTTTATGTAGAAATAAATTAAATAAAGGATTGTTAGCCAATAACATCCATTTTATGAAATTCGACAAAGGAAACATTAGTATTAGAGAAGAAAGCAAAGAAAGAATACTAATAAATCTTTTACTTTGCTCAGCTGTAGTCTGTCTCATCAAATAATAACATATCATTTGCTGAGCTTTAATACTAAAGGCATTTCACACAAATCGAAATAGAAGCAATTATTTATGTGCATACAAAAGCAGACATATTGTTACATAGAAATAAACAAGATGCGGATTGTTAACTTTTACTTTTGTACGATAGAATATGCTTTTATTCTTGTACGAAATAGAAGCAATAATTTATATGCAAAGAAAGATAGATATATAGAAATGTAGAAATAAATAAAATAGTTGTTTGTGGACAAACAATGTTCCTTTTAGTAAATTTGGCTTAAAAAAAGTAACATAATCACAAGATATAAGTCAACAAGAATAGACTTTAAAAACTTTCTTGCATACTCTCTCCAGTAAACTTGTGATTCCAGAGAACGAATTATTAGATTAGCATAAAATAGTTAGAAAATACCTTTTGGCCCGAATTTAGCATTTTTATTGAATCTATCGTATCATCTTTGGCGAATTATTTGGCGATTAATCCCTGACATACTTGAATGGTATTCAAATATCAAAATTCTGTTACAAACATTTTTCGGAACCGATTCAAGCAAATTTTGATACAAAACTACACTTATGATCACAAAATACCACACCAAATTTGATATATTGATGTTTTTGAATAAATGATTATATTTTGATTATGTTTATGAATTATCGAGTTTATAAGTTTCTGAAGATAGTCAACCTTTAATTAGATTTGACTCAAAATTTGATTGATACATACATAAAGATTTTAAATTTGGGCACCGAATTTTGTCTATCTAGCTTTCTTCGTAAATATATTAATAACTTATATTTGAAAAACCAGACAGACAGACATCATCTGAAAGAATTTTACTCATTTGAGAGAAATCATCATATTTCGTTTAAAGATCACATAATAAATTTCAACCGTTCTAGTTTAAAATGTTCTTGAATCTTATTCATCACAAATAGACATACATATTTCAAAAATCTGTTTTTCAAACTCTTTTTTTACATTTACGATACTTTCTCTACATTATGTATGCGTGAAAGTAAACAAAAAAGAAACTAATGAGAAAATCATGATAAATAAATGAATATAAATTTTTAGAAACCCTAAGAAATTTTAAGATGATAAAAAGATTTTTCTACAATCCAATCTATACTTCTTTATTGAAACTGAAGTTGAATATTTTCATATTTAATTCAAGTTAGTGAAAAAATTTATCATAGTTAAATACAGATGTAATATTATACAAAAACAGCAAGCCAAATTTCACTCTGCCAGATCATTTCATTTTTAGGTTATCATGTTCGCTTGTAAGAGAATACATAAATAGGTGTGATTTCATTTTTTTCCCCCTGAAAACTCTTAAAATGGTAAAACATTGATATTTTTAATATAAAAATCGAAATTTTTGGAGATTTAAGATATTTATTTTATACATACTTAATCTACAAGAAAAAAATAAAGGTAAAAATAATACATCTTTCTCACGCTGTTCTAAATGATGGATGACTGTAAACAAGTGGTGAATGATCTTTTGATGCACAGACTGACATGAACATGATGTATCTAATGACCCAGATACTCATGAATATGCTGACTGTGACATTTATGCTGGCTCCTAAAAAAATGCACTCATATTTTGCTTGCTGGCTGCGAGAATGATGATGATAAATTGCTAGATAGACGATCATCATTGGAAAAAAAGTTTCAGCAGCTTCAAATTCATATTTCAATACAGTAAAATAGAAACAAAATAAAACAGAATATAAAAACAAACATTTGTTGAATAAATAAATATACTAAAGTTATAAATATATTGAAACATGTTTTAAAAAAACATTGAATACAAACCCACTGGTAGAAGTTTCCTCAAAAGTTTCTCGAAATTTTTTTTTCTCTTTTTTAATAAAGATATATTCCTTTATTAAATTTTGTACTTTGAGCAAAGGTGTGAAAGTCATAATTAGTCGGATTTTCAATTTCAAATTCCTGAACATGACCGTTTTGCCCTTTGTGTTATAATGGATAAAAGTGAAGGTGCATGATACACATCTGTTTTTGAATCGATTGAAACCAAATTTTGACACAGATTTAAAATTTTAGTTTCAAAATTACAGATCAAATTTTAATTATTTAAGAAACTACGTTTCTTAGTTTAGTTATATTATTTACAAGCATTCCAAATTGCAGAGGAAAAGACAATGAAACCCTTGACATAATCCATTCCTCATTTGGCAGTAATCTAAATTATGAACGCTAAAACTGTGTTCTGAATACATTTCATTTAAGCCTGAGCGTTTTTCAGTTATTAAGCTTACAAGCAGATTGACAGACCGTCAGCCAATTGATGGGTTGAATTCAAAATTTAATACAAATTCGTATTTTAAATACTAAAAGTGTGCAATAAATTTTATTTAACTCTTACGTATCATAAACTATGTTTAGTCGAATCAACTTTCTTTGAATGGATTTTGTTTAAATTTTGATAGAAATCTACAAATTAGGTTAAAGATCATAAACCAAATTTCGTCCATCTAATTTTAAGTCTTTTTGTGCTATTTCTTTCACAGAAGTTCAAACATTATTTCACTAATGTCATTTTCAGATTCGGGATGTGTGAAACTAGAAGTTTAATCAAAATCTTGAATTCGAGCTTAGTAATATTTTTTAATTATAATTTGTACTATTTTTATTATTACTGTGTACTTCTTCTTGTGTACAGACGACCACCCCACCATCACTGAATGTAGTAATATCGACAGGATTTGTTATGGTTGACTGCTTATTACTATGTACTATTTATTATTACTTTGTTGTAGTATGCACTATTTTTATTTATATTATTACTTTGTAGTATTTTTTATTTATTAATAATTACAACACTTTTTTTCCTTTGCATAATTCGTTTAAGTGAAAGTAAAAACAAAAAAAAGGAACTCAAAGTTTTATCTTCTTTTATACGAAATGTTAAAAAAAATCTCGTCTTAATCTCTGAATTTGAGAGATGGATTGATGCAAGCATTCCATTTCTATCCTCACTCTTTTGTGAGCGCAAATAAATCAAAAATGATGAAATATAACGTAACATTACTACTAAAATTTTTCAAATTGTGTCAAATCCATTGAAAAGATGTCGATTGTCCATATGCATGCGGAAAGTCATACATGTATCTCTAAAATGTTTATCACATATTCTTTTATGAAAGTGAATTTGTGCTTTAGGCTCCTTTTTTGTTAATCAGTTGAAAAAAAATCAAAATTTGACACAAAACTTCATTTGTAGGAAAAAGTCGCATACAAAATTTGACATATGTAAATCACTACGTTTTTGAATTACCATGTATATATGTTTCATTCAGAACCGACAAATAGACGGTCAACTCCTTGTTAGATCTGATTCAGAATTTTATAAAAATCCACAAATTTGATCTAAAGATCATATAACAACATATACTGGAATGTGAATTCAAATTTAGATTTCGTTTTCTGGGAATGAATGTACAGGTAGCCTTTATCGTCACAGTGATCATTGGCTTAGAAAAGAAAAATAAAAGCTCTTTATAGAATAGTTAGTATGGAAAAGAACATGATTTCTGTTACTGCTTTTCTTAAGCATTGGTCATTGACAAGCCCTCAGACTAAAGAGCCATTGAGATTTAATTCTAATTGTACGTCTCTTGTTGATTTTTAGTAAAACCATCTAGATCCAAGAGCACGAGTTAGTTACTCAAGCATCATCGGTTTCTTTATTTATGATTAGTACACATTACTTTAAAAAATAGTTAATCAGTCTTTTTATACAATTTATTCTTACCATGGAAGAATAAATTTAATCAATCAACCGAATTTATTTTTGGTAAGGGAAAAAATCTTCCACAGAAGAGCTGTTATTTTAGACCAAATGTTTTAGGGATGTAACTTATCCTTTTTATACATTTTCTATATTAAAATATTTTTTAAAAATAGTTGTTACTGAGTTTAATCAATCAAACTATTTCTAAAACGTTTTTATATTTGCATATGTTTCTTTCTTTCTATTAACTTATGATTAATACACATCATTAAAAAAATATTTAAATTTATTCTTATCACGAAGGAAAGGGAAAAGTGCTAACTAATATTTTTTCCCTGGGGGAACTGTTATTTTCGACCAAATTTTTTAGCGTTGTACTTATCCTCTTTGTACACTCTGTATATTAAAATATTTTTAAAAAAAGTTGTAACCGCGTTTAAACAATCAACCTATTTCTGAAACGTTTTTATATTTGCATCTGTTTTTTTCTTTCTATTAACTTATGATTAATACACATCATTAAAAAAAGATTTAAATTTATTCTTATCACGAAGGAAAGGGAAAAAGGCTTTCTAATATTTTTTCCCAGAAGAATTGTTATTTTTAACAATTTAGCATTTTATTTTTCAACGCTATTAATATTAATTCATATAAAAAAGCAGATAAATTTTATCTCATCTACAAGCTACGAAGTCTGAAGTATATAGAATTTAGATAAAGCAAAGAGATATTGCACACTAAAGTTATATGACTTCAAATGACGGTTTGATTGACATTCGACATCAAATAATACACATGCCTTATCCCAAATGTCCCTTTTTTATCTAATATCTATTAGTGTTATAACAAGAATAAGACAAAATTAGAGTTTTAGCTCATTTTGTAAATTTAGGCACCAGCTAACCGGTCACCCAGTTAATGCTCCGATGTCGCCAATTTTGTATTCTGTGAAATTCATGATATACAAGAAATTCCACACAAGCATCATTTTTCAAAAAAAAAAAATCTTTTAAAATGCTGTGCATTCTGCCATTTCGAATGCATAATTAATCAATCAGAATTATCTACAATTATTTTTCAATAACAATTTCAAATAAAACTTTCATTTCTTTCGGAGGAGATAAGATATCTCAGAGTTGATGTTACTATTAAGGCTCATGGCGAATTCGTAACATTCATATTTTAAGCGACTAAAAAGTCAATAAAGGCGACTAGTATTTTTTATTTAATTTAAATTTTTATTATATATGTGGATTTTTATGCAATAAATATTATATTAAACTAGAATATCATTTAATTATGAGTCTCCTTCAAGGAATCAGATTTCTATGCTCAATGTTTAAAAAAATAATTTTAAAGTAATTTTAAACAAAAAGGAGAGGTGGCTAGTATATAAATCCTCTCGTCCTAACCTAAATGCTCTAGGCAAACATTCAAGACTTTTAATTTGCAAGTTTGATTGTCATTGGCAAAACAAAGAATACCATAATAATCCTCAAGAATGCGCGAAATTAAACTTGCAATAATATTTTTAAATTTCTTTTCATTGAAATTTGAATAAATTCAAGTATAAAACAAGTTATAAATCAGGGTAAAATAAGAACATTGAATTAGTCTAAAAATAAAACACAGGGAAAAATATATTGAGGTCAAGATAGGTCCTGCAATTTTATGGAGATTTATATAATCCCTAATTTGATAATCAGTCTTTGACTGACACATTTTCGAAAGCTATTTTATATTTGTTGAAATGTTGTTAATTGTTTAAATTATTTTAGTTACACGCTTTTCATTCAAAATCGATGGAAAACACTTTTTTTCTTTTTTTTAACTACTAAATGTTCATTTCCTTATTTTCTTTTCAAATTTTTGATTGTGGTCACCTTCTTCATTTGAAAATAAATTCGTTAGAAAATAAGATAAAATTTTGTTTAAATACAGTGTTACTAATATGCCAAATTCAAAAATTATCCACAGTCATGTTGCCATCTAGTGGTACGAATTAACACTACAAAGAACTTTCAATAAATGAAAAATATTGGTTGAATTTGAAAAAAAGGAATTATTGATTAAATTGATATGAATTAATTATTTTTATTTTCAATTATTAATATAGTATATATATATAAATAATTATTACATTCCCATATAGGATTAAATACTTCTTTTTTTTTTCTAAATTCCAATAGCAACCCTTCACTTTTATTTAAACGGTCCTAATAGAATAAAAATGTTTTAAAGAATTTTCCGGGAAAACTAATACATAATTTCTCTAAAATAATTCTTTGAAGGATTTCTAAAACCTATAATTTTTTTAAAAATACTGTTGAAACAGATAAATGGAAAAAAGTTTTCCACTGATTAAACTCCATAATTTTTGAAAATTATTTTTAAATTAAATTATTATTATTCGAAAAAATGTTCACCGAATAAAATTTATCAAATTATTATTATTTGATTTTTTGAGCCAATTATTAAAGGAAAAATAGGATATAGTTTATACTGGTGGACTTGTATATACAGACAATTAGATTTTGATTCCCTCTCATTTCCTTTATACATAAAGAGAATTTCTAATAAAAACTAAATATATCCTTTTAGGACATTTTTAACAAATGTAAACGTTTATTACAAATGAACAAGTTTTTAACTGGAAAGAAAATTCAAATCTAGGCTTATTGGGGAATGTTCTAGAAAGGCGAACTAGTTGAGTTGCGTTACTAAAGATGGCAGTACTATCGCAAGAAATAAATTACGAGAGAATGTAGTTTGTACGGAAACAAATTCTTTTCCTTTATTTCTAAAATTTGCAAATAAAGTAAGAAGGAAAAAATTCCTTAAAAAATCCACTGAAGAGAGAAAATTAAATAGTGTGAAAGATTCATATCAATTTATTAATAGAAAAGAGTCCAAACCTTGTACTTATCTTGGGAAGTATTTTTGAAAAACGAACTAGTTGAATTATTTCAAAAGAGATGGCACTACGATCACATAACTTCACACTATATTTTGTTCACAAGGAAACGTTTTTATTATTATTTTTATTATTAATCGCTCAACACTCCTCAAAGAAAAATCAAGTCATATTTGTAAAAAGATTTAGCAAATTAATAATTTAATAGTCAAATATTAATTAAAATAATTTTCATTATACATAATTAAAAATATATAAATATATTTCCTAAGAAGTATAAATTATATATATTCAAAATTTAATGATGTTATTTTATGATAAATATGCATCAGTCAGTTCTCTTGAATATTGAAGTAAATTTAGTAAATAGATAACTCATGCATAAAATGTATATGAATTTTCTATATATATTTTTTTTTAAAATTCCAGAATTTACAAAATAATTCATTATTTTTTTCATGTTATACGTTTGTTTATTAACGTACAATTTTTACCTTGAAGTAATTATTTTGAAAATTCATTAATAGCAGCTGATTTCAAACAAATGACTGCTGTTTTTTTTTTAAATTTGTTTTCCCCTTTGCAAAACTGTTATATTTGTTCTGTTCATTATGTTTTTGAACCATCCTAATAAAGTCAACTCCAAATTCCTGTTGAAAACACAACCTTCAAAATAATTGTAAATTTTGTAATTTTTAAGGTCATGTAACTTCAGTTTCTTATTCTAACCTTGACGCCTTTAACGACCCTGCATAAGGGTTTCTCAATATTAATATCAAGATTTTCAATGAAATATTTTATGTAATTTGCTTTTAATGATAAATTCAATGATATGATTTTTAAACTTCAAAATTTGATAAACATATAAATCACACTTCAAGAAATCTTAAGACAGTTTGTTTATTGTGTTTTGCTTTTTCTTAATTTTTTATTCAAATTGCTATGCACTCAGTTATTTCATGGAAAAAAAGCAACGTATATAAATTAAATGTGCTTGAAAAAATTGTCACCATTGATTGATTCTGAAGTTGAATCCTTTGAAATGTAAGCATGCTACAGCATTTGAACTTAAAATAAGCTTTAGAAATACTTCAGTTAAAATATTATTTGGCTATATTTTAAAATTTAATGGGATTTAATAAGTGAATTATGATACTTAATTCAGTCATTTTCACAACTCTCTTGTGTATTATATCTGTTGTTTCTGAAATGCACTGCGAAAAGAACTAATCTAAATATCATCTGAAATATGAAAATGTTCTCTAAATCAATATGTTTGACTTCTAATATTTCTACAAATTTTGTAAACACAACGCAAAAAATTTTGAATGCACAAAGTTGGACGTAAGAGAAGCATTTTACAACCTTACACTTTTACACTTTAGGAGGACAATAAAATTGTTTTTTTTTTAAATTATTATTATGAACTTCCAGAGACGCTAAAGAATACTCATACAATTAGTCATTAATTTATTTAAAGTTTATAAACGAATGGTTGGTATGGTATGGTATAGTGTGTTTTATTGGCAGAAGGTCCAACTTTGGACAAGCTGTGCCATCCATAAAGATTTTTAAATAATTCCATTATAAAATGTGTAAATGAAAGAAGGATTCCTTCTTTCATTTACACATTTTACCCTTCTTTCATTTCATAATCGAAAGAATATGACTAATTCTAATATTTAAGGAAATAATTTTTTGTTCTATTTTTTTTTGGGATACCCTGTATACTGTATGATAGTTCTTTTGCAAGTTTTGTTTTATACTTATTTCTTTAGAACATCCTCCGCTCTCGCAGATATTTAGAAAAACAAAACCCATGTTGATCATTCATCAAAAGGGTTAGAACATTTTATGGCCGATCAGGTAAATGAATTCTAGACGTCGAGGATGAACGCACGATACATCCCTATTCAATGAATAAACATTCATTTAAAAAGGGGGAAGGGAGCAAAATTATACATTGGGCTTCAGAGCCCCACAGTCAGATGTTGAATTAAAGCATGGAAAACAACGCGTTTTATAAGACAAAATCAAAATATATAATCTTCCAACACAGTCTGTAAAAGTTGGAAAGAGTTGAAAATATCACGTAATTTTGATTTGTGTCATTCTTGGATGAGAAACCCAAATCTGTGTTTTAGCGTCTGCGACAGCGGGGGGGGGGGGAGTACATTTAAAATTACACATTTATTGGTGTGCGAATTAATTGAATAAAACATGAATAAATAGTAAAGTTAACTTAATCATGTATAATTAGTAGTAGTTTTTAACTATTTTAAAGTTTTTTCTAATATTTAGCGTTTTCAACATTACCAGTACCTTCATTTGATACCTTTAGTGATCCATTGTCTTTATATCTGGCTAATTTAGCCTCATTTCCTAATTCTTTTCCAAAAGCCTCATAGTACTTCACATGCTTATTACATATAATGATGTAATTATTTTATTATACTTACTGCTTTGTATTTTAAAAGAAACAAAAAACATATGGCATAGCTCATAGAAATATGAAACACAGCTCATAGAAAGAAATTCAAAGTTTCTGATGTCGTTAACAACCAAATTCTACAAATAGAGAAAATCAAAAATGAGTTTGGCTCCTGTTACAAGAAAAAATAAAAATATCCTTGAAATCGGAATTGTTTTTTAAAATGAATGTTTTAAAATGTTTTTTATAGAAAATTTTTCAGAAGAGAAAGTTATGTTCAGATTTTGATCCAAATTTGGACCAAATAATTGAAAAGATTTGTCTGTAATGCAAATTTTTCTTATTGTACAACGAAAACATATATTAAGGATAGAAATTCAAAATTTCTGGGTGTGATCAACAAACTAGGTCCACAAATACCGAAAGTATAGAACACGCTCTTCTCATCTTAAAAATTTTTAAAATTTGGCATCAAAAGAATTATTTTTCCAATTCAGTATCATCACACAAAATATTAAAAATTTTCTAGAAAGGAAAATTAGGCCCAGATTTTGAACCAAATCAGGATCAAATAGCTGAAAAGCTTTGTCTATAACGCAGTGCCATAAGACAAACATTTTCTTTGTTTTGTCTTATGGCGCCGTTGAATAAGCCCGCTGTGTCTTTGACAGCGATTTGAGTTAATAGGGCCCGTTTCTTGATTTTTTTCAGTGGCGCCTTGTAGGGCCAACAGTACGACTTTACTGATCACACGTCACAACCTTTTTACTGGTTGGACTTCATTCATGCATTTTCATTCACTCAACCTCATATCGTAATTGAGACCTGAATCAGAGAATGAACTCGGTTTTCTTTAACGTACAACTAAACATAATTTATAAATTGCAATTCAAAGTTTATGGATGTGGTAAACAACCTAGTTCCACCAATACAGAAAGCAGAAAACCGGAGTATAAGAAGAACATGAGCAAAACCTGTGCAATTAAAAAGATTTCTTTTCAAATGAAGTGTCGTTGCACAAAATATCGGTAATTTTCTAGTAGAGAAAGCTGGGTTCATATTTTAATTAAAATAAGGAACAAATGCTCAAAAGTCGGTCTATAATGCAAATTCATTTTTTCTTACTATATAACGAAACAATTCATAAATTTCAGTTCAAAGTTTCCAAAGGACCACCCAAGTGCATTAATATATAGAAAGCAAATTATAGCAAATGGCATTATAAGTTATCAGGCATCTCAATATATAATAAATAAAAAAAATCCATGAAATCAAAAGATTTTCATTTTAAATAAAGTTTCATTGCGCAAAATATCGGTAATTGGCATTGGCGTTTTCGAATATCTCAATTATTTATCAATATTATAAAATTCATTTAATTTCTCTTTTAAGGATTTTCTTTAGATTTCTCCTTAATCTCGAGTTGAATGTATCTAAATAAGTAAGCACAACTAATAACCAGTTATCTTAAATTTCTTTTCCTAATTATTTTCTAAGATAGATCTCTGCTCGTGCTCATAAAATAAGAAAATAAATATGCACATAAATGCAATAAACATGCAAATAAAAAATTAAAATATGCATTCATAATTTCACTCTTTTCTTAAAATTAATTTATTGATTTTCAAACGCTCGTGCAGTCACTTACGCGCAAAACATATTAAGTTAAAGTCAGACGTCTTAATTCTTTTTTTTTTTCAAATAAAATAAGGACTTGTTTACAAACAGCATTAAGTTAACACTCTCACATTTCGAAATATCTTTGGTTGGTTTCGACGGACTTAATGGATTAAATTTTTAAAGAAAGATATTCTCTTTCAAGTCGAAAAAATTCATTTCAATTAAAAGTCGAGCTTGTATCTATTTTTACTCATTCCGAAATGAAGATATTTTTAATGGACTTGCTTGCATTTGTTTATTAACTGAGAATTTTAAATTACGTTCAATAATTTTTAACCATTAATAGTTCTTTCAACAAATCTTTAAAGCGCTGTTTGCAAAGAGAGTGAAAGGAAATAGGTTGACTTCTAATTTTTTTTTTTCATCAAATAATAAATAAATGTTTGGAAGTAGTGAAGCACTATTTTTAACTTTCGATTTTAAGCCAAAGAAATCCGAAATTTTCTTATTATTTAGAAAAAGAAAAAAAAATGATTTTTTGAAGGTTTGTATGCATATATATATATATATTGAAGTAACTTTTTGATGACTTCAAAGAAAATTATACAGAAAAATAAAACCAATTTTTTTAAATATACTTAGTGGTTTCAATCTTTTATTAGACCACAGAAAAGTAGATTTTGTAAATTTTTATACTTTAATTAATGAATCATTAATATAAGTGGAAACATTCATTTGGATTCAAAATTTAATTAAACAAATTTTTTTAATGATAACTGTTGCTACTCATCTTGTATTTCCCCCTTCCTGTTGTCCTTTCTAATTAATTAAATTGTTATTGAGTTAAAGGAACTGGCAACGAAGAAAAATGGTGATTTAAAATTCCATCCATATTTATGTAGCTGATAGTTCCATTTTTTCCTGATGTTAAATAAAAAGTGTTTTTTATAAGTCAGAAAGTCTTCAGTCATAACAATAACCAATTTTTGAAAATATTAAAAAAGTATACATTTCCATCGAGAAGAAGTGCTCAGTGTATCAGGAAAACTATGAAAACTCGATGACAATATTTCAAATTGAAAAACGTGTAGTTCATTAGTTTAGATTAATGGCTCGATTTTAAGTATTGATTTGGATATTCTGGAACGGTCTTATTATTTTGAAAACGAGATCTGAACAAGATGACTCTGTTAAAGATGTATAATGTAATATCTTGATAATGATCTATCAAATAAGAGAATAGTTTAACAAAACAATTATTTTATATACAGCCTTACATATGTATAAAAAAAACTTGTTCCCAATAGTTCAGAGATCGGATTATAATGTGGTTGCAAGCTCATAAGCCAGATAAGAACTTCCAGACACCAGTGTGCACTTTTGTCAATCAGTTATGTTGCACGGCTACGAACCCAATAGTTCAGAGATCGGACCTCAAGAATGCACATTGGTTACCCGGAAGTGATTTAAACTGGTGACCCAGACTTCGAGAATACTCAGTATCAATTACAAGATTCACACAACGAAAGTTTAATCATAAAATGGTTCAACGACCAAATCGGATAATAGACACCAAAAAAGAACCGCTAATAGGCTGTTAGCTCAAAACGGCTACACCAGGGGTTGCTTCAAAAATGCGCAGATCTTTATCGGGTGTATTTCTAAGATAGAAACCAAATCAGACGGAGTTTCTTAAAAAATTCAAGAGCAACTCCTTCAGACACCGACGTTTCTCAGATTTCTCCATTAAAGCCCATCACTGCTCTCCTCTCTTCCCTCTCCCAAAAAAAACAAAAATACTGCAATTTATTGCCGTCAGATCTCAGCCTTCGATTATCTTATTGGTGAGCTTGAGCTCCCTACCACACAATAGCTGCTCAGCAATTCATCTTCAATAGTCTCTTGCCAATAGTGGGAATTGTGGTCTCCTGTCAATTGTCATATCAAGCTTTGTAACTAACCATTCCCGATCAATTCACAGCCAACACCGTCTGAAGTTCACTTGCATTCGACACTTAATAACAACGATTGCCAGTGATTAATTGTTTCTTGAAGATTTGAGGAATCTCTTCATAAAGAAAAAAATAAACATCTGAATATTTTGACGTTCTTCTCAATTGAATACTTAATGGATCTATTTGAAACGACAAGAAATATATTTTTTGTCCTTTATCTAGATACAAAATATAAGCAGACACAATGATTCTATTGGTGAAGGCGATACACATCTAACCGTCCATAGACACTTGATTATGTGTGGGAAAAAAGGGAGAGTTACTTCTGCCTGGAATGTCAATTACTATGCGAGGTTTATTAGGAAACGTTACAATATCAGGTCAGTACATATCATAAATTGATAACTCCCGCCTACCTTGAGGTAGGTGGCAAAAAATTACCGAACTTCTTCGACAACAACACTGGCGAGAACCGTGGTTGAATCCTAAGGACCACAATAACAACTCTACCAGTGGGAAGAACATCCCATCATCGACTACTTTTACACCCCATTATCAAGAGAAATCTCAAAAATATTACTTCATTCTACTTTTTAAGTGATAAAAAAAATATGACAAAGTATTTCAACTCCAACCATTAAAATGATTTCGCCAATTTTTATTTCAAATAAAAACTCTTAATTGATAGATATGTAATCAATGACGCTTTTTCCCACTATTCACCAAATCTGGTGCAACTCAAAAATCTCACTTCCCTATCATTATCGTCATCAGAAGGATTGAACTTTAACAGAAATTGGTGCAAAAATTTCTGTAATTTTGATATCACACAAAAATTTATAACCCCTACATATAGCATCGAGGATCCTACTAGCCCTCCCCTCTCAAAAACTCATATTTAATGGCCGCGGTGGCCTTGGGGTAAAGTTTCGGCATCGGAACCTGAGGGTTTCAGGTTCAAAGACCGATTTCGCCAAAAAATCCCAGTATAAGCGTGTGTGTCTGGTGCGCATTAAATTGGTAAGAGTCAAACGTCCTCCCACTGGTGTGGTGTAGAAGTTTGCAGAGGGGTGCCAACTCATGTATTGTCCATCTCATCCGAATACGGTTCAAAATTACGAGTCAATCCAAAAATTGCCCTGAAAAATAAAATTTCGATAAAGCTTCAAATTCAACTATTACAGCCCTTTTCCTTATTAATTTCCCACTTTACATACATAAACTGCTAAACCGAATTTTTTATACTGTGAGTTTGACTTGAAATAAAACAATCTATTGTTGTGATTAGAGGCATTTCATAAAACTGATTATCATATCTAAAGTTGTGGAGAAGTCGATGTACGGTTTACCACTATTTAATGAATTGTATGGAGATCTCAGAGTTAAGGAAAGACCTGAAGATTGTAATTAACGATTTAATTTACAGTACAAATGGTACCTAGAATCTCAAAACCCTGAAGGATATGATGTTAAAGATTGATAGTTTCATTCCAACTGTTTGAGAGTGTGCGGGTGGGGAGAAAGATGGCTATTAGCTACCCATAAAAGAATGTTAGTTTGACTATTCGGTCAATGTGAGGTTCGACACTTAGACAGCAGTCGACCACAACAAAACCTATCGATTCTGCTACGTTCAATGGTGGCATGGTGGTCGGCTGTGTGCAAGAAGAAAAATCATGTCTACATTAATATGGTGAATGAACAATGGGTCTCCGAGTTATTTACGAGTTAACAATTGATGTTTAAAGTGAGCTGATAATAACTTTAAAGCAATATTTATCCCCCAACTCATTTATATTAAACAATAACATTATAATTATGCCACACATGACATTACATACATATCATTTATGTTAAAAAATTATCTAGAACTACTAATATTACAATGTGCATAATCAGGCCAATTTAAACATTCGCAGGTATAATCATTTTACTTATTGAAAAAGGAAAATTGAAATATTTCAGCAGAATTTAATTTTAAAACACCATTTATGAGAACTGAAACTATGTTCAAATGCAGTGGCTCTTTGAATCCCACTTACTGGCATCTGAGTTGTTTCTTACGATAATCCATGAGATGTGTGGTTGAACAAAAGTCCTCGAGTCAAAGTGGATGCTGTCGATCCCCTGTTTCAGCCATGCCAGAGGCTTTTCAACTCTGATCAGATTTAACAAATTCTGAGGGGATAAACTGATTAAGCCCTTAAATGCAGAAAAGCAAAGAAATCTTAAAAATCCTTTGAAAATGAAAAGAAAACGGATGAAAATTTGAATCGTAAATAAGAGTTAAATGTTGAAAGAAAAATAAAATGGAAATATTGAACCAATGACAGAAAAAAAAAATCCTGAACAATACAATTAAAATGTTGAGCAGTACAAAGAAAATATTGGAAAGTACAAAGAAAAGAGAACAGATAAAATTCTCTATCAATAAGAATATGAAATCGGTAAATCATCAGTTTAGTTTAATTATATTAACGCCACGTTTTAAAGCAGCACTAAGACTATTTTGAGACGGAACTTCTCATTTTTAACCGCGGTCAGATGACGTGGACGACGCCTGAGATGGCATACCCTCTTTGCACCACGCCACACCATCGATGGGATGTTTGGTCCCGACAGATTTAACGTGCACCAGATCCGCATACACTATGGCTCTCCAGTGGAATCAGGTTTCGCACTTGAAACCCTCTGGCTCCGAAGTCTAAACCTTATTCGGAAAGGGTTTTTAGAAATATTTTTAACAGAATTCCCATTTTCAAAAATTAATGATTGTTACGGTAGTAAAGTTTGAGTTTTCTTCGCAGTTTTAACAAAATATCTGCCATTGTCCTGGCCTAGGGGTAAGGCGTCTTCCCCGTGATCTGGGCATATCGGGTTTGAGTCCTGGTCCGGCATGGTTGTTCTTCCCTTGCTTCTATCTGTGAGCAGCAACCCTCCCCCTCCCCCAGGTAAAAAAGGATTGGGCAAGCGAATGTCAAATGATTTACCAACTGTCTATCTTATATCCTCATGTACATAAGGCAAAAATGCAATAACTGCAATGAAAAAATTGAAAATTGGCATGCAATCGTGTGGCTACAATTGCAGGTTTATTTCAAACTTGGGGCTCCAAATGGTCTAGAAATGCGTCTTCAAAATACATACTGGAATTTATGGTATTAGTGCATTAAATGAATGTCACCTATTAACCGAAAAAAAAATGCTGAACATTGCCCTATAGAATAAAAACGTTAAACTGCTATCAAACACCGATCTTTGACGGTAATAACTAGTATTAGCCAAAAGTATAGTGTTGTTATTGTGATTTATGGCACTTTACAAGCTGAATTACAGTTATTTGTCATCTATTTAGGCCGAGTGAACAAGTCTTGTCTTTTCAATTGCCCCAACCAAGGCCAAGATTACGACTTCGCCACTTCGTGCTTCACATTTGCTTGCACAACCCTTTTCTACAGGAGATTACATTCACACAACTCACAGACAGAATATAGAAGAAGAATCATGCCAAAACCGGGATTCGAACCCGTGAAACCCAGATCACAGGGAAGACGAGCTACTCCTATGACAGGACGCTGGCATAAAGTTAATACTTTTAAACCGCTTTTCTTTCTTATAGAATGAAATATATAGTTTGAAAATAAAAATCTGAGCATTCATTGACATGTGTGCTGGCGTCTTGGCATAGGAGTAGATTATCGTCCCCATGATCTGGGCGTCCCGTGTTCGAGTCCTGGTACTGGAATGGCTGTTATTTTGTGTTCTATCGGTGAGTAGTGTGAATTTTCCCCCTTGTAAAAAGGGGGTTTTGTAAGCGAATGTGAAGCACGAAGTAGCTAAGTCGTACTCTTGGCCATAGTTGGCGCTACTGAAAAAACAAGGAACGCTCATTTAGGCTTAAATAGCTGACAGCTTTCAGTCAGCTGGCTTGTAAAGTGCCATAAGTAACAACAACTGACATGTGTAAAGTAAGAAAAGTGTGTGGCTGTGGTATTGGCTGGAATTGTGCCAATGTGTAGGTTGAATTCCGCCAAGGATCGAACCTGCGATGTTTGGGTTTGAATTCCAGTAACTTATCCATTCGACAAAAACGTAAGCTAGTGACTAGTGGCTGTTACTGGCTTATTAAGATGTCACCACAGGTGATTAAATCTTAACCGGAGAGAGAGCAAAAAAGTTTTGGGAAGACCATTCCCTCCGATTTGTGTGCAAGGGCTCGTTCTAAAATCTTCATCATTTAAAATGAATTTAAATGATGGTAACAATAGAGTGCACATAAATATTTGGCTCAATATTAAATATTATTTGTCATGTTGAGTTTTTGTCACCTGAGTTGTCAATGGCACTGATCCATGTGATTTGCGGTTCTACCGACCTCATCGAGTGTTAAAGGGAATGTAGGTGATCCCCGCTTAAGTCGCGACGGAGGATGGACAAATCCAGTTACAGTTGCAGAGACGCCGATCAGATTTTATCGGATCCTAACTGTGATAAACTGATTAAGTCCTTAAATGCAAGAAACTGTCCCTCGCGAAAAGAAGGGGGAAAAAAATACCGTCTTGTTGAAAGAACAATAGAAATAAAGAAGGATCTTAGAAACCTTCTTCTAGGAAAAAAAATAGAAAGAAATGAAACTGGTGAATCATCGCAGCTAAAATTTGAAAAAAGCTTCAAAGGAAATCTTTTTCCGTGGAACTCTTGTTCCTATGAATTTGTTTAGCTTAATTTAGTTATATTAACGTCCCGTTTTGAAGCAACACTAGGATATTTTGAGACAGATCTCGTCATTTTGAGTCGTGGTTAGAAGACGAGGAGAACACCTGAACTAGCACTTCCCTCTCCAAACTTCCACACCACCAGCGGGAGGCAGTTTGGCCTCGACGGTTTCAATATGCACCAGGCCCGCTTAAAAACATGGTTCTTCGGACCTCGAGCTTGCAACCCTCCGGATCCGAAGTCGAACTGTTTGTGTACAAGCCTAGAATAATAAAATTTGGATTAAACATCTAAAGTATAAGATCAATTTTTGGACCAACTTTTTTAAAATGCTGACGTTTCTCTGTTTTAATATCGTCATCATGTAAATTCTATGACTCAAAAAATGCTACTAAGAAAATACAGAAAATTGCATTTGATTTTTTTTATTAAAACGATAATTCTGGATTAAATTTTGGTTTCATTTGATTGCAAAAAGAATTTCAAAAATTAAAATTCGATTTTCATTACGATATTTTACAAAGCTTACAACTCCTATGTGCAAGATTTTGAAAATAAAAATCAGAGAACTTGTAACGTTCTTGACTTAGCTCAAGCTCCAAAATTTTTAGCTAAGTGTATGGGAAACGAAACATTTATTAGAGAGTATTCGAAAATATTTCGAGAAGGTCATTGCTACTACTTTTATTACGGTTTTAACAAAGTACCAAGAAACAAATAATTATCTTTGTTCCAATATTTCCAGAATGAGTTTAGAAGAGCTTTGTAATAAAAAGATATTACATAAAGCAAATAGTAATCCGGAATTCGAAATAATACTAACAATAAATTTGAGTATAGCAGGAATATTAAACATTCTATTAATCCCTATACTTGTAAAAGCTTTTACTATAAGACTTTCTTTTATAGTTTACATGAGCATTTATTACTTCGATAAATTCTATATCGGTGAATTAAATGACAGAGGTTTCCTTATTTTTCTTCTTAACTATATTAAAACAACAATCAGTAATCCAGAAATTCTTCAAAGATAAATAAAATAAATATGTAGATCGGTATAATAACGATATTAACTGTTATAGTAATAATATTATTAAAACATGAAATTAGCACATTTCCATTAGCAAATAGCACATTTCCATAATTCCATTAGCACATTTTTTAGTGGAATTCATTCAATGCAGAATAAATAATAGAATCACTCTTTGTTTTCCAGATAACAAAATGATATCAAAGAATTTTTACAAAAAATATTTAAAGATAATTTGTCAAAGATCAGAAAATTATTTTCATTAGGCAACACCTTGCTGTTAACACATTTATAATAATAATAAAGTGAAGTTGATAATATGTCAGCAATTCTCCGATAATATTGTAGCCAATTTAAAATCTACAACTAAAAGTACAGCGAGTGCGAATCCATTCTTTAGACTTATATTATTTGAAAGACTTAATAGAATCAATGTTTTTTCCGAGAGCGAAGAGTTAAGATTCTCCCCCCTCATCTCTAGTGGGATAATATTTCGAAAACTATGAACGATCCCTTACTGGGGAGGATCTTATATGTTTCTATGCGAGCTTTTAATAATGAAAATGATGAAGCTTGCTGTTCCTTTTGGAATTCGAAACCTTCAGCATTTATGTGCAGGCGTCAGGATGCGATTATTTAATCTAAATAGAGATGAGAGAAGAAAAATGAAAGGAGCATATTTACTTTTAACAGGAAGGTTAATTTGGATTACTTGTGGATTTAGAGGCGTAAATACAACAGATAACTTACAATAATGTCGGGAAAAGATACTAATTCACAATAACATACTTTAGAGAAATTTTTATAAGAGATTTAAACATTAAATCGTGATGAAAAAATATAAGATGTCTGATTTTGAAATTTGGTACAATTTTTTTATGATACAATAATAAATTTTTATGTTAAAACATTTTATTATTTGTCATTGGATAAAAAAAATAAACGACCATCTATAATCTCGGTCACATTTAATGATGATATATAAAATAATCTTTGAACAATGAATAAAAATTGTTTTGCCACTTGAAATATCTATACATGCAATCACGTTTGAATTGAGTTTTAAGGTAAAATAAAGTAGTGCTGTTATAAACAAAACCATACGGGGTTTTTTAAAAAATGACGTAGGTTATCTCGAAACATGTTCCTCTTTCATCGTTTCATCCCTTAGCTAGGTAATAGTAAAAAGTGCCAGATTCAAGATATTGAAGCAAACAGTTTTATCGCTAAAACATACACATTTTAAAACAGTTTTATCGATACACCATACATATTTTAAACAGTTTTATTGATATATCATACATATTTTAAAACAGTTTTATCTGTAACCCATGAACATTTTAAAAAAGTTTCATCAACAAACCATGAAAATTTAAAACAGTTTCATCGATAAACCATGGACATTTTAAAACAGTTTTATATGTAACCCATACGCATTTTAAGACTGTTTTATCGATAAATCATATACATTTTAAAACAGTTTTGTCGATTATAACCATACGCATGCTATTCTTTTCCCTACTTTTTTTAATCGTTGCGAATTGAAGTGAATTTCCCTTACAGAGATTTTTGATAGTATCGAAAATTATTTACTACGAGAAAATAGAATAATGTAATATTTCTTATAATGAATAAGAAGACAGTTCTTCAAATCTTAATAAATAATAGAGGGATGTGTATAATTTCCGTATGTGTATGTTGTTAATTTATATAATAAATGTTGACAATTTAAGTATATTTATACCTAATTAGGTACAAATACAATACAAAGAAAATTAAAATATTGATTATCCAAATAATTATATGCTCGGAAAATTAATAGGATAATCCGAACAGGTTTAGCATTGTGGCAAGTGGTGTTGGCTCGGTATAGAACTCGGGACCTTTTGGTTGGAAGCCTCGAAACGTAGCCCCTAGACAAAAGCAATTGTCCTTGCCCGGTAAATGTTATCTGGCTTATGCACTTATCATCACATTACTTCTCCTCCAGTGAGTCGGGGTGAGACAAACGATGCTATCGCACCAAGTGTTTTTGGCGGATGACAAACGTTTTTATTAACCCAAGCGTTATGGTGGGCGACGAACGTTTGTTATGGCAACTTTTATTACCGGTAGAGGGAGCCACGAATGTTGCAGATTCATTGTTCGATGTCATCACTTTGGTAGGTGGCGTTGGTTCGGTATAAACTCGGGATCTTCTGGTTGGAGGCCTTGTACTACAGGAGGCCAACCAAGGCAACGATGTGTTACAACTGTGCCGGATTTTTTCATAGCGCACGGAATTGCAAATGCAATCCGCGCTGCATCAAATGTAATGGAAACCACCCCACCCAGCAATGTAGCATCAAAGAAAAAATCCAAGAGCCCACTTGCATCAACTGTTTAGAAACTGGTCACTTGGCCTCCTGGAGAGGATGCAAAAAATACCCAAGCACCCGATCTTCCCCCCACCAGCAAGAATAACATTTGCAGAAGTTGCAAAGAAAAACATTGGAAATAGAGGTGGAACTAAAAGCACAGAGAGACAGCCGACCCTCAGACAAGACCAACCCCCAAGAAACCTAGCATCTAAGACAGCAGTTTCCACCCCGACAGAAATAGAAGAATTTAAAGAAATGTTAGAAGCACTAAGAGAAATAAAATCCCTGTTTGAAGAATTCCCTGGAATACTCAATGCTGTAAAAGAACTCAGGAAAACAACAGACAAAGAGAAGCGAAAACTTATCTTGTTCAATGCTCTTCTCGCCTAGACTCCTAATACATTCCCACCACTGAGTCCTTGCCCCCTGATTGGCTGCCAGCTTACAATAGTTTATCCTGATCTCTCCTCTCCGCACCCTTCTTTAGTGAAGGCTCCTGATTGGCCATGAAGACTCTCTCCCCTTCCCAAGCTTCTGCCTCACTCGGACTTTGTTTTTCACTTGCCAGTATGCTCTCCAACCAGGTGCACAATACGACGCCAGGTTTCTTATGCACTATGACGAAGCTCTGCAAGGTGGGTGCTTCGTCAAACCTTTCAATTAGTGGAGGCCTTGTAACATAGCCACTAGACAAAAGCAATTGCTCCTGTCCCGTACATCTGCTCTCGGGTATCAACTTATTATTAATGCCCTAGAAACTTAATTGAAATTAATTGCAGGCAATATTCCCCATTATTTAGTTGGGAAGAAAAGACGACTGGGAAAAATTAAAGGGAATTTTAGGCGTAATAAGAAAGAAATCAAATAATAATAGGATATAGTACTAGGTGTAATAAGATTACTGAAAAGTAATGATGAAAATTAAAATAATGCTGTTGTAAGAATTAAAAAAAATGAAATTATTACAGCATAAAAATCATATTCTACAAACTCTTTTTTTTATTTAATTTCACAATCCTGCCAAATCTCACAGAAATAAATGCGTGAAATCAATATAATTAATTTATTCACTTTATTAATTTTACAATATTTTGGAGCAAAACATACGAAATCGAATTACTCGAAAATTTTACCGAATGCAATGCTGTGATGTTAGATTTTTCAAGCACACGCATAGAATTACCAAAAATAACTATCCATTCAAATTGCATCAGATATTTTAGAACTTTTCAGCAATGAAACAAAGTTCTAATTCAATAGAAATTCATGATTATGTTATATCGAATAATAATAATACAAGAAAACAACAAAATTAAATTCTTTATCCACATTTTCATTATATTTTTGAACGAAATCAGATCATTTGAAAATTTTAGTCAAAGCAATACCGAGATGGTATATTTCTTTAGCACATAATTATTATACTCAAACTGCATCAGACATTTTCAAGCTTTTCCCGCTTAATACAGGATTAGATTAAGGAGCGAAACTTTTGCTCTTTCTTTAACTTCATTATCTTCTATTCTCAATCGAGAAATATTCTTCTTTCTTTATTCAATTACTTAGCAAGTGCATATTTCAAAATAATAAAAACTAAAAAGAACAAGTTATGAGAGGAAATATCTAGGAGCTTTTATGCAGACTTTATTTGATTGAACACTCTCAAATAAGCGAAGAATATTCCAAAAGAATAAAGAGAATCTGAAGTTCAATTATAACTCTAGCATTTCAACGACGAAATATGTTACTGTTTCAAAAATAATAAAATAGTTTTTTAATAAATTTCACATTTGTCATGATAAAATAAGCAATAGCATGCATATTTATTTAAACTGAAAACACTTATTAACTTCGCAGATATAAGATAATAACTGTTTATTGATAAACTCATAAAAAAAATCTTACTTTTCTTTCGAGCTGCTGTAACAATGCTTTATTCAAAGTGATTCAATTTGCTGCTTCCATTTCTATCAATAAAATTTGAAATTCTTTGTATTTCTGAAAGATTGCATTAATATTTTGCAAACTAATGCTTCTTTCTGTATGCTCCATTAAGATAAATATACTTCTTTTTAGTTTTTCTCCTTTCTTTTTTTTTCTTTAGCGTATTTGTTTCCCTTGTTTTATTTATATTTTTTTAGCATTCATCAAAAAGGTGATTGGAAGGATGTGATTGCTAATATTGGTTCACAAGGACGCATGCTAGTAGCACGTTGCTCGTTTTTGCTGTATGGCCTTTCTAAGTCCGAATTTGACCTGTGGCGACATCTTAATAAGCAGTAACTGCCATTAAACATCAGTGGTCACTTTTGTATAGTGGATAAGTTACTCGGCTGCAAATCGAAAGATAACGAGTTCGATGCTTGGAGGAATTCAACCCTTCGCATTGACATAATTCCGCCAACACTTACGCCAAATTGGTGACCAGGACGGATGAATTTTCTAACAGGTGCCATCTACCCAGAGCAAAAGCAAAGTTGTCAGACGCACTTGAAGCAACAACAACTCTCATAATCTAGCCATAACGGTTGGCGCTATAAAATCGTTCGTCTCGCTACAGTACTCACTGGTAGGGAAGTATTGTGGTGACATCTTAATAAGTCAGTAACTGCTACTAAACATCAGTGGTCACTTTTGTATAGTGGATAAGTTACTCGGCTGCAAATCGGAAGATAACGAGTTCGATCCTTGGCTGAATTTAACCCTACGCATTGGCACAATTCCGCAAACACTTACGCCAAAGTCCTTTATACAAAATATTTAAATTGCATTTTCACATTAGTAACCCGATTCTTCCTATATGTGGGTTACTTTAGTTATATTAACCACTTCGCATACAATGACGTGTCTAAGACGCATGTCGAATTATTGAATTTTTAATCTGCAATTAAGTGAAAAGTATTAAATAATTTAAAATGAAAAAAGTCACTTGAAACGTATTATTATTAAAGGAATTAAAATGATAGAAAATCTTCCAATTAGGAAGTTGTTAAATTCGTCATTTAATTAGGAAGTTAAATTTATATGTCAAGTGGTTAACGTCCCGTTTGGAAGCAACACTAGAGCTATTTTGGGGTAGATCTCGTAATTTTAAATGGTGATCAGATGACGAGAACGACACCTGAGCTGCCTCACTCTTCTTCACACCACACAATGGGAGAACGTTTGTCCTCAACGGGTTTAGCGTGCACCAACATAGCGTACATCATGGTTCTTCAGTGGAATCTGGTCCCGAACCTGAAACCCTCCAATTCCGAAGCCATGACGTTACCACTAACCCATCGTGGCCCCATGTTATATTTGGAATCTTCAATCTTAATGAATATTATTATTAGCATCGCATTATTTCAGTTTCAAATATGTATCGATTTCTTTTCATGAGACTGCTGGTAAGGTCTCGACTTCAGAACCGGAGGGTTGCAGGTTCGGAGCCCGACTCCACCGAAGAACCACGATGTAAGTGCACGTTAATCCATCGGAGCCAAACGTACTCTCGTTGGTGTGGATGTTTGGAGAGGAAGTGCCAGTTCAGGTGTCATCCTCGTCGTCAGAACGTGGTCCAAAATTACGAGAACCTTCCTAAAATAGCCCTAGTGTTGCTTCAAAACGGGGCCTTTATGTAACTAAATTAAACTGAACTTTCTTGAGGCTATTGCCAAAGAAAAGAAAGTACGAAGGAATATCGTTTAAAAGCTACAACAATCGAACTTTATTGTTTGAATAATAATGTTCGATTACTGTAAAAAAATATTTGTTTATTTAATAACATGATTTCTATATAATTATCTCAATTTTTAAGAAAGATGCTAATACATATTTCTGCATGCTCCATAAGGATAAACATACATCTTTTTAGTTTCTCCTGTTTCATTTTTATTCTGTAGTATAATTGTTTATCTTGCTTTATTTTTATCAAAAAGGCTATTGTGAGGATGTGATAATTAATATTGGTTCATACACACGCATGCATGCATGTAGCATTTCTCTAGTTTTTGCTAAATGATCTTTCTGAGTTCATATTTGACCTTCATGTAAAATGTATAAATTGCATTCTTACATAAATCATCTGATTCATGCTACAAGGGATGTTGAAATGAAAAGGTATGAAACGACATTGTGGGTATAAATGAAGATTATATTCAGAGTATACATCATACGGAGCACAACGATCAAAATTGATTAATTAATCAAAAGATTCTTTTATTATTATTTGCTAATCATGTTTCAATTATTCTTTTCCTATGGATTATTATGTAGGCTCTTCTATTTAAACCATTAAGAGCTCTTTTACTTTCTCTATTTACTGCAGCATCTTTACTTTATTTCAATGTTGTTTTTGGCTCTGACTTTAGCTTCTTTTGCAGGTAGTGCATATGCATAGGAAAGTTATGTTTGAATTGCAAGTCTTTTGATAGCTATTTAAATTCTATTCCTTTTATAGATTAAAAAAATTAATTATAAGTTTTTCACCAGTGTAACACCACTTTTGGCACACACCTAATCACCATCAGAATAAATTATGTTTGAATGTTATCCATAAATTCTTTTCATTAAACAGTTATAGTTGTTTGATGATGATGTGACCGAGTTTTCACTGAAATGGAATGCAATAACTTCTCAGGGTAAAAACTCCGGAGCACCCAGAGGTCAGAAGTCTGACTTCAAGCTCATATGAAGAAGACACACACATTCGCTTGCACAACCTCTTTTTACAGGGGGGCTCATTCACGCATTTGACAGAACACACAGAACAACCATGCCCGAACCTGGACTCGAACCCGGGACGCACTACACCTAGATCAGGACGCCGGCTAAAAGTTATTTATAATCACTATATTTCTTTTTAATTATTCTGTATTTTTAACACATTAAATTATATTATTTAAAATATTTTTTTACACAAAGTAATAAATTCCTTATATCTATCTATCTATCTTAATTTCTTAATTAAAAAAATTTAAGATTGTTAAGTTCATTTGAAAACTTAATTCTAATGAAATTATACTTTTCAAATTTAATTTTAACAAGACATTTTTAAATAAAACTTTTATAAAGTGTAAAGTTCGAATTCTTTTACAAGTAGAATGGGACGTCTCAAAGAAAACTGCTGAAATTCCTGAGAGGTTGTATTTGCGTTTTTCAAACTAATGCACATTTCTTCATACTCCATTAAGAGAAACCAATTTAATTTACTTCTGTTTTGTTTTTTATTATGGATTGAAACAAATGAAAGAGCATACATAATTGCAAACAAGTCGCCACTCACGAAAGTACGTAGCACGACGTACTCAGGATTGCAATAAGACCTGTTTCATACCAAATTTGACCTTTGTGAGAAAAGTTGAAAATTCGGTATTTTTTATTTTGACTAGTAATAATTTTGACACTTCATTATTGAATTTCTGCCTACATCTCTTACGAAAATGTAATTCCACTTTAAATCTTAATTCGACCAAATTTAGTTTTTCATAAGTTTATTTGATCAAACATATTAATTACATAATTAACCAAATGAAGTTAAATTATTCAATTTAAATTTAATATAAATGTATGATGAATTTAATTGTTAATGATTTTATTAAATGAATTGCAATAAATTTAACTGTAGACCATTAAAGATCTCTTTATTGTCAGATACTGACATACCGATGCCGGATAAGAGATTTTTCCGGATAATTGAATATAAATTTCTAGGATTAAGTTCTTCATGCTTTGTGATGCAATTTATAGATTCACTATAAATAAATTCTTTTTTTACCGATGCATCAATTCATATAAATGAAATCGAATAACTTAGATTATTTATAATTGGAACACATTTGAAAAATTTAATTTCCAAAACAAACAGGGTCATAAACATTCTAAAATCCTATTTATATTATCTCGCATAAAAGTTTCTATTTCTTAATAAGTTGACATAAAATTTTGAAAGATTTATCACAGTTTATTGTGTGTCGGGCTAAGCTGACTTCTTAATGCAACACTGTAAAATATGACAGCAAGCCCTTTAGAGCAACGACGACACTTCTCTTCATTTTAATAATATTTTATTGTTGAACAACACATCACAGACATAGAACAAAAACAGTTTTTGTATCCGAAAAAAAAGAAGCAAGTGCTCGCCTACGCAGTTACCATGCGCACCATATCTGGCGCAGGCAAGCAGCACCATCTAGTGGTAGGAAGACGCAACATCCTCCACCCGCAAAATAGTAACTTTAACATAGCACATGTATTTAAAAGATAAATATTAACAAATTCAAAAAAATTTAAAATTTGTTCTTACAAAATTCTGGTTCAAATAGAAAGTTGTACAATTATGCACATTTACATTGACACACATTTAATAAAGAAATTTCAATATCAAAATTCTAAGCTATATTTTTAAAATTCAGAATTTAAGATTAAAACCGCACATTAAATCAAATAACACACAAAATCAAATAATACACAAAAGAAAAAGATATGTTCAATATCAAAATTTAAGTTCTTGGTTTCACAACTCTTCCACTTATGGTTGTTATCGGACCATTTCTCACAACTTCGGCTATTTTCCCTGAAGTTTCCAAGCGGTATAACCGTTGAAACGGTCGTATAATCTCGCCATTTTGTGTTTTGACCTTGGCAACACGTGAAACACCATCACGTCCTTTGTGGATCTCGATTATTTTAACCAAAGGCCAGTCAACACGCTTCTTGTTGTCTGAACCAATTAGAACTATATCACCAACAACAAGAGGGATTTGAACAAGATTTCCTATCTGTTTAAGAACGGAGATAAATTCCTTATAAAACCGCACTTTGAGTTTATGCTTTGTTGCTTGAAGATGTTTCGCTCGCTTTCGGAGATTTTGTAGATCGTTTTGATCCAAATCCTCGACACATACTTCAATCTGATCCTGTAAAAACATAGATGGTGTGAGAGGCACTAGATCAGATAGATGGTTCCTCGGAGAGATAGATAAGTGGTCTGCAGTTTAGCAAAGCCTCACATTCACACACAACGGTGTGAAGTTCATCGTAATCAAGACAGGCTTTCCCTAAATTGCGTCTCAGCAATTCTTTTAGCATTCTAACTTTCCTTTCCCAAAACCCTCCCCACCAAGCGGCGGAAGGGGGGTTAAAGTGCCTAGTAATTCGTTTCAAATCAGAATGAACAGTAATAACGTTCCAATCGATGTTTTGGAGCTCGTTGTTTCAACCGGTAAAGTTTGTTCCATTATCTGAGTAAATTGTTTTTACTCTGGCACGACGAGAAATAAAACGTCTCAAAGCGAGCAGAAAGCTTTGCGTTGAGATGTCCGAAACAAGTTCAAAATGAACTGCGCGGTACACAGCGCAAGTGAAAATTGCGATCCTCACTTTTCGACGATCTCGCAGGACCAATGGACCGGCTAGATCCCCTCCGGTTGTTTCGAAAACCACAGACATCCGAACGCGGTCTTCGGGTAAAGGAGTGAACATTGTCATTGAAGACCCTGATTTGAACCTCTGGCAAATAATACAACAGACCTCACAGTCTTCCTAGATCGCAAAATCCAATACTTTTCACGTAGAATCATCACAAGTGCTTGCACACCAGCATGGCTGTGAGTTCGATGTTGTTCTTCTATGAGACGAAAAACAAGTTCATTCTTATCAGGCAATAGGATTGGTCGCCTGAAGAAGTCGCTATCATCGGAAAATATCAATTTTGTCTCAACACGAAGGAGGCCATCAGAATCAGTGTACAGAACAAAGTTAGGAGGTATGAGGCGACGATTCTTACCAAAAGTGTCTCTTTGTATATAAAGAAGTATTTCTAGCTCAGAATTTTCCAACTCCTCTTTGCTTAAGAAACCTTTCAGTTGAACTTCCTTTTTACCACTAGCTAACGACTTAACATTGAAGATGAAACGCTTCACAAGAGCTAAAATTCGAACGATTGAAGAAAACTTCGTCATTCGCATGGTCCACTCGAAGAAATCAGGATCGGAATTACCCAACAAGAGACCTGTAACAACTGTAGGCCTTCTCTCTTTTTCAGCCAGCTCCGAAGCATCAAAGAAATCTGATTTTTCGGTTTTCGGCCTGGAGTTTCGACTCTTCAACCACGAAGGGCCCTCCCACCAGCGAAGAGTGAAAAGAGCTTGCGCATTGCACCCTCGCGAAGCAATGTCCGCTGCGTTCATCTCGGATGGAACATAAGACCAACTTCCTCTCGAAGAGTTTAAGTGAATTTCTTTGATTCGATTACGAACAAAAGTTTTCCAAAGTCCGTTATTCTGGATCCAACAAAGCACAACTTTTGAGTCTGTCCAGTTGAAAGTTTGCACATCAGGAATGTTCAATGAAGTTTTTACAGCCTGGACCAGACGAGAGCCAATTACGGCAGCCATGAGTTCTAATTTAGGAATGGTCATTTCAGTTTTAATTTTAGTGATGGGATCCTTTTTCAGAGGAGCGACGCGTGATTTTGCCTGAACTAACCTAATCTTAACCTCATCATTTTGGCATTCGATTCGCAAAAATACGCATGCAGCAAAAGCTTTTCCACTTGCATCGCTAAACATATGAATGGTGGTATTCGTCTTATCTATCAAATTCCCAAAGTAACGCGGGATTTGAATTAAACTTAAGAACTCCAAATGTACGAGCCAATTTTTGAATTCTTCTAAAATTTCGGAGGGCAGTTTTTGATCCCAAGATAATTTTTCATTTTTCCAAGCTTTTTGCATCAGTAACTTAGGAATGAGCGTCACGAGCGCGGTAAAACCAATCGGGTCAAAAAAAATTTGTGTTATCGACAAAAGTTGTTTTGAACACGCATCATAAACTTCCGTCGAAAGATCTCGAAGATTGCAAGAGATCACGTCAGAATTTGGATTCCACAAAAGGCCAAGAACAGAACAAAGAGGTCTATTCAAATCTCGTTGTTCCGAAGAATTCACCCAACCCGTGAGCTCAAAACCTGCTTTTGACATGATGTGACAAGCTGTCATTTGAAAATGTTGCAATTCCGCTTCATTTTCGACACTGGTCACAACATTGTCTACGTAAAAAGAATCTCTTAGTTTCATTGCGACATTATTACCACCTTTCTTTTCTTTATCAAGATGATGATAAATTGTTGCCATAAGCAAAAATGGTGATGAAGACAAACCGAATACAACTCGACAATGTCTTAAGATCTTAATTTTGCGCTCTCCGTAATCTTCCCACCATAAAAACCGTAGATAGTTCCTATCGCTTCTTGATACTCTTATCTGAAGAAAAGCCTTCGCTGTATCAGAAATTACCACAAATCGACCTTTACGAAATCTATTGAGAACAGATGGGATCATTTCAATATAATTTGGACCTGATGCTTAACATTGGTTCAAAGAAAGTTTTGCTAGGTACTTCTTCTATAATTCCCAACCTTTCCCATTGCTTCAAAATTTGGTCATAAGGTTCAAATTTACCTGAAGAAACGAGTTTAGAACTCATTGTGTGGAGACGTTTTTCTGACTGAAAACATAAATCAACTCCGGGTGTCCTTCGATGCACGGCAGATTAACCTCATAACGACCATTGCAAAATTTAACTGTTTTTTCAAAAAAAGAAACAGTTTCCGCGTCGATTTCAGCTCTTGTTTTATTTTCTAAAGGGTC
>JAPMOQ010018337.1:1617728-1752539 GCA_026543055.1 Argiope trifasciata
ACTCGGGATAGTAAACTAATATTAAAACTAAAAGTTTTTGCACCAATAAAAAATTAAAAATTCAGCTTAAAGCCAAAAAATTTTGTTTTGTTTCGTTTCCTTGTGTTCAATAATAAAAATTAAAAAAATGTGGTGATTTTTTGCAATTTTTTTTTCAAAAAAATTTCTAACGGAAAGGGTTAATTCCGTGGAACTAATGAGATCAGTTAACATAATTTTCAAAAATTCGATTTAAAGCAGATTCCGAATGGATATGTAGCAGTAAAATACTAAATTTATTTCTAGTTCTTTTACATAATATTCTAAAAATCAATGAATTTAAATTTTATTGATACTACATTATTTTAATTTATTTAGAAAAAATTGCCAAAATTTTTATTTGCACTTTTTCAAAAAATGAGGGGTTTTTTTTTCTCTTTTTATTACTGTCTTCCGTTCTTCTTGGCATTAATTTCTTTCAATCAGAATTCCTTCAATTTAAAACAAACTTTTGAAGAAATTCAGATTGCATAACAACAGTCCAGCCTTCGAATCTTTTCGCTGTTCATTTCAATAAAAGTAGCTATGATTTTAAATGAGATATTCCGAAATTTAACGTTTTTGGTTTGCGTACATCACCTAGCCTTCTGTTCATCTTGATACTTTACCAATAAAAACTGCTAAAAGTTCCCATAAATTTATGCAAAAAAAAATCAATTTTTCTTTCTTTCTTTAAATCACATTTTCATGAAATCATATCAAACTATGTTTCTAGTGTTCATTTTAGTAAAAACTGCTACAGTTCGAATAAATATTACCGAAAATAGACACTTTCATTGTAAAATTATAGTTTGGCTTTATTTTATTTCGGTGTTAACATTATAAAAAACTGCTACAATTTAAAACACATTTGCAAAAAGTTAATGTTTTTATATTAGAATCATAGCTTAATTTTCCTTATTTTGAGTCTTCAATTTAGTTGAAACTCAGCTAACTTCAAATCATCTTTTGCAAAATCCAAAGTTTTTTTGGACATTAATTTTGGTCTACCGTTCCTTTTTTTAATGTTCTTTTGGTTTAGTTAATTATTATCCCGTTGTAAAGCAATAATAGGGCTATTTTAGACTGACCTCATCCTTTTGAACTGCAGTCAGATGACGAGGACGACACCTGAGCGGGCATCCCTTCTCCAACCTTCCACATCACACCAGTACGTTTCACCCCGACGGATTAAACGTTCACCAGACTCGGTTCGCGGTGGTTCTTCGGTGGAATCAGGCCTCGAACCTGCAACCTTCCAGTCCCGAAGCCGAAACCTTACCACCAGACGACGGCGGCTTTCGTAGTTGTTTCGGAGCTAGGTTTTTATTTAAAAAAATATTAACTTTTTTTTAAAATTACAGGATAAAAAATAAAATTGTCAATAAATTTTTATGAAATTTCACATAATATAGCAATGTGTAGCCTTACATTCTTTTTAATATCTATTTCAGGAAACAAAATGCTACTTTTTAAAGTCAGTTAATTTGAAATTCAATGTTTTCGATGTAGAATTGTAACCGGATCGTTCTTTTTCATGTTCATTATAGTAAAGTCTATTCTTATTTTAAATAAATTTTTGCAAAAAATTGATGTTTTTTGGGGGGGGAGGAGGGTTGTCTTTCATTTTAGTAAAAATTATAAGTGTTTATTGAAATTTGGAAAAAATCTATATTTTTGCATAATTTCATCTTGCGTTTTTTTTCGATATTCATTTTAATAAAAAAAAAAACTTTTTCAATTTTACATAAACTTTTGTAAAATGTTAATTCCTTTGTCTGCAATCATAATTCGACTTTTATTTTTGTGCTAGTTTTGAGAAGAAAAAAAAATTACCACTTTAATTGAAGTTCCGAAAAGCAGTCAAAGCATAATGCTCTAGTAATAATTTTAAACAAACATTTCCAAAAAGTAATTGTTTTTATTGTGTAATAATAGCCTGGTTTTCTTTCTTTTTGTGTTTACTTCTTTAAAGATTTTAAATAATTTTTCGGAGAAAATCGATGTTTTTGTGACACAATCATATTCAGGCCTTTCTCTCTGTATGTGGGTGTGTTCTTTAAAATATTGATTGAAATTTGGAACAAAGCTGTTACAATTTTAACTAAACTTAAGCCAATATTTTTACTAAACAATAATAATTTCGCATTATGTTAAACAAGTCTCGCATTATATTATCGTTCTGATTTCGCAGGCCTAGCCGTATTGATTCAATCCATTTCATGCGTGTTATTTTAGTGAAGAAATTGATTGACTGACTGCTCCTGATCAAAAATCAGTCCCGTTCATCAACAATTATCCGTAGCAGGTTGCTTTATGTTCTGACGAATGAAAAAAAAGAAAAGGCAGTGTCGCAAATCTCTGTCACGCGACACCGGTGGTACAGCCCCTGCTCAATTAAATGTCGCTCTTTTAGTCGATAGGCGCAATTAAGGGAAACGGAACAGATTGGTTGAAAATGTTGAAAGACCTATAATGCGTATGTTAGATCTTTTTTTTTTTTTTTTTTTTCGTTTCTGTTACTGATGCATTCGATTGTGTGACTGAATGCGACTTTTTTTTTCCATTAGCTTATTTTGCCAGAAAAGTAAGAACACTGCGTGGAAAACTTTGGAGAAAAATAAAAGAGCACGAATACCGAGCAATAAAGCATACAAGAATAACTCGAAGTGATGTGATCAGTGTTGAGTATATTTAAGGTATTCGACTACGTTTAAAACACTGACTATCGACCACATTGGCGAATTTTATTATTGTTATTTCTTGTAATGTAGATTTTCCTCTATCCAAAACAGTTTATCTTTTCTAGGAAAAGGTACGTCTGACCTATCGTCCAGAGTCACATATTTTTCTGCTAAAATTTGTCTTTCAATTTTGCCAATACCGTTAACATGATATCCGATACTGTTAACGTGATATCCCAAAAACTAATTAAAATATTTACGTAAAAATTCCAGCGTGTGTTTTAAATAATATGGGCAATCAAATGAATCAAGTTTCATTGTTGATGAAGTACTTTTTTCATTTATAGGTGGTTTTTAGAAAAATTAAGGTGTGAATTTATGGAAAAAATGTACATATGCATATATTTTTACCCACAACTTCTTTGCATTTCAAAATGTTTCTTACATTTTGGTTCATTTCCTTCATTATTCCATTCTATAACTTAACTAAAAAGAAAATAGGATTTCAGCATTAGAATTATGTGTATTATGTTAACCATTTTGGTTAAATTGAAAACATAATATATTTTGAGAAATAGGAAAATTTACTATACATTTTCCTATTTCTCAAAATATATTATGTTTTCAAATAATCTTGTTGTATTAATTGTATTTTATATTATAATTGACAATATATCTCAAAAAATAGTTTTAAATAATTTTTTTAAAGTTTTCTTTCGAACGTAGTCGGATACCTTAAGTGCAAGGAGTTAGATTAAAATGAAGTTAAATTCTTAAATACAATATGCATACTAAAACAGAAAGACGACAAAATTACATAATACTGAAATAAAAAAAGAACACAATTACGTTATTGTTATCAATGAATTTATTTTTTCTCAAAAGCAATTAACATACATACACACTATTAGCGTACTCATTTACCAAGGTTTGTACCATTTAAGTATTCAAAGTGTGCACCACCTCACTGTATACAGTGCTCATATCGTTCAAGCAGGTTCTCAAACATATCCTTAAACAAAGGAAACAAAGGCCACAAACTGCTGCAGATTTTCTCCCGTAATGCGGGCTCAGTTCTTGGTGCATTTTCACAGTTGAACACACACTCTTTTAACATTCTCCACAAGTAGGCATCAGGTGGTATTAAATTGGGCGAATATGACGGATATGGGAGTACAGTACCACGTGAAATGATTCTTCCTGAGAAATTTTCTAGTAGCATGACAAGCGATACTGGAACAGTATGGCTGTTCACCCGTCCTGCTGATATCACTGTCTATTCATCATGTTCCTCACACAACCTTCCTAAACCTTCTAAATTCCTGAAGAAATGGCTCGATCACTTATTAAAAAATCTTATGAAACAATCTTTTGGAATTTTTCTGCCAACTTTTCCAAACTTGGTCCAGCTTCACAACCGCTTCCATATGAGTGGAAATAATGTTCAAATATAAATACTTGTCCCTCCTTCGAGAGACAGATTTTCCAACAACAACCACACAACTTCTTTTTCATAACTGTGAATATGTGTAGCTGGAACCAAGCCTCGTCGACAAACGCAACCACTTGTTCGAGATGAGCAAGTTTCAGTACTGCATAAGTTGACACATATTGTAGTTCTTGATAAATTTTTAGGTGTTAATACAATAAACCAAATTGAGTAAATTTAATAAAACCAGTAAATAAAATAAAATCAAGCAACTTCAAGTCTTGAAGTTGCTCGTTGAGATTGCAAGTTTCGAGTCTTGAGATTCATATTATCTAGGTTCCATTTCAGGATCCCTCTCCCCAGTTCTTAAAATAAAATATTTTTATTTTTAATTCATTACATGTATTAACAGCTTTCATTAAATAATTCTAAAATAATAATCAATAATGGAATATTCACTTTTAAGAGAGTTGACTTTGACTTATTCCTGACTTCTTAAATCAAAAGTAATTTTAGGCAAACTGATGAAATAATTCACAAATCTCTTATAATATAGTTTAAATAATAATAATGAGTTTTCAAAACGACTAAAATGTTAATAAACAGTTGGAGGAAAAAAACGAAGACATTAATCTATAAGTGAATATAAAACAGGAAAAAAAATTCTTAAAATAAAATTCTGAAATTCAAATGCAACTTGATTTTTATTTCAATTTGATATCATGGCTCTCTTAAATCAAATGATAATACAAGGTCAAACAACCCCCAAAACACCGTAAAACAAATATCTCCCCCTAAATATCTCTCACAGTTGTGGGACCTCTTTTGGAACTCAGTTCTGTAAAAATGCATTTTTTTGTTCAGTCTAGTTATATTATAATAAAATCCCGTTTTAAACCTACACTATTTTGCACTAAGAACGAGAGAGAGAATTTTGAACGAGAATTAAGAACGAGAGAGAGTTTGAGACGGAACTGGCAATTTTGTGCCGTATTCAGATGATTAAGTTTTCGTCTAGTCAACCTAGGTTTACACCTGAGCTGACAAACCCTTCCTGAAACTTTCACACCACACCAACAAGATGATTGACCCCAAGAATTTAGGATGTATCAGATTGGCTTACAATACTGTTTTTCAGTCGGGACATGAATCTGAAATCCTCCGGCTCTGACACTGAGATGGCTTTTGCATTGTTAAAAAATTCTATAAAGAAACTGCGAGATCTTACTGCTTGTAGGTGTCGTATATTACATGCATTTCTTTTTATCAAACCAAGAAAATCAGTTTGTTCAGGGCAGTCCAGTAACAACGCTCAATGAAGACTCGGTTTTCGGATATCACTCTAGGCATTACAAAATTCAGTATCCAATGTTAAATAATAACGGCGATATTATTAAAGAGGAAAGAATATATTGTACAACATAGGAAAGTGTAGCTCTTGATGGTAAAAAAAATGCATAGTTTTAAATGGACAGTTTAAAAGAATCCAACTTCAGAAAACGCTTTGTTGCTAAGATATTGTAGCATCTTGATCCTGACCGATCAAATAAAAGAATAGGATTTCAGACAATTAGTTTGTTTACAGCCATATATTGACATAAGAACAACTTGTTGTAATCTCGTTAAAATATCTGCCATTTACACCATTTGGAAGTTGATGATACTTTCTCCATAGTCGAATGTTCATCATGAAAAGAATTCTCCATTAGTTTTGAGAAATAACACCACAAGAACACTAATAGGTTGTTAATCAGCAAGGCTATTCCAGGGTGGAGAGTCGTTCAACAGTCCACTATCTAAAAGGTTTCTTCTCCCCATCTTCAACAAAACCCCTGCATTTTATCTCTACCCAATCTCCGCTCCTCATTTCCCATTGGTCACTTGAGCTCTCTATCGCCCAACAGTTGTTCAGCAAAATACCCCACTCAGTGGCTCCATTCAATCATGAAAATGTCCGTTAACGATACGTTTTCGTAACTGATACTTCTGAAACACGTGTTAACGTGCCCTTTACAATGGAAAACATTTGACATCCAGATGGTTTGACACTCCTTTCCTTTGTAAATGCGATAAGTTTCTCTTAAACGATGAACCTCACGTGCGGTTCTTCAACTGTGGTGTCACTAATGACCTGATGCGACGACCACACTGGTGAAAAGATTTCCCATCTGGCAATTCGGAGGCATTTAATATTGGAGTTTTTAGCAAGTGGTGACATAACTGATTGGAAATGCAGCTTATCAAGAATGAGAAAGAGGAACTTTACAATGTTAATATGATTTAATCCTTTAAAGGGCCATTTTTTACTGCTAATGATATATTAAAATCTATCACAATTATAAAGTTATTTAAGAAAAAAATAATTCGTTTAATTTATTTGCTAAATATATATTAATTCATTAATTCATTTCTTTGATGAATTACTAAATAACAAATCAAGAAGCATTATTTAGTGTGAGATAAGAAACTGAAACGTTTAGATTTATATTTTATTGAAAAAATGGCAAGAATGCATATCAGTGGATGTAACTGCATATAAAGCTTGATGAATTTGGGGTGGTAAGCATACTTTCTATGGCCTTAGAAGGCTATGCTAATTGCAGTTTCACAAATTATTTCATGTTGTCTGCGATATTGTATTATACTAAACACCCCTGGAAGCCGATGTTCCATTACAACCTTATGTCTTTAAATGTTTATATTAAACGTAACTCCTTTCAAAAATGCCCGCTGTCATTTGAGGTGAGGCGGTAATGCAAACTCATCTTCTGGTTTGTCGTGTAAACTTTATATGTTATTAATATGATTTTTCATCTTTAATTTTTTTATATATAATGGAAGAAAATTAAGCAATCAAACAATGCGAAAAATTTAAATTTCATCGAAAAAATTAAATCGGATCGAACATTATGTAATAATGCATTATATGCTAGCCACTTTTGGTGACTAACTAATTCGACGAAATTATAGGTTTTGTTTAATTTAAATTAAATCGTTTATTCAATGATGATATCTAGGATTCTCTCTGTGGGAAAAGAATTTACCAAATGAAGCTGAATTCCATGAAAACATAATACATTAAAAATAATACATAAAAAATGGCACATTGGCTTTTTCTTAGTAATACACTTTCTGATATTTTTAATGCAGTGTAGATAGTTAGCGATATCTCTCTCTTCCTTAAAAATTTAATGAAACAATGAAAGCGGTTCGAATTTCACTATAATAATGAAATGAAATAAAAAATATACAAAATAATGAAAAATATACAAAAAAATACTTTTGAAAATTCATCAAAATTAAAAAATTACAAGTCAAATTAAGATTATTAAAAACCTTTTTAAAAAATTTTTTTAAACTAGAATAAAAATAGTTTTAATGTGGTTGTCATAAATAGTTTCGTTTTCGTTGGAAAAAGCCAAAATCTACGGCATATTTCAAATTAATTAAAATTTTAATTTAATATTTCAAAAATCTCCCCACGCTGCACGCTTTTATTTTCCAAATTGTATGTGCATCATATATGGTAGATTTAACTTTAAAAATCTATCCCGTAAAGAGTATCAATACACATACAGATAAACATTAACCTTTATTATTAGTAGGGAATATTTCCCATTCCAGTATAACTACATCACCTGGTGGAAACGGCTCACTACAGATCGCGGTAAATGAACTACTACACCATACGACAGATTCCAGAATATTAACATAAAATCACGACCTGACAAGTGCCACGATATGAAAAACGAAAACATTTTACTGCAGACGATTTGCATGCGACAAAATGACACTGCGGCGTGTCGGACAAAATCCCTCAACTTATCAGGAGATGATATTGGCTTGTTACAGCCACACTGCAGGGAGCCTTATTAAACACGACGCCCAGTGCAACAGATGGCGAGCCTGAACCACCCCGCGGGCTCAGCCTTGCGTACCAAGATGTGATATCGCTCTATCGAGATGAAATCAACCCTCCCCCTTTTTTAGCACACCCTAGTAGCATCCCCCCTGTCCCGAAAAAACCAGGGGCTATATTAATTATTTCATTGTCGCAGTCACCTTCTTTTGTGCCGTGCGCCTGCTCCAACAATAACCGGACACGCTTCAACAAGCGATTGAGCAAATGAAGCCTTTGGTGCATGGGCAGCGAGCCCTCTGTTTAGCGCGGCTAGTTGTTGCTGTTAGCTTGTAACTTTGCCCATGGTTTTGCCACGGGTTTTTCATGAGAAGGGTTTGATTGACATGGCCCGGTTGATGACGATTCAAGCGTCATTTTTTCGAGTTTTTTTCCCTTGAATAGAGAATTTGGGTTTTCCAGCCGTGCAGGTGCATATGTATCTATCTGGTTGTGGAATTGTTCAGCCATGACATGTGTTCATTTTCATGATATTTATCTCCTAATTAAGTGTCCTCTTTAATGGCCGTTTAGTTCGCCAGGGTTAAAAGATACTTAAATTTTCAATTCAACATGTTTCGAAACTGTGTATTAAGTCTTAGGTAGAAAAATATTTTTAAACGTCATATTCTGTTAGCTACATAATTTATACCCTTTTAGATGTCTTCTTCGTGATCTCGGTGTCTCAATTTTGTGTCCCGGTTCATGTATGGCTGTTCTTCGGTGTTCTATCTGTGAATTGTATGAATGTGTCCTCCACTGTAAAAAAGGGTTATGCAAGTGAATGTGCAGGATGAAATTGTAAAGTCGTACTTTTGGCCCTAGTTAGCACTACTGAACAAACAAGAGACGCTAATTTCGGCTTAAATAGCTGACAGCTTTCTATCAGTGGGCTTGTTAAGTGCCTAAATAACAGCAACATATCCTTTTAGAAAACTTATATCGTTCTATTGCTCATTGTGCTTCTAAAATTCCTAATTTTTTGTCTATATTCTTATTCTCTTTTTGAAATCTATATTCTATTTTTTATCTATTATATTTTTTATCAAATTATATAGCAGGAAATAACAAAATATTTAAAAATGGACCCATTTTAGAAGTTTTTCCTCATTGCTTTGAATTTAAACCTTATATGTAAATGCAAGGAATTTCAAAATATGGTGGTGAGAAAAAACATTTGTAAATTTTAAATTAATTGTTGTAAATTTATAATTTCTAAAACAAGGAGAACATTAATAAATGCAGTATTTGAAGTTAATTGGGATAATATGTCCTTTTAATTTATTACAGGCTTTCTCATTTCAACTTTTACATGGTACAATAATTGGAAAATAACAAAGACCAATTTGGCTCACAAAATAACAGGTATTTTCCTTTCGTCGGTGTGATATCTACCAATTGAGATGTCAGAGTCACTTGTTCCTTCTAAAAGTTGTTTTGACCTTTTTTTCCCACAAATTTTCGATCTCGAAATCTAACACATATTTATTTTAGTAACAATACTATATACCACCTAATGTGAGTTATTACACCCCAAGAAATTTCTGTAGGATTCAGAGTGTGGATTTCTTATGGCGTGTCCAATTTAAAATGTAAACAAGATATTTATATCATTCACAAAATAAGTTTTGAAATTTAAAGAAGGAGTCAAAATACTGCTTGATTACTTTTTAATTAACTGATTTTCTAATTGAATTTTTTTTTAAACGCTCCTATATGTACATTCTTGTCCTTCTAACTAGATATGTAGCGTGTTCAGCATTTCTAAGTTAAACGGTTTGACCTGTAAAAAGGACCTTTGTCTTCAGACATCTTATTCTGAAAACGAATCTTCGTACCCAAATGGAAAAAACATCTACAACAAATAATGTAAAAATTAAATCTTTTTTTATTATTATTCTCTCTAAAATGTTTTGAATATTTTCACGGTATTTTGCTCCTGATAACTTTCCTTAAATCCTTCATTCATTGCACGCATCATTTTCTTTTGTAATATTGTTGAATTTTCTTATTGACATTCTGACTTTAATAATGATTTTTATATTACGAAATAGTTTTTTCTTACTAATATAAAATTTGGAATTCAAGTTTTTAAAATTAATATTTAAAATTCCTTTAACTCTGAATCCCTAATTATTATTTTCTTGATTTGGCAATCTATTTTTGGAGGATTTGAATATTTCATACGTGTTTATTCCTAAATATACAGTTTATTCTACAATATGCTGTTCTGACGTGAAAATAATGCTTGTGATTTTAATGTCTACTTATATAAGAAATGACTTGAAGTTTTTATATTTCAAGGCTTATATATTTTTTTTTATTTTCATCTTTATGCTTGCTAATAATGAAAGATATGTCTGAGCATGTGCGTTTTAGCATTTGGTGCTCTACAAGACAAATTGTTTGACCATAAATAGATTTTTGAGAATGCAAATATTTTTTTAATACAAAACAATTAAAAAATTAAAAAACTGAACAATTTGTTTTTTTATCGAAAAATATTATTTTATTACAAAAATCTGACCTTTCATTAAAGTTTATACAAGTATATAAACTTTAACGATGCTAATGTAATTGAAAGGTAATTTCTTTTCCCGAATCGAACAGTTTTTCTGCACAATTTTCAACAATAGGTTTCATTGTTATAAGGAAATTCAAATTGCTTTCAATATTCATCCAAGAATTTAATCACGTGTTGTTGTTTTCTCTCTACTGAAAACATAGCAGGAAAGACAAATTATCAGCAAAGTTTACATAACATCTCAGAATAAGAATACGTATTGTTTCACATCTTTTAACACCTCTGTGATGTCATGGAATTAGGAATGCTCAGGTATACTATTAGCATGAACCGGTATACAGCTATTAAATTAAAATAATACAGTTTTGTCGAATGACCCCATTTTGATGTTTAAAATATTTTGTTAAGGGAATCATTTTTATCATTTTGCATATAAGAGATTATATTAAACGTAACAAATACACTTGTGATACCGATGGTCATTAAAAGCGATTAATTTACAATCATTATTATTACATTCATCAATCATTATAAGCGATTAATTTACATTTTTCACTGAAGCTAATATGTACCTACTAAACTAAATTGCATTAAGCTTTTCATTTCAAACACCTGATTTTTTTTAATTCCAAAAAATGTCTTATAAACTCAACTATAATAGAAATTGGATGATTTGTAAGGATCAATTTGGACTACCGAAGTCTTTCTCGAAGGTGAGTTTAACTCGACCTAAAAAAATTAACTAGATAAATTAAACATAACATAAAAAAATAACTCTTGGTATTATTTTTTTTCCTTTGCATGAATTATTCTTAGAATAAACTGACTGGAAATAATTAATGGTGTTCGAAAATTACCATCGCTCCGTTGTCCCATATTCTTGCATATCATTAAAAGGCAAGGACATCCACTATAACGGCAATTGTATGATTTACGTGGATCAGCTCAGCTTACTGAAGTCGGTCTCCAATGTGAGTTTAATTCGACCCGGAAAGAAATGATGAACTAAAAATAACATGAAGAAAAATTGATTGATTCAAAACGAGTGATTTCATTATCTTTATACATGAGTTATTCCTAGAATAAACAGAATAGAAGTAATTACATGATTACTAAAATTACCCCATATCATTGTATCGCATTCAACAGGAAAGGCCCACACTATAATGATAACTGCATAATATGCACTAATCAATTAGGGTTAGCAGGTCTCGAATGTAAGTTTAACTCGACCAGGAAAAAATAACTTGAGAAATTAAAAATAATACGAAAAACATGTTAATGTGTATTTTTTTGTTTGTTTGTTTTTTCGCATAAATTATTCCTACAATAATTTATGTGAATTATTGTAGGAATATTGGTATATTCATATAATTGCAAGTAATTGATTGGGGCTTGAAAATTACCATATTTCCACTAAACAGGAAAGACTTCTGCTATAAGTACATGATTTTCTCGAATCAGTTCGGCCTACTTAAGTCGGTCTTGAATGTGAGTTTAACTCGACCAGAATAAATAACTTGAGAAATTAATAATAACACGAGAAACACGCTAATAGGTTTTTTTCGCATAATTTATGTGAACTAATATAGGAATATTGATATATTCATATAATTGCAAGTAATTGGGGCTTGAAAATTACCATCTTTCCACTGTTTAAATCTTATTAAATAGGAAAGACTTCCATTATATTTGTATGATTTGCTCGAATTAGTTCGGCCTACTAAAGTCTGTCTTGAATATGAATTTAACTTGACCAGGAATAAATAACTTGAGAAATGAAAAATAACACAAGAAATATGCTAACAAGAAATATGCTATGTTTTTTTTTTTCGCATGAATTATTCCTGCTATAAAACTGATTGCAATTAATTGGAGCTGGAAAATTACCATCTCCCCACTGTTCAATATTACTAAATTTTATTAAACAGGAAAAACTTTTACTATATTTGCATGATTTGCACGAATCAGTTCGGTCTATTAAAGTCGGTCTTGAATGTGATTTTAACTCGGCCAGGAAAAAAAATTGACAAATTAAATATAACATGGGAAAAAAAATAACAAAAATAGAAAATGACGATTAATTGCATAATTTTTCTGTATGAATTAGAATAAACTAACTGCAAGTAATTAAAGGACTTCGAAAATTACCATCGCTCTACTATCCATATTACTGCATATAACCATCCCATATTACTGCATATAACCATCCCATATTACTGCATATAACCATCCCATATTACTGCATATAACCATTCCACATTACTGCATCTCATAAAAAAGCGAGGACTTCCAGATCTGCTTTCATAATGATGTCGAAGGCAGAGTCAACCTCACCATCACCTCGCCACAATCTGCGGCAGATCCGGCTTTTGCGGATTGAACAATTTCGCCCGGACTTCTCCAGATTACCGAATCCACCCTATGAATGTCAAACGACTTTTGTGAGGTCCCCGTGGGGGTAGGGACCAGTCTGCCTCCCCTCCCTTCCATTTTCAAACAAACACGGGAGTCACCCACGCCTGATGCAGACATCATCTCAACCGGGAAGACCCTAGGGAGTCATCTTGTCAAAGCGAGACCCCGACAGCTGGGTACAAACCCCCCTAACTCGCCTGTCATTTAGCTCGTAAGCTCCTGCTCCCCCCCCCAGCCTAACTACCATGTATCAACTCCACCCCCTACCCCTTCGTTCGAGACCCAAAGCAGATTGTGTGATTGATTTCGGAAATCCTCGGAACAACGCAAGGCAACGGGCGCTTCGTTAACCGGTAATTGAAATATGGGCCCTTGGAAAACAGAAGGGTTATTCGGCCGTAAAATTGTAAAGTTTGGTCCTCCAGGTCCAACTGGATGTAGCATGTACTGCAAGACTGGATGTAACATGTCTTGTTGCCTTGGTACTGGTGTTTTCCATCAGTGGTGAATGTGGGCTTTAGTTAAATGCGGGTTTCTGATTATTTATTCATTGTTAATTCAAAGGAGAGCAGATGTGACATGTCTCTGGTTCGTGCTCAGATCTCAGCAGGTTCATTATCAACACTGTTAAGGTAGAAGTTTGGAAGTGTTGAAGGAAGCGTGAGTTTTGGGAATATTTAGCTGGAAATTCTGCTTGGTGTAGAATATAAGATATACGAGTTAATAACTAATGTGTCCTAGACAATTTAGCAACAAATTGTTGTACATTAGAATTTTTAACCCTTGAGGTATCCGACTATGTTAAATACACTGGTTACCGACCTCATTGGCGAATTCTTTTACTGTTATTTCTTGTAGTTCAGACTTTTCTCTTTCCAAAACAATTTATCCTATCTAGTAAAGGGAAGGCCTGACTTATCATACAGGAAATTTTTCAGTAAATCATATTTTTCTGCTAAAATTTGTCTTCAATATTCTCAAAACTTTCATTTTCATAAAAATTCTCCACCGTTAACATGATATCTCAAAAAATATTAAAGGTATTTACATAAACAGTTCAACGTGTGTTTTAGATAATATGGGCAACGAAATGAACCTAAGTTCGATTGTCGGTGAAATACTTTTTCACTTATATTGGTTTATAGCAAAATTAAGTTACAAATTTAAGGAAAAATGCATGTGTACGTATATTTTTACCCATAACCTATCTGTATTTCAAAATTTCTCTTAGATTTTAGTTCATTGCCTTCATCGTTATATTCTATAACTTGCGTGCAAAGAAAAATATGATTGTTGCATTATCATTTTGTGTAGAGTGTAAACCATTTTGGTTAAATTTCCTTAAAGTTCACTACAAATTTTCCGCTGTCTCAAAATACATTATATTTCGAATAATGTTGTTGCATTTATAACATTTTGTATCATTATTGACAACACATCTAAAAACCATAGTATAAAATAGTTTTTTAAAAATCCAATTTTTCAAAAAAATTCCTCTGAACGTAGTCGGATACCTTAACTGGAGAGGTGCGATCTATGAGACCGTATTTTATTTACACTCAAATTATCCTTTTTTAAATGAATATATCGCTACGAAAATCGACCTATATATTCTGCAGATATTTTTCTTGATATATAAATATTTTTTTTAGAAATTTCTCAAAATGTACTATCATTGAAAAAAGTAATTGCATCGGAACATGCATTTTCTATTCAAATTACATGTTACAACAAACAGTATTCTTGGAAAAAAATAACATTACTTTTTACTTTTAAGACATTTATTTTCCCAGTGTTTAAAGGCATATAGGAAAGATATAATGGAAAATTCAAAAATTATATGGAAAAAAAATAACCATGACAATGGGTAATACTGGCCCTTTTTTTCATTCGCTTTTTTTTTCAAAGCACGGTTTTCTAGGGCATTTTGAACATAAAGTTAAGAATTAGTATAAAAATCAACCAATAAATTCTGTATATGTTTCTTTTGGTGTATTAATATATTTTAGAAATTTGTCAAAATACATTATCACTAGAAAAATATATTATGTTTGAAAATACGTATCGGAACCAGTTGAATGTGAACTTTCATCTAAAAACTCTTCTGTGCAATTATCACTAAAATCACTTTATGCTTCATTTAAAGGTATCTGGAGCACTGCTTCATATCAGGATTCAGTGAATCGGATGATATTTCTGGGCTTAAATTTTAGCGCCATCTGCTAAGCCTTGTTTTTCACTGGAACATTAACGGGGAGCTGCGATCACAGAGACTGCGCTTAAAGAAATAACTGAATTATTTTAAAAAGCATCCAGCGAAATCGGTTGAAAAAATGTACGCGTATTGATGGTCACAAAACATGAAACTACGTGGTCTACCCACTCAAATGAGCTAAAAATAGAACAGGGGTGAGCGTGAGTTCATCGTTAGTTGTTTTATAGACCGCTCATCCCCAGTTAAAGATTAAAAATCTTCTACTTATCTTCATTTTCCAAAAATTCCTCATTGGCACGAAATTTTTTGCTCATGTTGACATATATCTATTCATTTCTAAATTATTTGGAACCGGAAAGTTGCAGGTTCGAGACCTGATTCCACCGAAGAACCACCGTGTATGCGGGTCTGGTGCACGTTAAATCCGTCCGGGTCAAACGTTCTCCCGTTGTTGCGGTGTGAAAGTTTGGAGAGGGGGTGCCAGCTTAAGTGTCATCCTCGTCATCTGGCAGGGGTTCAAATTGATGAGGTCCGTCCCAAAATAGCCCTAGTGTTGCTTCAAAATGGATGTTAATATAACTAAACTAAACTTATCACAAAATTATACGTCAGCAATTACTGCCAGAAATAAAAAATTATATTAATTTGAAAAATTTTAATGAAATATTTATCAAATAATAATCCACATCAATAATATCAAATCGTATATAAATCAGAAATACAGAAGTGGGGAGAAACAGCGGAATGAAAAATCGGACAAAAGTACGATTTTAAAATTTCATGTCTCGCACCCTTCTATTTTTGTTTTACTCACATTTGACACTGTAAATAGGTTTAAAAATCGTTAGTTATAGATGAAGTATTAAAAACGCTGAACTATAACATCAAATACTTAAAAAAGTAGTACTTTCTTAGTTAAAATATGGTTCACTACGAGAAAATATAGGTAATGGCAGACAATACCCCAAACATATATCAATTCAGAGTAATTTAATTTTAGTTATAGAAAATATAATAAATTAGTTATAGAAATAGTTCAGAGTAATTTAATAGTTATAGAAAATATAATAGAATAGTTATAGAAATAATTCAGAGTAATTTAATAGTTATAGTTTAGTTACAGTATATTTAATAGTTATAAAAATAGATATAATCAATAAAAAGTAGTTTAAAAAGTTATATCTGAGTAATTTAATAGTTTACTATATTATAAATAGTTATAGTAATTTAATAGCTATAATTATTCTCCGACTTCTATTAATATCAACAGGGAATAAAATAAAAGTGCAGAACATGTGCATCTTATATGCTATCTTAAACTATTACCTGCTATTTCACATAGTTATTGAAACAAAGAAAATTTATATATAAAAAATTGTCATTTATTTGGCAATGTTCTTTAGAAAGTGACTGTTTAACTTGAGAGTTACTAAATGTGATACAGATTTGCTTTAGAATTTGAGATTATACAAAATAATTGGAAGTTATGGTTGAAAAAGGACAACATTTCTCTTAATTTTTAATTAACTAAAATTTCAGGAAAAAAATCGCTTCGAATCATTTTTACATTTTAAATGTAAAATGAATCATATGAATATGAAATTCGATATTTCTGGGACTAATAGTCCTCTAATGAAAGTATAAGAAAAATAGATCTATCAAATAAAACGATGAACTTCATAAATATTTTGTGATAATTGTAATCTAAACAATTCAATTCGTTTTTTAATCATTGTTCGGAAAGATTTTAAAGCATAAGTAAGGTTTTAACGAGAGATTCGAGACGATTAATAAAATGGTTAACTTTTTGATCAATTAAATGTTATATTCACACATACAGAACACATTAATTTGTATTAGTGCTGATATTCGTTTAAAGTATCCGACTACGTTAAAAACTCTGGTTATCGACCACAATGGTAAATTTTATTTTTAATAGTTATACCTTGTAGTTCAGGCATTCCTCTTTCCAAAACGGTTTGCCCTTTTTAGGAAAAAGAAGGCATGACCTGCCATCTAGGATCACATATTCTTCAACTAAAATTTGTCTTTAATTTCAAATTTCTCAACACTTTAAATTTAATTAAAATTCTTCACCACTAACACGATATCTCAAAAACGAATAGAGGTATTTATATAAACATTTCAGCCTGTATTTTAAATATCATGGGCAATAAAATGAGCCAAAAGTCTTATTACTGGTGAAATACTTTTTCATTTATAGGTGTTTTTAGAAAAATTAAAGTGTGAATTTAAGAGGAAAAAATGTATGTATACGTATATTTTTACTCATAACGTCTTTGCATCTCAAAATCTTTATTAGATTTTGGTTCATTTCATTCATCATTGTATTCTGTAACTTGTGTAACTATATTAATAAATATAATGTGTTATTCTTAACTATAATAAGTAAAATAGGATTGCTGCATTACAAGTTTGTGTAGAATGTTAGCCGTTTTTGTTAAATTTCATCAAAATTTACTACAAAATTTCGTATTTCTCAAAATATATTATATTTTCAAATAATTTATATCATTTTATATCATAACTGACAATACATCTAAAAACCATAATTTTAAATTGTTTTTAATATATCAAAGTTTTCAACAAAATTTCTACGAACATAGTTGGATGCATTAATAAAAAATATTATATACGTATAAAATTTTTAATGTTATCGAACTGTTACTTCCACTGCTTAATTTAACTTTGCATTATTCTTTGAAAATTATGATTAACTAATCAAAAAGTAAGCTTCAGACAGTTTTTAAAAATCGTTTTATACAATTATAACAGAAATATAATTTGTTTGAATCAGAATAAATTATATTTGTGTTAAATACGTTTATTTGCGTGTGTATTAACACTTTGTTAGATATCATTATTAAATATACTTTTTCTCTCTTGCATATGATGTTTATACTATGTATAATTGTATGAAATCCCTTTTTCACAACTTTTGACTTAGATCTACAAAATCCATAATTTGTGTGATTCAATTCCTTTTTTAGCCTTCATTTACAATGAAATACAATGCCGCCGTCCAGGCTTAGGAGTAGAGTGTCTTGCCCGTGATCTGGGTGTTCCAGGCTCGATTCCTAGTTCGGAGATGGTTGCTCTTCTGTGTCCTATCTGTGAGATGCATGAATGCTCCCCTTTAAAAAGGGACTGTGCAAGCGAATGTGTGTGTCACCATCATTTGAGTTAGAAGTCAGATTTTTGCCCTCTGGGTGCTCAGGGGTCTTTGCCCTCAGAAACTACTGAAACCCCTTTCCGTGGAAACACGGTCACTACATCATCATTATGAGATTCAATAATTTATTTCATAAACAGTGAAAACTTACAGAGTAATGATAATTTATAGAAATGACCACCCCAGAAATACATTAAAAATACAACAAATAATAATTAAAAATAAACCTTCTCAGCTAACTAGCGTTAGCCAGAGGCAACTAGTGATAATAAATGGAGAAAAAGTAATGATACTAAATTCCTTTCTATGCCATTGTATTAATTAATTCTTTATTAATTTCTCAGACCTTAATCAATAACTATAGCTGACAATTTTGAATAAAAAAATATTATAACAAATGTTCATAATTTAGGATGAAAATTATTTATCGGCAGTTTTTGAAAATCCATCCAGAATTCCAGTTGGGATTTAAAATATTTCAAAAGACAAAAGGATTTTGAATATTACAAAATTTGTAAAAAATATTTAAGTTGAAAATGCTATTTATGTAAAGATATTAATCCGGAGCAACTTTGGTCTTATTATCTAGGCCAATATTGTAATGTTTCCTCTTTTCCCTCCATTAGTATTCAGACTATATGTAACATCACCCGTTACTCCACACATAGACTGATGGAAAAAAAAAATCCCAACACCAAGAAAAAAATTATTGTACAGTAATGAAATTTTCGGAATACATTTGTCTAGGTAACATATTTAATTGATTAAAGTTTCAAGATCGCAGATAGAGCCATTGGCGAGAAGAGCCATTTCAAATGTGAAATATTGGTACATTAGTAACCAGTGTAACCGCCAGAATTTTGAATGCAAGCATGCAAACGTGCATGCATTGTGTCGTACAGGTGTCGGATATCAGTTTGTGGGATGGAGTTCCATGCCTGCTGCACTTGGGTGGTCAATGCAGGGACGGTTAATGCTGGTTGTGGATGACGCTGGAGTTGTCGTCCAATGATGTCCCATACGTGCTCGATTGGAGAAAGATCTGGTGATCTAGCAGGCCAAGACAACATGCCGACACTCTGTAGAGCATGTTGGGTTACAACAGCGGTGATCTAGCAGGCCAAGGCAACATGTAGACACTCTGTAGAGCATGTTTGGTTACAACAGCGGTATGAGGGCGAGCGTTATCCTGTTGGAAAACACCCCCTTGAATTATGTTCATGAATGGCAGCCCAACAGGTTGCATCACTAGACTGATGTACAAATTTGCAGTCAGGGTGCGTGGGATAACCACGAGAGTGCTCCTACTGTCATACGAAATCGCTCCCCAAACCCTAACTCCAGGAGTAGGCCCTATGTTTCCAGGCCGCAGACAGGTCACTAGCAGGCGTTCACCTGGCCTCCTTCTAACCAACAAACGGCTATCACTGCGACCAAGGCAGAACCGGTTTCATCAGAAAACACAATAGATCTCCACTCCGTCCTCCAATGAGCTCTAGCTTGACACCGCTCACGTCGCAAACGGCAGTGGTTTGGAGTATGTGGAATGCACTGTACAGGGCGTCTGGCTCGGAGCTGTCCTTGAAGTAACCGATTTGAAATAGTTCGTTGTGTCACTGTGGTGCCAACTGCAGCTCGAATTTCAGCTGCAGACGCAGTACGATTAGCCACAGCCATACGCCGAATACGACGGTCTTCCCTCTCAGTAGTACCACGTGGCCGCCCGGAGCCTGGTCTTCTTGAGGCAGTACCTTCCCTTGACCACTGCCGCCAATACTCATGCACACATACATTCCTGCCAAGTCTTTCAGCAATATCGCGGAAAGAAAACCCACCTTCTCGTAGCCTACAACACGACCTCGTTCAAACTCAGTGAGCTGTTGATAATGGCTTCTTCGTCTTCTCAGAGGCATCCTTGACTAACATTAACCCACTACGTCAAATCTCAACTGTAAATAACGATCACGAACCTTACAGCGCTTATTTAAAGCAAACCCCATTTGCATGTTCATAGTGTCGCTACTGGCGCCACACTTACGCGCGTAACTCGAAATTTGAATCGACGTCATCTTTCAGATGTATAAACATGCCTGCCAAATTTCATTTATCTAGCACAGCTCCTTCCTAGAGTTGGGCATTTTTTTTTTCATCAGTGTAGTTAAGTGTATAGGAATTGTCATATGGGGCTCTTTTTCACTAGAAGAGTTATTGTACTTGGTCATTTGTTGCTATCCAGGTATGGGAACACAAATGAGTAGGTACAATATGTGTTCTGTGGTTTCAAACAGATCCATTATGCCTTTGTGGTGGGGGATAGTTGCGGATTTGTGCCAATAAGGAGGTTGTGTCAGCCAACACCACTGTCACATTGGTAACCTCGGACTATGAACGTCGAAACAGCTGTCGGGGCACTACCTACCTGCAGCAAACGCAACCAACATAAAGTCACGTCACACTCACTTAAAGCAGCAGCAACTCTCTTCGTTCGCCATAACGCTTGGCGGTTCCAAAGCACTTTTTTCGCTCGCCATAACGCTTGGCGATACCGAAACACTCTCTTCTTCCGCCGTAACGCTTGGCGGTACAGAAGCACTTTCTTCACTCCCCACAACGCTTTGCACCATAAAAATCGTTCGCCTTCTACTCACTCACTGGTAGGGGAGTATTGTGGTGACATCTTAATTAGCCAGTAACAGCCAAGAGATTTGAGCGTACTCTTTTGCTGAATGGATAAGTTACTGGACTTCAAACCCAAACATCGCAGGTTCGATCCGTCACTACACCTTCAAAACAGAAGAATGTTGAAAATTCCATATTCTAAACTTTTGTTCTCTCTTACGAAGAGACTCCGCAAAATATCAGGAAATGATCAATCTCCAACAACCGTTGTCATTAAGTGTCAAACCCAGGTGCCTGTCAGCCAATATTAGCTGCAAAGTGATCATAATTAACATGAGTTCGGGAAGGGTCAGACGCAACGATGGATCCTTAAACAGATATTCCCACGATCGACTAGATCGTTGAGGAAGCATTGCTGTGCAGTTATCGGGTGATGCGGAGCTCAAGTTCACCAATGAGAAAACCGCAGTCGGAGGCTTTGGATTCGATGAGATGTCGGGGGGCCGGGGTGATAAGGTTTCGGCTTCGGAACCAGAGGGTTGCAAGTTCGAGACTCGATTCCGCCCAACAGCCATCTTGTAAGCCAGGCTAGTGCACGTTAAAAACATCGGGGCCAAACGTCCTGATGCAGTATGGAATTTTGGAGATAAGGGTGTGAGCTCAGGTGTCGTCCTCGTCATCTGACCGCAGTTTTTAAACCAATATAGTGTTTTCTCGTTATATACGAGAGGCCAGGGTGGCCTAGTGGTAAGGTATCGGCTTCGAGGCTTTCAGGTTCGAAACTTGATTTCACCGAAGAGCCATCGTGTCTCTTGCGCGTTAAATCTGTCAGGCCAAACGTCCTCCCGCTGGTGTGGAGAGGGGTATGCCAGTTTAGGTGTCGTCCTCGTCATCTGACCATGGTTCAAAAGGACAAAGTCCGTCCCAAAATAGCCCAAGTGTTGCTTTACACTAACTGAATAATATAACTAAACTAAACTAATCGATGAGATGTCGGTGTTTGAAGAAGTTTTTTCTGGTTTTTTGAGGTTCCGTGTAATTCAGTTTCCTATGTTAGGATCCACATGAAAATAATCGAGGGATTTCTGAAGCGACCCCTGGAGTAGCTGCTTGAACTAACAACCTGTTAGCTAGTTTTGTCAGGGGGAGGGGGAATGTTTATTATCCATTTAGTTTAGTTACATTAATGTCCCGTTGTAAAGCAACACTAGGGCTATTTTGGGACGGACTTCGTCATTTTGAACCATGGCCAGATGACGAGGGTGACACCTGAACTGGCACCCCTCTCTCCACACCACACTAGCGGGTGGACGTTTGACCTGACAGTTTTAACGTGCAAGAGACCCTCTCACACGACGGTTCTTCGGTGGAATCCAGTCTCGAACCTGAAACCGTTCGGTTCCAAAGCTGAGACCTTACCACCAGGTCACCGTGGCCCCGACATTATTCTCCGACTTGATCGAGGAACTATTTCATGGTACATTTTCAACTGCTATGTGATTTTTGCAAATAATATTAAGGTATCCGACTACGTTAAAACACTGGTTATCAACCACATAGACTTATTTTTTTAGGTATTGTTATTTCTTGTAGTTCAGACTTTCATCTTTCGAAAATGCTTTATCTTTCCTAGGGAAAAAAAAGGGCCTGTCCTATCATCCAGGGTTACATATTTTTTCAGCTGAAATTTGTCTTTAACTTCATTTTTCTGAAAACTTTAATTTTCAAAAAAATTCTCCACCTTTAACATGTTTTAAAAACTAATTAAAATATTTAAGTAAAAATTTCACCTTGTGTTTTAAATAATATGGGCAATGAAATGAACCCAAAGTTTTAGTGTTGATGAAATAATTTTTTTATTCATTTATAGCCATTTTTAGACGAATTAAGTTTTAAATTTATATAAAAAAGGAATATATATGTATATTTTTATCCACAATTTCTTTGCATTTCAAAATTTTTCAATATTTTGGTTCATTTCATTCATTATTATATTCTATAATTGTGTATAAAGAAAAATAGGATTGCTGCGTTACAATTTTATATAGAGTGTTAACCGTTTTGGTTAAATTTCATTAAAATTTATTATAAATTTACTTATTCCGGAAAATATATCTTCAAATAATTTCATAGTATTTATATTATTTTGTGTCATAATTGAAGATACATCTAAAAGCCATAGATTTTTAAAAATCCAATTTTTCAAAAATTTTCCTTCGAATATAATCGGATACCTTAACCTAGGTGATAGTTTTACATATACATCTATAAAAGAGTTCCATCATCTAGTTTTTATACATCCATAAAAGAATGTAAAAATTTGTTCAAGAATAAAAAAATTGTTTTTCTAAGCTACTCTTATTTTATCATTCTGGGTCAATATATTACAATATAAACGATAACTTTACATTTATAGACTGCAAAAATCTTCCATGTACACAAAAACTCACAACACTGCATGATTTTATAACGCAATAAAATATTTTTTCCATCCATTTCTCTCCAGTCAGATCTTTCTCTAAAAATATTCTACGTTTCGCTCTGCCATTAGATTCTCCACCCTTTTCAGATGCAGCCCGAAAGGAAGGGAGGGAGAAAGGGTAGGGGGGACGACTGACCGGAACTCGCGCGGAGAGGGAAGGGTTTCGACGGAAGGAAGAGCCGGATGATCAAGTGGAAAGCGTCCACTCATGCAATTCGGACATCACAAAGGGGAGGGATTCGATCGAATTTCGAGTCGCATCCTATCTCTTTGGCTGGGACGTCCTCACGATTCAACCAACAGATCGAATCAAAAGCTTTTCTAGGACAAATGTTCTTAAAAATTTTGAAAAAAGTGACTGGAATATACATTGGAATATGATTAAATTAACTAGGAAGTGAAATTTATCATTATTCTTCTGTCTTTTGACTTTATTTTAACCCTCTGCGATCGGCAAATTTCTCTGATGGGAGTACCCAGCTAATCGGAGCAAAAACATTGAATTCGTTGAAACTGATTTATTGTATTTAATAGTGCTTATAATGCATAAAAACCATAAATTTTTTACTTTCTGTAATTCTCCCAAGTGTGATATTTGGCAAAACAACCGATATGAATATATATATATATATCTTACATAATGTATCATTAACATCTTGCCGCCATACTGGTGACACCGACTTTTACGACGACTTGCGAATGCCGCCACTGTGGCGGCATCTACCATAAAGGGTTAATATGCAGGGGAGACGTGACTCATTACTATATCATTATGATTTGGATATAAACAACAAACGAGTTTCAGGAACAATTATTTTGTAAGTTTCATATTTCACAAAACAGACAAGAATATGAAAGAAAAAAAATACACGACACTCAGAAACCAATCCAATAATGTCCTCCCAAAAGGATCGTGGTCGGCGTTCTGACATATGGGTAGAGTGCCATTCCCATGATCTGGGCTTCCCGGGTTCAAATCCCGGTTCCGGCATAGCTGTTCCTCTGTGTGCTATCGGTGAAATACATGGATGTGCCCCCTGTAAAAAGGGTTTGTACAAGCAAATATGTGAACTCATGAAGTAGCTAAGTCGTACTCTTGGCCCTAGTTTTCGCTACTGGAAAAATAAGGGACGCGCATTTAGGCTTAAATCGCTGACAAATAACTATCAGCGGGCTTATAAAGGGCCATAAGACACAACAGCAACAAAAAGAATTGTGGGAAATATACCTTGATGTTAATAAAGTAGCGCCATCTATTGTACCAAAAGAAAAGGCAGTAGATTTATGTAACCATTACAAATATAAATAAAGGTCAATGTGGCTATGTACATGAATGTATACTTCACATTTCTTCTGAAACAGATAAGCCCATTTCACCAAAACTTACCACACTTTTTATTTAATCGCCTTTGTTGTCTAGCTGATTCGCACAAATTATTGACAGCTAAAATTTTTAATAAAATATTTTATGCAGCTTTCTACTGATGTCTTTCTGGGGAAGTATTTTCAAACTGAATATTAAATATTATCCCTTTCTTTGTGCATTCTGTCTCTCTCTTTCTCTCTCTAACACACACACACACACACACTTTTTTTTATCTGAAATGCAATAAAGACTTTAATTGAAGAAAAAAAAATAGAAATGTTTAAATCTTAATTAATACTAAAATTTTCTTGGTGAGCTAAGCACTTTATATATAAGTGTAAGAACAGAGAGTAGAATTTTTCAGAGAAAAAAATTGACAGAATATTTTTTTCCAATTTGTGCAACTAATAGAATTATTTAACAAAAAAATTCTTAGAGTCTAAAAAAATTATCAGTGCACTAGAGCAAGAAATCACCTTTTTTTTTCAAACTCATACGAAGGCTAATATTTTTTATGCAGCCAATTATATTAAGTTAAAGTGTAGCAATGGTGAAAAAAAATACGCAGACTTTGAAAAAAAAACTTCATCTTTGCTTCCATATGATGTCAAACCTATTTTTGTAGGTATAATGAAAAATATTGTAAAGATAAGTAATGTATTTAAAAAATTGTCAAGAATAATATTTAAAAAATTGCCAATCTAATAATAAAAAATTGTTAAAAAGTATTCAAAGTATATTTTAAATAGCAGCCTATTCCTTATATGAAAATAATATCTTCATCATTAACAACTGAAATGAAACATTCGTATCACCAATCATAAGGGTTAAGTTTCGCTTCAACAATGAAATATATTACGGATAGATATAAAATATTCTCAACATACTTTTTAAAAAATTGATTTAAAAAAGAAAAAAAAATTCAACGGCAAAAATTGGTATCTTTGAAATCATAATTTTTTTGAATTTCAAAGTGATGTAAAAAATAGTTTTTTCATAATCATATCTTTCATCATTCTAAATGATTTTTTCGGAAGTTATATAGAAAAAAAATCATAATTTCAATTAATTTTTAATTAACTATACTAAAACTAAATAATTTTTTAAGAAATTGCTACCAAAATCATATTTTTAGCCTTCTCCCTCAAACATGTATTTGGTAAATTTTACAGTTTTTGTATCGAATTTGGTTAAAAAAAAAAAAAAAAAAAAAGATTAAAAACCGCCTGGTGAATAGAGAGTCAGAACTCAGATATTATCTTTTATTATTAATATAAAAGGTAAAAAACTACCAAAAACGAGGGCACCTCAAATATGACGATGAAAAAATCCGATATTATGGTTGGTCCTCAATACCTTCGTGGTTATAGAAATGGTGTAAGGTCGGCTACCCCCTTCCGGTGACGGAACACAACTTCGTGAACAATGACGAAATGTACAATGCCAGTGATTTAATGTCATTCGATATCAGTTCCCCAAAATTGTTGCCTTGGGCATTCATCTTTATTTGTGTACCTCGGGATGAAAGGGGGGAGGGAATAGGAATAATTAACTTGTAATTTTCCAATTTCACTGATTTATTTGCACAGCCTACGTAGTAGGGATGGATTGGAATCCATTAAAAGTGGAAATGGAATTCAATAGGTACATTCATAAGTTCATAACTGTTGCGCTGTAATACAATTTTTTACTAAAAATCAGGCTAAAACAAATATTATGTACTGAAAATGTTTTCAAGAATTTTGTTTGATGCATCCAGTTTTAAATTAGTTTTTTTTTTGTCATATAAATCTGTAATATGCTTTTTATCACAGATGTGCAATATGACAATGTATGTATTAGAATGTCGATTTTATGTACATTATTTTGCATATTTTTTCTGTTTATTTTTTCATTCAAATAATTAGTCATATTAAATTGTAGATAGTAGTTTAAATATTTTTTTTAAAAAACTGCGCCTAAAATAATTTAAAATTTAATTTAAATGGACATTTTATTGTACTGCAAGGAAAGGTATCGTGCTATTTATGTCGAAACATAGGAATAAAACAGCTGTCTGGTATAGGCTTAAAATATTATTTCTAAATTTGTGCACCCAATATTTTTAATAGTTTCATTAAATAATATTATATTCCATTAATTATTATGTCGCTTCTTAGATCAGCAAAATAGCTTTCAAAAGCGTTTTCTTTAGTTAATTGCTTTTTTTCCCCGATTAAAAAATGTTCGTTAAAAACTTTATCATATACGAAATATATGAGAAATCAAACAATAAAAGAATTTGAAATGGAGATTCTGGTGCATTTTAGACATCCCAAAGTCCATAAAACGCATTTTTGATATTATGTTGTGTGCCCATCTGCGTATATAACCTAAAACACGTAACCTAAACTAACGCTTTTAAGTACAGCGTTTTTACTAGATATTTCTTATGCAGTTTTGGTACGTCAAATTCTTGTTAATGATGAATTTTGAACGAAATGTATAATCTGGAAGCACGTCTTCTACATCTTCTAATAAAAATAAACATTATCTACAAAATGTAAAGATCTAGATAGGTGAAATTTGGAACACAATTTTGGCATTTAAAATGTAGACTCTAATTAAGTTAGCATCAAATTTGTCTTCTTGTAGACTGTCAGTCTATATACTCCTGAAGGAATTCAAAAAACCAAATAACTCAGATAAATGATATTATGTGCAATTTACTGTAAAATTTTTTAACTGTACAAAGACCAAAAATGGTCCAAAATGCATTCTTGACTTTCATCATGCGTTACGAAATGCAAAACTGTCATGCTTGTCATTCCGAAAATATATTTTTTTTTTAAATAAAAATAATTAAACTTTTTCAAAACATTGAAAAATATAAAATAATTTATCATAACATCATACAGATTATTCTGAAAGAATTCGATTGTAAATTTTTCAATTCTAAAATTGTGAATTTTTTAAAAAAATTCTAAAATTGTGAATTTTTAAAATTTTCAAAATCCCAAATTTTAAAGACAAACTGTATGGGGTTAGGAGAAGTTGTTTATTACTTTTTCGTTCATTTTAGGAACAAGGCATCATAAAAATTTTCTTTATTTAACTAATTCTTTTGAGTCTTGTATTTGAGTGAAATCGCAATCAATTTTTAACTAATTTCCCAAGGAGTTAATGACGGCATGACGCCATCTATCGTCAATCAAAAGTTTTAATCTATTGCAAAATTTCCAGACAAGAAAACGAATTAATATTTTATAGCCACACAGCTCTAAAATTTATTTAAAGATTCAAATCTTTACTTCACTGGAAGAGTATTTTAAAGTCAATTGCAGAGTTTACATAGAATTGATAAGCAATAAAATCAGCTAATAAAAACGTGTTAAAAATCCGGTGACATTTAAAATCTTTCCCAGATTTCACAATTTTTATGCGGAACTGTTGCATGACAGACATCTATTAGAAAGTTAGAGAAGTCCACTTCCGCTATTTTATATACAAAACGCAAACAAAGTATAAAATGTTAGATATATCGGCTTTAAATCATACAAATGACATGTGTATTTACATTTGTCAAGTTGCTTTAATATAACCTTGAATTGATTTGAATCAGTTGGTATTGCGAAATATATTTCCACATGTAGAAAATTTTTGCGGCCTTACGGTTTTGGAAACATTGGCACATAAAACGATTACTGCAATGTGCATTTTCATATCAACGATCATACTAAGAAACACTGGTACATTAAACGATTACTGCAATGTGTGTTTCCATATCAACAATCATACTAAGAAAACAGATCACACTTCGCATTGCATCTTTTTGATTTATAGGGTAGAGTTATTGAAAGCCGGAGTGTGAACCAGAATGAAATATTGTCCTTCTAATGAAATACAAACCTCCCCTCCATCGTCAAGTACAGATGTTTATGCACAAAGGGGGGGAGGGTGGAACCCTTTAGAAAAATTGACCGCCGTGATTTCCAGTGGACTGAAAAGCGATCAGCCTTCTTTCCCTCCCAGTTACTAAATCACTTGACCACCCCATAATGGTCAAGTGAGCAGTCGGACACTTCTCGTCGAAAGGAAATTAGATCAAGTCTCCGCACTGATCGAGTTGGGAGCGAGGGGGTGCCGATCCTGATTAACTGGAGAAATTAACAACTCTGGGGACGGACAGACAATCAAGGACCGGCGTTAGGGACCGGAGTTTCGGAATCGCTCTAATGAAATAAAGGTTCTGGAAATAATTCGGGAAAGTTCTTGAAAACAGAAAATGAGTCGCTCTCGGATTTGCAGCGAAATGATTGTTGTATTCTCAGTGCATTTTTAGATATGGTGATTCATAGATAGCTACTTTCATATATTCATATCTCATACATTATTCCTTTTTTTTTTCCTTATCCACATTGTAATTTAAAGGATAATATTTTTCCTAGATAATTGATTTCGTGTCTTGAGAGCTGACTAAACACCTACGCACATCGACTCATTTGCATTGTATTTTACAGGATACTGCTTTTTCTGCATAATATTTTTCTAGATAGCTGATTTCGTGCCTTGATAGCTGACTAAACATATATGCAACTCATTTTATTTTCATCGTACTTTACAGAATACTAGTTTTCATGCATAATATTTTTCTAGATAGTTGATTTCGTGTCTTGATAGCTGACTAAACATCTATGCACATCGATTCATTTTCACTGAATTTTACAGCATACTGTTTTTCATGGACAGCTGATTTCATGTCTAGTTATCGGACTATACATGTACACATCTGTTTTTTCTCTCCATATTGAACATGACAGGATAATGCCATTCATAAAATGCTGATTTTATGTCTTGATGCCTGACTATACAGCTATTCATCTCTGTTTTATTCTCTTTTAATTTTAAATGATAATGTGATTTATACATAAATGATTTCATAAAATAATGACAGATTGTAAGAATACATATTTTGTTTTACCTTCATCGAACTTTACAGGATAATTCACAACATAGCTGATTTCATTCCTCAATATCTGACTATTTTCTATGCACCTTGTTTTATTCTCATTGACATTTACAAAATAATGCGAGTCGGTAGCTGATTTCATCTCTTGATATCTGACTATACAGCAGCGAATCTTGTTTTATTGTCATTGAATTTTACAGGATAATGTGATTCATAGCTGATTTCTTGACATCTAATTATATATTCACACATCTTGTTTTTGTTCCCATATTAAATTTTACCAGATAATGTGACTCATGAAAGGCTTTTTTTCATTTCTTGATATCTGACTATGAATCTTGTTTTATTCACATTGAAATTTACTGGATAATTTGACTCATAGACAACTGATTTCCTGACATCTAATTATATATTTACACATCTTGTTTTTTAACCCCCACATTAAATTTTACTGGATAATGTGACTCATGAAAGGCTTTTTTTCATTTCTTGATATCTGACTATACATCTATGAATCTTATTTTATTCATATTGAAATTTAGATCATTTCATGTCTTTTTCAGATATCCAATTTCATGTCTTTGTATCTGATAATACATATGACTTGTTCCCAACACATTTTATAGAATAATATTCATAGGTAACTCATAATTCATAAAATTATAAAACTACATATATATACACCACGCATCTTGTTGAATTTCACAGAATAATGTGATACTTAGAAGGTTACTTAAATGCCTTGATGTCTGTCTATTGTAACTTTCACTCGTTCCATTCCCGACAGCTGCCCACAATCTGTAAACACGTCTTCCATTGTTGAACACCTCCAGATTTTGAGACATTGAATCTCCTTATCACCGATTGTTCGCATCTGGTCATTAGACCACACGTGAAGCTCATTGTGAGGATGGAACCCGTCGCTTCTTCAAAGGGAAGGCGTCCCCCAGCTGGATTACCGGCTGTCTATTTGTCAAGGAATATCATTGGCATGTGTTCAAGAGCGGTCATTTGCTAGGACGCACCATTGATGGACAGTACGAATCCACGAAAGGGCTACAATAGAGAGAAATTGTTGGTGGATGAATTGACCGATGGAGAACTGACGTGGACGAATAGAGTTTGAAGAAGTGGACTTTGGAGAGCGATAAAGTGCCAATTGGTTTTTGAAGAGAAGAGAGGGGAGAGACCCTGGAATGCCCGATTTCGACGCTCCACCCTGGTAATGGTTCTGGCTAACACCCTGTTAGCGTCTGATGGTGTTTTTCTCGGAATGGACGGAGAACTTTTTCGTGAACTCTTTTCAATATAGACCTTTTTCCTTCGTGTGACGTGTACATAGCAAATATATCACCTAGATTAGAACAAATTGATCTTCTGTAAATGTATAGGGCTGTAAATAAATATTTTTCCCAAAATTCCCTTATCTTATTTGATCAGTAACGATCAAGACATTACATTATACAAAAATGCAATTTGTTTAATTCTCATTGTGTTTTGCCGGATAATGTCATTCACAGAGAGTTTACTACAAATTAAAATAACTGAAGTTGTTAACTTCGGGAAAGCTCAGATTATGAAAAGCTATAAAAAGAGTTATTTTGGAACATTTTTCACGTTTCAACAGCATCGCCATCATTCGAGATAAATATTTTGAAACATTTCATATATTTGAATTTTTTGCAAATTCCAATAGGTTGAATAGCAATTATGAAAAAGAAGTAAACGAGTTAAAAATCAAATGTTTGATCAATTTCCCAAACAAAGAAACTATAAAGACAAATTTTCAAATTTAAAAGTTTATCAAATAGTTTGTTCAAATTCTTGCACATAACTTTTAAAAAAATGTTAACTAGTTTCTAAATAAAGAATAAACTTCATTTTTATCCTGTCCTTAAGTACTAAATTTCGACTGTTAAATAACATGAAATTTTAACTCGTTTTGTCGCATGAAAAACTTGTAACATTTTTCTAAATGAAAAGAACAGATTTTCTAATGAGTAGAACTATCTATTTTCTTGCTCAGGAATTGTAGATCCTATTGCGAAATTGTTTCGACAAATTTGAACAAAATATTTTTTTAAAAAAAATATTCATCATGTGTTAATTTTGCATGTTTTTACCCAAAGTTTGAGACCACCCCTTGGTCACATCGTAATTTTCCAGAATGGTGTTTGGATCTCTCCAACCCGGTGTGTACAACAATAGGTGGGGGTCTCAGCCTTCCATCAACGGAGGGAAGTACTTCCTACGGGGAGAGTTGTACCGTTGCCGGTGATGATGGTCATTAGGACTGAACTACAGTTCCCGCCAATGTTACTGTTGCGGTGGTCTGATCATTCAGTTTTACATGGTTTATCCGTGTCCAACGGGTGGGTCGGAGGTCAATTATATGATTTACCCAAAGTTTGAATTTGAGAAAGAAGCATTCAATCAATGTAAAATAAAATAAAGTGAAACTATGCAATTATAAAAATCAATGCAATTTTCTACAAAATGAACTCAGAAAAAAATTCAAACAACTTTATCAGGAAAACTCATTACAAATAAAAAAATTTAATATATAATTATTAAAAATATATAAATTAATTATATAATATAAATAATATAAATTATTAATAATATAATTCCGCCATATTAAATAATATAAATTCAGTGAAGTTAAATCATTTTGATGAATAATATATCACCACTCCAAACGAAAGTAGTATTTTAAAATACAACAATAAAATAAAACAGAGTCATTTTGGATGATTATTTATGCACTTAAAACGACAGAATTAACTTGCCCAGTTGTTGAGATAAAGGCAATGTTAATATTTCATTTTGTGATATATTTTGAAACACTGAGGGTGGTGTATTTGGGAATAGGGGAAGGGAGATAATGATGATAATCGCTATTTTTATTATTCTTAAATCTAGTTGCAAATAGCTTTCAAATGATAAATAAATTAGTACAATGATCAGATCAGAACTCTCGGGATTTTTTTTTTTGTTGTTGTTGTTCTTATAAAGAATGTATAGGTAAATTATGGTTTTGAAACTTCTCTTCTAGATTGATAGATATGCGACCATTCCAAAGGTTATGGTAAGAGATATGCAGCCATTCTAGAGGTAATAGTAAGAGATATGTGATCATTCAAGACATATCTTGAAAACATGACCTTTCTCATAACATTAAAACTGACAAAAGTGGGCCTGTGACTCTAGGATTTGTTTTACATTTTTCCCAGTTTTTTCAAATACATAGATGCCAATCACTCAGAACATCAATTAAGGATGGTAATGGAGGTTGTAATGGTAAGAGATATACACCTATTCCAGAAGTAATAGTAAGAGATATACGACCATTCAAGGCATATCTTACAAGCCTGACTTTTCTCATAACATTAAAACTTAGCAGAGTGGGCCAGTGGATGAGGATTTGTTTTTCGTTTTTTCCAGTAATTTTAAATACATAGATGACCATTACTCAGAATATCAATAATTGGTATTTGAAATCAAATTATGTTTAAATAACAAAAAAAAACGCTATTCCGTGGGTGTGCGAATAATAATTAATAACTGAAAATATTAAGTGCAACAGTTATTAATTTAAGTCATTCAATTTAGTTTTAAAATTGCAGATTGTTTCCCCTTAAAACAACAAGCAACTGGTGGTTATAAAATTTCAAAACAAAACATTATTAAGTAAACACAAAAATGTACAAAAGTGCAGAAGTTTTCAAAAAAGGCTTAGTATTAGAATAATTTATAAGACTTTAAAAGGGTTTTGAATTTCAGCCGTTGACTAACTTTTGATCTGGTTTCACAACTTGAAAGTTTGCTCCTACAACTACCAAACTTTCATGATCTCGACTTTTATTAGAATTCTTTTGAAATTTTATATTTCTGGCATCTTAAAAACTGGGGTTCACGATGTTAGTTATATCTCTTCCCTTTCTGCAATCTTAATATTTGCCAAAATATTTCTATTGAAGGGATGGAAAACAATCTCCAATATTTAAAATTTGAATGCAAAAGAATGCAACAGGATCTACATATTTCAGAATAAAACCCACATTAATTAGCTAGAAAACAGACAAAGTTTGCTAAAACTTGATTGTTAAAGCGTATATGCAATGATATAACTTAAATTAAATCTTGGTTAATTTTCTAATTTTTATTTTTATTTATCCCCTATAATTTTTATTCTAAAATGAATTTACTGATCCAGTTCTCACTTTTTATTTAAATTTATTTTTAACACACACTCTGGAAAACTGATGGCTTTAGCATTTTTTCACATTCTAACTGAAATGAATGCATAGTAATATCATAAGGAATGCACACAATACCGTAATGCATGCAGCATTCTTTTAAAGATAGCCAGAATCACTTTCCTAAGATTGCATGTGGCAAAGAAATCTCGATCAAAAACTGATAGTAAAATCTCTGAAAGGAAAATTTTCTGGCTCTTTTGTTCTTGTTTCGTGATGTGCTATAATGCATCGCTTAGCGTTTCAACGAAAATTATGGTGCTGTGGTGAAATAAATCGCAGGTGAAATTTCAAAAGTTTTTTTTTTTTTTTAACAGCCATCTACAAAATTATATTTACACACAAGCACCCCCCCCCCTATATATATATATCTATATATGTATATTGAATTATATATATATATATATATATATGTATATATTGATTTATTTTTATGTATATATATATATATTTGTCTGTATGTCTCTTATATGCTGCCGTACCGCTCATCCGATTCCGATAAAACTTCGACAACATATTACAAGCAAATATGCAAAGGTTATAGTCAAATACAATAATCTAAATTATAAAAAATATTCTCAGATCTATTTACCGCATCTATTAACCACCAAATAACTCGCCAAGATTCAGTAAAGATGCTACATTCAAGCTAGACGTTAATATGTCGTAGCTCTTCAATGCTCTTAATTTCAATGTAAGCCTTTCTCCGAGGTAATAGTTTTATTAAAGAGTGTGCGAGAAATATATTTTCTATGTTTAATCAATTTTAAAGGAAAATATTTTAATCACATTTTTTAACATTAAACTTTAGAATTTTGAACGAATATTAAATGAATCAAGAGGTACAATGAATAGTTTCTTTCATACCTTTCTGAAAGCACACCAAGCTTTACAATTCTAAAAAAAAATACACAAATCTAAAACATAAAAGTGAAAATTGGTTTGTAGAATAGAATAAAAAACATAGGATAAATTCTATTTATGCTTCTCCTTTATTATCTTCAATTTCAATGAATGTATTCATTGCCGACAAGAAAATAGCTATCATTATTAATTAATCGAGATAACTATATCACATTCAAACAATAACAAACAATAAATTTCCTAAATTATTTCTTCTACAGCAGTAACGCGCCTGGTACCAGCTAATGTATGTATATTATATATATATATATATAAATTAGAAACTTCATACTTGTCAAAAAGAAAAAAAGGAAGAATGCTTATACTATTTATTGGAAAGCACATTTGTAAGCGGTCAAATTTTAATAGATATAAAATCGTATGCTCTAAAAAAGATGATTGAAACCATTTGAACTAAAGGAAACTGATTTATTTTGAAAAATTAAAATGCGGTTAAGCTAACTGAAACACCCTGCATAGAAATTGAATTTATCTATTAATATAAAACAATTCTTTCTCAAAACTAATAGATGAGTAAATGCATTCAATTATTTTGTATTCTTTAAAATAATCCGATTATTCCTATATCCCTGTAACTAATCTGATATTCGAATAAGAAATCCGATATTGAGCTCATCTGGCGGCTGTCAATCTTTTACACACCTTCACTGGGAAATCCCGAAGGAATTACTCGGACAATGCATTTGGATTGTGAATCCTTTACTCAAAAGACACTTTTCAAAGTAGGACGATTTCATGTAACGTCTTAGCCAATTTAGAAGAAAAGAAGCGAGCTAAGAGAATGTAAGGAATGTGTAATCCGTGCTTCTGATCTTTGACATTGGGATGCATTGATGTTTTGTTGAAATGGGGAGCAGTCAGATGGCCTTCCTCGAACGCAACGGTCTGTCCTTTGATGGTCAGACATTCTATGGTAAATCTTTTCTCGGATTTCTGGTAGGCACATCTGATTGGAAAAGTAATGAAGTAAGAAGATTACAGTCTTTTTTTAAAGTTTACATAAGGAAGGTAACAATAGCTTGCAGTAAATTAATCATGGCAAAGAAAATTCAAAGGAAGGGTTTTCGAAGCAAACAGTAAATGAAAAGGCATGACCTAAAAAATTTTCAAACTGAAAAGGGCATGATCTTTTGTTCTCATTTTAGCCGCTTTATTTGTTGTCTTTTGCTTCAAGGAATTCTCCCCCCTGAAAAGAAACTATTCATTAATTTGCGACAAAATATTAAAAAAGAATTATGAAAATCTGAATCCAAAATTTTCACAAAACTGTCTACAATCTAGCTAAATTTGAAAAACACATTTTTACTCTCTCGTATGTGAAATATATAAAAACAAATAAACTATGGTTTGGTTTAGTGTAGTTTAGTATAATTACATCAAGCACCATTAGGGTTATTTGGGGATGGGCCTCATAATTTTGAACAGTGGTCAGATGACAAGGAATACACCTGAACTGGCACCCATCTCCAAAACTTCCACACAACATCAGTGGGAGGACGTTGGGCCCCGACGGATTTAACGTGTAAAAGACCCCTTTACACATACATAATCGGACCTCGAACCTGCAACCCTCCGGCTCAAAAGCCGAGACCTTACCATCAGATCACTGATCCCCCCCCCTGAAAAAAAACTACAGCGACTGTCGAAAAAAAAAAACACTTATACAAGGGATTTTGAAATATCCTAATATTTACGACCTACCAGGGTTCGAAGAACACATTTTTTGGCATTATGTCTGTCTATCGGTCTGCGAACCTGACAACAAAACTGTTTGAGCAAGGTAGATGAAATCTAATATAAACTCTTTACACTAAATTTGTAGATTTCTATTTTAAGCTAAATTTATTCCTTGAAAGTTTACCTTTCCGATTGTTCGCATAGAAATTAGTTAAAGCTAGAAGGTAGTTTGGTAGTTAAAAAAAGGAAGAAAACAATAAAGAAAATTTTTTTATAAAGATATAACAGATAAAGTGTAGATACCAATCAAATTTAGTGCCAAATCCGTTAAGATGATCGTCAATCATCTGTACATTCACAAACACGTGAATGCGATAGCACAAAAAACGTTACAAATAATTGAAATTTGTTGCACGGTTATAGCGTCGAAAGAGTATATCCTAAAGAAATTTTGAAATATATCTATCAAAGGATTTATCACCCTTCAGTCTACCATTTCGCACGATATCCACAAATAGACTTTGATAAATAGATTGGAAGATGATCACATTACTAAAACTGTTGTTTTAATTATTTCAATCTGTCGAAGAAAAAAAGACATACAAAAGGTATTTTCTTTACTATATTATGAAGTGCAAAAATATAAATTTCGCACTCTGAAAATAAAAATTGGAGCACTTATGGCGCTTACAGCCTTCCCTATGATTCACTATTTTATGTGGGCAGTAAATTAAAGTATTTCCAGATCATTATGTATTTAAGGAGGCCACTCGTACGGATATCTTTTATTTATAATCATAAAATTAGTACTTTCAGTTACAAGATTTAACTAGAACTTTAGCATAACAAAAGGTGAATTCTGTAGTATGAAAATCATCATCAAATAGAATTTAAGTTCAGTAATTATTAAAAAGAGAAAAAGCAAAATTTAATAAAACTCCATTGAAAAATTCAGAATAATAAAAGTTGTTTGAATATCTTTGTTTTAATAATCGAAATAAATGAATTTCTTTTTTGTCAAAGAATTTTTCTTCAACTATTTGTTGAAGAAATATTTTACTTTTTATCAACAATTTATATATCTCAATGCCCTTTTTCCCGACAGTTTTATTGACATACGATTATTTTAGAGATGAGGATATTTTATCCTTCACTTAGTATTAGTTAAAGCTCGCCAATTTAACGGGTCCATGAAATTACTTGTGTGAACTCTTTGTTAAATTTGTTGAAATATTGCTTTTGAAAAAATGATCTTCGATTGCCGTTGATATATTATTTTACATTTATGCATTTTCTACATGGTTAGCGCAAATTAAAATTGGCCTTAAAATTCTGAGTACATGAAGTCTTGTTTAGATGCTTAAAATTCCTTCCAAAATACTAATTTCTTATAGCAAAAAAATATGAGTGATTCCAGACACGGGAATATGTTTTGGATTCTAAGAATTTTCATAAAGGATGGTCCTTTTGAGGAAACTAATCTTAAAAACATATTCGTATTGAAAAAGCAACGATAAAAGAAGGGGGACAAAGCGAAGATGAAACATCAGCACGATTATTTTACTTATTTATGAAAATGAAAAAAAAAATTACATTCTCCGAGGATAAAATTGTAATGTCTTGATTCTGACCGATCAAATAAATAAAAGAGTACAATTTCAGACAATGCGTTTATTTACAGCCATATATTTACATAAGAACAAATTGTTCTAATCTCAGTTAGAATGAGTTTCCATTAGAATGAGTCAAGTACAGTACATACGAAGCAATCTCATAGCAGAGGAATGCAAGGATCAAGGCAGTCCTTGGATGCTTTAAAACTAATATTCTATTAAAATAAATCAAGTACATACGAAGCAATTTCATACCAAAGATATACCAATAAGGACGAAGGAAGTCCTTGGATGTTTTAAAACTAATATTCAGTTAGAATGAGTAAAGCTCATACGAAGCAATCTCATACCAGAGACATGCCAGTAAGAATCACGGAAATCCTTGGATGTTTTAAAACTAATGTTCCATTAAAATGAGTAAAGTATACACGAAACAATCTCTTACAAGAGGAATACAACAAGGATGACGGAAGACATTTCATGCTTTAAAACTAGTATTTTATTAGAATGAGTCAAGTACATACGAAGCAATCTCATACCATAGATATACCTATAAAAGTAACGGTAGCCTTTGGATGTTTTAAAGCTAATAATCCATTAGAATGAATAAAATACATACGAGGCAATCTCATACCAGAGGAATACTTTGGATGTTTTAAAGCTAATAAACGGTAGCCTTTGGATGTTTTAAAGCTAATAATCCATTAGAATGGATAAAATACATACGAAGCAATCTCATACCAGAGGAATACTAGTACAGCTCACAGAAGTCCTTGGGTGTTTTAAAATTAATATTCATTAGAATAAGTAAAGTATACACGAAACAATATCATACCAGAGGAATACAAAGATCACGGTAGAAATTTCATGTTTAAAAATTAATATTCCATTAGAATGAGCCAAGTGCATCCGAAACAAACTCATACCAGAGAAATACGAATAAGAATCACGGTTGTCCTTGGATTTTTTAAAACTAATATTCCATTAGAATGAGTAAAGGACATTCAAAGCAATCTCATACCAGAGGAATACAACAAGGATCCTGGAAGTCCTTGGATGTTTTTAAATTAATATTCTATTTAAATGTGTAAATCATATAAGATGCAATCTGTGTGTGAATCCAAATCCTTTCGAAAAGGTATATAGCTTAAAATTACTTTGTGCAAAACGTATGCAGAAAATTCCACAACAAACTTAGTAATCAAGCATAAACTCCAAAATTAAACACAGTTAGTGTTCAGCGGCAAGGATAGGGAAGACAATTTAGGTGATGAGTCGTTGGCGAGAGTGCTCGATCACCAGATTAGGGGTCAGAGATCAGAAAAGGGTAAACAGGGCATAAAGAGAAATCTGAGTGGGCCCTTCGGGAAGGGTACAGGGGAAAGCATAGGGGATAGGGTTCGGGCACTGTCTCGCGCCGCTTGTCAGGGTGATTAAATAGATGTCGTCTCGAGCAACAAACTTTTCTTTTCTGTCTGATTGATGCGAGCATTCGCTGATGGGTCAATCAAAAGACTGCCAGTTCCTCGCTCTCCCACTGTCCGCTGTGACGTCAGGGAAGTGCAGAAGGTCTCTCCCGAGGCTTCGGAAAAAACCGGAAAACTCATTTCCGTAATCTATGGGACAGTGGCGAATTTTAAGTGAGCTTGGCGCAGCTTTGGCGATTTGCAGCAAAAGTTGTGTTTTGTGATTTACAGTACGATATTATAAACGATTGCTTTTTATTTATCTAAGTTTTGAGAATCAGAAATGTGTTCGTGATAGATTTATTCTCAAAATGGTATATTGAAATGGCGTATTCCTTAAGGGGCGAGTTAAATTTGTTAGGGCCCCTAGAATTGATAGTTTTGTCAACGTCTATGAAATCATCATGCATGCATTCCCAGTTGCCAAGAATTACGCTTAAAAATAATATTTCAAATACTTTCAGCTATTATAACCATTTATTTTTTTGTTTAATATTAGATTTATTTAACACCAGAGAATTTAACAGGAATACTGGCAATATTTCTTTTCTGATAAATCACTTTAATATGCCGGCATTCTGGCATAGGGGGAGCATGTCTTCCGCGTGATCTGATCTTTCCGGATTCAAGTCCCGGTTAGGACATGGTGGAAATTCTGTGATCCACCTGCGAGTTGTATGGATGTGCCGCCCTGTAAAAAGGAATTGTGCAAGCGAATGTGAAGCATGAAGTCGTCAAATTATACTCTTGGTCCTACTAAGCAACACAATAGGTGATCATTTCATCTTAAATCGCTGGCAGCTTTCTGGCGGTGGGCTTGTAAGGTACCATAAGTAACAACAAGAATATCACTTTAATATAATTTCATGTCCAACAACATTACCATCTTGTTATTTTAATAGTACTACTTTAATTGTATTTATTGGGTTCCTAAACCTTTCCAATGGATACAGTGCCATAACATTATTGGAGTATTAAAAATAAGCACAGATTTTTCAAATTTTGTGACATTCTAAATTCACGGTTTTATTTGCCTTGTAAATCAATACTTATTAGATAGAATCCTTCTTATCAATAATTAGAAGAAAATCACGTAATTAAATAATTGATGACACAATGGGAACAATTTGAATTTCAGAGCAACAGTGTAAGCTATTAAAAAAAATTTTTTTTTAATTGCCGAAATTTAGCAGACATTTTTCCAATTAGCAAATTTATACCCTTAAATATTTATATTTTGAAGAGGCGTAAAATTAATTTTGTTAAAGTAATATTTTCTGAGATTATTAAAAAACAATTAATCTGGCTAAATATTTAATGAATTGAAATAATAATGCTTCAAAAACTAGCTCTGAAGCAGACGATTTCACCCACTAAGGTATAAATATTCGAAATTTGGTAGCTGCAAGTTAAACGGCTTGGGCTAAAGAGCATCAACACAAACGCTCACAAATTCATATTTATTATTTTTAAATAGATAGAGAATATTAATATAGACAGAAAAGCACAATACTCTTATTTATATGCGGTAATTTGAAAATAAAAATTTGAGCATTTGTCTTCTTCAGCTTCTTGTTTAAGGCCCATAATTTTATGCCTGCGGGAGATGAAATAACACTTTTATTTAAAAAGTACACGAGAAAAATTTGGAGAGACTATTCTCACTGTCCCCATCCCCCTTTCGTCATTTTTTTAAATATAAACTCTAGAGCATCTGATTTTATAAAATAACTTTTTTACCTGATTCATTTGTATTCCGGTGATACATTTAATGTTAATTTAAAATTTTATTCAAATATTCATAATTCGTTTCCCAGAAGAAAATTTTGTGTAGGAAACATAGATATTTGAATTCGGAAAGGTTGGAGATTAACTGATTATGCAAAGATAAGAAATGAGCTAAATAAGAGAAAGGCGCCAGAAGTCCCAGCTTGAAAAAAAAAAAAAGAGACCAATTCTTACTGTAGGAGGGCCAGCACTCTTCTGGTGCTATAATTCCCAATGCAGTTAGTATGATAAATGACTGCATTACATTTTCTCTCTACGAGACAGACTATCTTGACCTCACTGATATTAGATTTTTGGAATGCCAAATTTTGCCAGCCTTAAAAGGTTTTTTTTTTTTTTTTTCAATTTTATATATATTTCAGGCCTTTTGAAATTAATAGTATACCGTGACTTCTGATGGCCTTAATCTCCTAATCTCCGTTATCCTTTCTATTCTAATGGCTTTAATGTTAATATCCTCCATGCCCAAAAGGCAAATAATTGTTTTTGTTGTTGTTGTTTTGTCTTCATCAATTTAAAACTGCAAATTTATAAATTTTCATTTAAAGCTGTGGCACATTAAAGTAACTTTAATATATCGATATTATATTGCAACGCATTATACAATGTTTTGAAACAATAATACTTTGATACAGCAATGTTTTGACACAACAATGGTTTCATACAGCAATGTTTTAACAAAATAATGTTTTGATACACAAGTATTGCTTTGATACAGCAATACTTTGATATATCAAGCAATGTTTTTATTCACTAAAGCATTCTTAGCAATGTCATATTATGTGATATAGCAATGTTTTGATTCCCCAAAGTTTTGATATAACAATGTTTCCATTACCCGAGAGGTGTCCAAACTTTTCGCGGAACGGGCCGGATCGAAATTAGATCCATGTTATACGGGCCACATGTATATACAAATTAAAAAATATCATTATGAGTAAAGTAGCATTAAATACTATTAATTAATACTATTTTATTGTAACTTGAAAATACAAAATACTAAACAAACAAGGTATAATTATATAATTATTTTATATAAATTGAAATAGTTTCATGCAACTTCTAATGCAAATGATAAAACTGTTTTTTTTTTTTTTTTTTTTGAAGAATGTCTTTATAGTTGGAATCAAAATTTGTAACACCAATCATAAGCAATGACTGCAAATGATCATCAGATAAATTTGCCCTATATTTTGATTTGAGATACTTCATTCGAGAAAAAGTTTCTTCGCACACGTATGTAGTCCCAAACATTGAAATGAATTTACGAGCAAATTTCTTCAAATTTGGAAACTCTTTTGCAGCCAAATATTTATAAAAATCTATTAAGTTTCCTTCCTTGTATTTGTCCTTGATTTGTTCGTTTGCTTGAAGATCAATAATTTCTATTTGAAGCTGGCTTGAAATTTCAGCAACGTTGCAATCAAATGGATTTTGGAACAGCCGAATTTCTTTTGAATTCATGTCCAAATCAGAAAATCGCTTTTGAAATTTTTCTTTTAAATCGGCGATGATCTTTACTGCAAATGCAATTGGAAATTGTTCTTCAGTTTTTTTTATTAAATTCGTCGCAGCACGGGAAATGCGTAAAATTACATTCAGTCACTTGACTTTCGAATAATTGTAGTTTTGTTCGAAATGCTTTAATTTGAGAGTATAAATCGCAAATTAAATTGTTTTTCCCTTGGAACTTTAAGGTATTTACGTGTGTCACAACATGTGCAACTTCCAGAGCCATGCAGCATCCGATAAAAGTGATTCACGATGTTTTTTCTCTACAAGAAATAAATCAATTTCACTTCTAAGCTTAAAAAACTGCAATAGCACTTTCCCACAACTTAGCCATCGAACTTCAGTGTAATACGACAAGTCAACGTACTCGGATTCAATTTTCGGAAGAAAAGATTTAAATTACCGATGATTAAGTGCGTGTGATCGAATAAAATTTACTACAGAAACAACTGGCTTCAAAACGCAGCTTATATCGACATGTTTTATACATATTGCTTGTTGGTGGATAATACAGTGCAGAAAAATTGGTACTGATGCTCCTGAAGCTTCACAAGCTTTTGTAATTTGTCCAACCACGCCGATATTTGTACCAGACATGTTTCTTCCTCCATCAATTGTCACACTTTGGAGTCAATTCCAATCTAAGTTAAACTGGTTTGGGCGAAAACATCATTATGTTTTAAAACCCTCCGCGGGCCGGATAAAATCATTTGGCGGGCCGGGTTTGGCCCGCGGGCCGTAGTTTGGACACCTCTGCATTACACCAATTGCACAATAAAACTTTTCTCTATATGTAACTGACAGAAGTAATTATGACTTCTTTACAAATTTAATTCTAATTTCAAACTAATCAAAACATATGCTAATTATATATGACATTTTAATGTATTATGCTTATAAGAAATTCAAAGAATGAGAATAAAAATTCAAATAGTTACCTTTTAAATTTAACAAGTTTCGTTGTGATTATAATTCAAACATGGGACATTATTTCACATAACATCGTGAATTAAAAAACGGCAATTGAATTTGAAATTTCATAACATTTATTACAATAAATTACTAACGAAGCTAATATAATTTAATAAAATTATAATTTTTAGTGCATTTATATAAAAAAAAGACTATTTTAAAAAGTTGTGTTATAAAAGATAATTTTTTCAAATTTTTAGTATCAATTAATTTTATTTCCATTTCTAGCAAATTACAAATATTTTAATTTCTAGCGCCAATTATTAAATTATTTTTATTTTTAGTATCTACTATTAACTTATAGTGCATAGTATTAAATTTATTTTCATTTCTAATGCCTACATTTACAATAATAAATTGTGTATATAGATTGTAACAAAAAAAATACCTTTTATTGTATTTATTAAAAAAAAAACATATGATTTAAAAACTTGAGCTATTTTAAGGATAAATTTTATTTTTAGTGTCACTTTTCTTTTTTACTTTAATTCATTACGATAATATTTATTTATAGCAAATATGGATTTAATTAGCTTGATTAATAAGGTTATTTTTACTTTCTTTTGTTATTTACTTTAAATTACTAAGCTTTTTTTTATTTCCAGTACATATTATTATCCAGCTCATTATTGCTTTTGCTTTATTTGCAATATCTACCCATTAAGATTATTTATATTTTCAGTGCACACAATAAGCATTATTTTTATTTCTATTTCTTATGTATTTTTCTATCTGCAATTACTTTTTATTATTATTTTGAGTACTTGTTATTAAGCTTATTTTTATCTTTATTAACTATTACATAATATATCTTTTTCTGGTGTTAATTATTTTTATTTCTAGAGCCTTGATAATTTATTCGTGCCTTTTCCTTTAATCCCTAAATTAATTTCCAAAACAGTCAGGGGGGTGGGAAAAATGTTTTCAACAATAGAGTGGATGCGGACTTTGCCAGTGTTTCTTGAAGAAAGTAAAAACACAACAGAGCCGTATCTTCTGACCTTGAAGCTTTCATTCGACAGTTTTGAGTTTCGCCGCCCTCACAGTGAGAAAGGGGGGGGGGGGAGAAAAGGCGGAGGAAGAGGAGCTGAAATTAAAGAAGGAAAAAAAGGTTTTGTGTTTATTTTACCAGATTTTCTTTTATTCGCCGCCCTGGGGAGGGGAGGGGGGTACATGATAAGCCCCAGCCTCGGATTCGGAAGTAGCGCAAGCAACGTTTCCCAGGAACACATTGAGCCTGCTTGGTAGAATTATCTCCCCCCCCCCCCCCACAAAAAAAAGCTGCGGAGAAGGAGTGAAAGAATAGCAAGATTAGCTCGGAAGACAATCAAGAAATTAGAAAGAAAAAAAAAATCTGAGCATTTGTCTTTTTGAATTATCTTTTGAATTTCTACATAAAATATTTCTTCTGATAAGTGTTAAAAGTATTAAATGGTAAACCCTTACTAATAATAAAGAAGAAAGTGTATGTGTATTGGAAATTTATAGGTAAAAAAATATTAATTAAAGCATTTTATGACCTAGAAATATAAGCAATCGATTTTCTGCAATTGCAAAATAAAAAATGCAAAATTAATTTTTAACATCGTTTAAAAAAATTTTAAGCATACCAATTTAATAGACCTGCATATTTTTCTTGAATTTTGGGATTTGCGGCTATAGGACTTCGTCTTACTATACTTAGTGAATGAGAAAATACAACCTAAAAAGTTTGACCCAACGACTATTTGTGGCTTTACTTCTTCGTTGGTAATATATTGCTTTGCAAGAAAAGAACTTCATTCCTTCTTCGCAATTTTCTTTCTTTTCAAATCCAATCCCCCCTCTACTCCTCCTTTATGAATATTTTTACAAAGTTGAATTAACTATGTTTAAAGAAATGATTGGCTCAAATTTATCATTACCTCTCTGCAATAAAATTGAATTTATATGCATAAGTCAAAAATGCTCCCAATTCAACGAATTATTTATATTAATATACGAGACCCAATTCAATAATTGATCCTTGTTTATCATACGTTTTTTACCTTCCTCCTTAGCAAAAAGATTGGATTTCTTGGAATTCCATTTCCTCTACTCTTTCTTCCTGCAGCAGATACTCCGAAACAGATGAATAGTTATCATATGTTACAAGTTGTGCGTGGAATAAATTTTAAAGCATTATAATTTCACCTAGAGATGGATTTCAGCATCAGTCATTATTATTATCTTCAAATTGTCATGTGTAGAAAGTAGCGTTCTCAATAGCCAGCCATTGAGAAGGAATGGAAGATAACGTCTATGTCAGGAAAATCAAGACAAAGCCAAATAACTTTCACATCCGACAACTACTTGCGATTTTACTGATCACGTTATTTCAGCTATTCACTTTAGGACAATAGCTAAAAAGTAAAAATTGCATGAAATATTTGCCTTCGTGTGAATGTTGCACTTCTTGACCATCCCCCAGGATAAGACCACCAAGGGTCATTATCTGTCCATTATGACATTCTACCCCATTCTTCTACCTCCTTTGGGACATTTCCCGACGTTTCCTTTCTCAAGGAATCTCCCTCATTTTTAAAGCCCCCGGCGAGTTAACAGAAGCCTAAATAGTCATAAAAATGGCTTCATTTTTGGCGGAGGAAGGGAGTGGGAAGGGGAGGAGCATGGCACACGACGTTGAAAGACGCGTCCGGGTGACGATGCGTTTCACTCCCTGGGTGGTCCTGTCGCCTTGCCGAAAGTTTTCCTTTCTCTTATTTGCTTTTGGGATACAACTCATTGCTCAAATATTCCCACGATGTCTGCGGTAGCTTGAGAAAGTGCGAAATTTGCCTAAGCGAGAAATGTTTGGGGTGTTTTAATTAAAAGTAATATTTTAAATAAACAACTAAAATAAAATTAAGTGATTAACTTTATTAATAATAATTATTATTATTTCTTTCATCTTTTTTTTCGATTTTTTAATTAATTGTAGAAGAAATTAGATTTTTTTTTCAAACAGAAGTCAAAACTGAAATTTAATTTACAGAATTTCAAAATTATACCCTTCGACTTATCCTAAATTTCAAATATCTGGCACTATTTTAGGAGTATTTATGGCAAATAATAAAATTTCAAAAAATAATAGTATGGTAAAGTCCCCATGAGAACAAGTTAATCCAAATTCTTCTGAAGTTGTTTCGTTAAACACTGAATCTTTACAAATGTTCTCTACTAAACCTCAGTGGTATATGTTAAATTAAAATTCAATATCAAATATTTCAAAATTACGAAACTGAAATTCCACAAATCTTTTTTGAACTAAAACGAAAACAATATTAGAAAAACTAACAAAGGTACTGACCTTTTATTTGTAAGATATTGCCCCAAGACAACGATTCAAAGCAACTCTCTCTTTTCAAAATGTTTCTTCTGAAACTGTATTCTACACATTTTGTATTGCTCTCTTGTAAATCAAATTTGGCAAAAATTAGATTTTTTAAATATAATACTTAAAACTAAAATTTATTTTAATGCATTTCAAGTTTAAGTATCACTAATTCCGAACATCCAAAACCATTTTTGAAAAAAAAAAAAAAATGAGAGTAATAAAATTTTGAAAAATAATGTGCTGCAGTTGAATGGGACGTTACTCCATGAGGATTATTTAAGTGGAACTCTTCTTAACTAATTTTGATTAAAAACTACATTTTCACAAATATCTACATAACGAAACTTCAGCATCGTATGTTAAGTTAAAATTCAAACTAAAACATTTAAAAATGTCTGTAATATATTGGCCAAGACCAAAAAGAGAGTAGCGTAACAAAGTAATTCTTTTATTTTCAGCCTTATATAATTACGAAAAAAAAAAAAAAAAGAAAGAAAGAAAGAAAAAAAATAATAATAACAAATAAATAAATTTGTTATCTAGGTTAATATTATTTACAAAAATCACATAAAAAATCATCCACGAAATTGTTCTACCAAATCGGAAAAAAAAATCCTCCCCAACCAACCAAAAAAAAACCTGTTAATTCTAAATTGCTACTCCAGAAACCACCGATCTTTATCGGATGATTCCTAGAACAGAAGCCCAAACCAAACAGGAACAACTTCTCAACACACCAACATCTCCCTGAATTCCAATTCGAAGCCTTTGTCTCTCTCTTGAAGACATGATGGATCTATTAGAAACAACTGGCTACACATTCGTTATGCCACACCTGAAGAACAACAAATGATCAGATACAATGACTTGACTAGTGAAAAGGATCCACATCTGGAGGTGCAATGATCCAGAAATAATTTCGAAGAAAAAGGAACAATAATAACATTTCAAAAAATAATTTCTCTGCAGATTCTAGGGACTTTTCCCCATAAAGATGAGTAAATTCAAAATTTTCTTAACTAGTTTTGATGAAAATTTTATTTTCCCAAATATTCTTTGAATTAAACCTCATCGGTTTACTTTAAACTAAAAGTCATCTTAAAACGATTCAAAATTATAACACTCCAATTTCAAAAATTGTACTAGGGAGAGAGAAAAAATGAAAAAAAGAAAGTATCAAGATTGAGGAACCTTAGCCATTTGACTGGCCGACTAATTGAGGGAAATTTACTAGAGATCAAAGCAACTCACTTTTTTCGATATATTTTCACTAAAATTATGCTCTGTGCATTCTTCATGTGTAATACGCTATGCGTCAAACCGACATAAGACGTTTTCCCTCTCTCCATCAAACTGTTAATGCGAAAGAAATTGTAGGGTTTGCCGCAAAAAGGCGATCGCTCCAATTATTCAAATTTGCAAAAAGCTGTAAAAAACGTCCGAAAATTCTAAATGCCAATGCCAAATTCGCTTCCATACCTTGAGTGACTCGAGAATAAAGATTGGAGATACGTCTTTTGGACACCAAATGAACAAGAGTGTTTTGTTTTTAACATAGTGCATGTAACTTTAAATTTATCTACACACCCCCTCGAATTGGAGTTACATCCATTTTGCAGCAAATATTGCAATTGTAAATTAATAAGGAAATCTAATTAAATTATTGAACAAAATCGTCAATTTCGTAACCGGAATTAATTGAATTATGAAGGATCACAAATCTGTATGCTTCATATGGACCATCTGTCTGTTCGGTACGCAATTTTTAGATAGTAAAACTATTTTCAAGAGGATTATTTTCATTATTTGTTTAATTAAAATAATTTCAAATTATTTTCAAAGTTCAGAAAAGTTGGGCAGTATCTGAAAAAATGTCAGGGAAGTCAATTTTTTTTTAACATAAAAATTCAAACATATTCCTAAAAAATTTTTTATAACTATTCTTTTGAATTTGTCAAACAAAATTACGAATTTATAATAAGAAAAATTAAGGCATTCGTATAAAAAAAATCACATAGAGAAAAAAGCGGAAATGTCATCCTAAAAATTTCGACTACACTCTTTAATAAAGGTTAAAGAGTGTAGTCGAATAGCATAAAATATAATGCTCCTAGCATATTATAATAATTACGAAATACCAGCCTTTGGCATGAATTCAGCAGTTCTATTGAGTCGTGCATCCTTGGCGAGATTTGGGCCATTAATCCTTGGTATGCAGTTAATAACAATTGAGAAACGAATTTGTGTTTTAGATTCTTTTTTCCCAACGATTGACAAGGCTGGCCTGACTAAAGCAAGGACTTACGGAGCAGTTGTCCCGAGCCCCCAGATTAGGAGGTCTGGAAGTCGAAAAATACCATAGACAAGCTCCATGCATGGTCATTCATTGCAGAAGGGGGCCCCAAAGAAGTTTTTACTCCAGGCTCCAATTAGTCTGTCGGGTACTGCCGATTGTAGTAAGAATTAAATGTATTAAATTTGGTACAGGATTTGTACCAAATTTAATACATTTAACTCATTGTGGTTTTCAGTTATCACATTTAAATGTTTCTAAAAGCTCAGACAACAGTTCAAAGACAGATAGTCAACTCTCATTATATCTGGCCCGAATTTTGATAAGTGTCTACGTCATAGTTTTTAAGTATGTGTACTGAATTATATGCATTCAGTTATCGTGGTAACTTATGTTTTAAATAGCTGAAGACAAGCAAACGATCTTTGAATGTATTTTGATCCAAAATTTAACAGAAATTTACAAATTTGGAATAAAAATCGCATGCCGAATTTCATCCACTCAAAATTAAGCGTTTTTTTTGTCAGTTATTTTTATCACAGATAAACAGAGGGACATTTTCCAAAAAACATGCTTCCGAGTTCGAATTTTTTGAGGATTACTATACTTTCTCTGCACTACGCATACGAGAGTGTCAAAACTGTTTAGTTTCAATCAATGTAAACAGTATGGTAGCAATTCTTAAGGCTGTTTCGATTACTAATTTTGTTCTTTTTCTTTTTTTAACTGTAAGTATGATTTTATATTGATAAAGTAATTTGACAACAAAATTTACGTATAATATCATTCACATTAGAAAACGATTTTTCATAAAATTATGCAAATCTTGTCACAACAAAGATTTTTAAAATGAGGCTTTTCCTATACCGTATTTAGTATTATGGAATTTTCTAGAGCAGTGTAAGAATGCTTACCTTTCATCCTCAGACACAAATACACACACACACAAAGCAACCTTCATATGTCTTTTGTCAATACCCACATATACCCATGCATAACCAATCATAACTTAGCCGAATAAATGTATAGTAAATAAATGTAAAATATTTTGCATAAATGTTATTTCATTAAAGAGATTTTATTTTTATTAACGAGGAAAAATAAGTAATTTTCAATAATTTGCATTATAATCTTCAATAATTCAATATACACAAGAAGTTACAGTTAAAAACTTATAGGAATCCAGTATTTACTATAAGCTAATACATGCCATTTTTGTTTGATGGACCAACGCTCCTTTATTTTGTATGGTTCATTGCATCAAAGCCTATTGACAAACTAAGATCACTTAAAGATAAAACTTGTTGCTGTTTCTAATAGCACTTGTGACTAAAAAGCCGTTATTTAATTTGATTTTGTTTGCACTTTTTGTTTTTTCAGTTGTGTCATCTAGGACCAAGAGTACAAGTTAGATAATCACGGGTCACAACCCCTTTTGTAGAGCGGACTTCATTCATACATTTCATTTACTTATCCACAGATCGTAATTTAGACCTGAATCAGAAAGCGATCACCCCTGAACCGTACCCTCAATGGTATCCAGACATAAAGGACTTTGTGACTACAACAGATTTATAAATGCGTTAGTCACCTCCACACGCGATGGTCTTCGACTGGTGGGGCTCGAACTCGCAGCCCAAGGGATTCGAATCCAACGCCTTACCAACCAGGCAACCACAGCCCTATAAAACCAGTTTTGGATATTGGAAGTAATCCTATCCTAGTTACGAAGAACTATTATTATGAAAATAATAATCCTTGTGTTTGGAATAATAATTAGAAAACCATGAAAATAATACTTAATCGATGTGTGTGCGCGCGCTTCATCTTAAACCTGATGAAAAGCACTGCTTTGCTTTTCCGAATTCAATCCTCATAAATGATTTCATGTTATCATCTTGAAAAGTCTTATTTTGCTTTTTTTGTGTTGCTGTTGTTTATTATGATATTTGCCACTGAACAAGCCGCTGTTTAGAAGACAGTGATTTAAACCGATGGGGTGCGTCTCTTGTTTTTAAGTAACGCCAACAAGGGAAAAAAGTACGAATTTGACACTCACACAACAATCATTCGTTTGCTCAACCCCTCTTTACAGGAGAGAATATTCCTACATCCCACAGATAGAACAGAGGAAGAACAACCATGCCCGAACCGGGATCATGGGGAAGACGCGATACCCTTATACCAGGATGCCAACTTCGCTTTTTTTTAGATTCTACAATCACCAAAAATTATTTCAACCAATGTTAGGGGTAAAAGGGCTTTGTCTCTTCATATTCCAGCAACAGTAAGAGCGATTTCACGTAAAATCTGTCTAATTTCATGTTATGCTTGATGGAAACGATGCTCAGTTTTCCTGAATTCTATCATCATCAAGAGTGCCATCATGTAAAACTTAATTCTTTACTTTTGTAGAATTTGAAAAAAAAAACCAACTAATCAAAGAGAAGCAGCAGCATTGCATGCAGAGTTATCAAAATAAATGTAGTAAATTTAGTGATCTTGATGGAATTTCAATACTTGCATTAATTGAAATTGCTATCAATTTTCTCTCCGAGTAAAGTGGGTTATCTCTACTAATTGAAATATGTGTGCGTTGGCGCTCTACAAAACAGACATTTCCCTTGTAAGAATCAAAATTAGCGCAGATATATTCTGGAATGTGAACTTTTGAGAAGAATTTCTAAAATTTTATTTAACAGCGGAAAGAAGGAAAATTAATGTATACCTATATTGCCCCAAAACAGTCAAAATGACCGCATTGTGAAAGAATAACTAATGTGTAAAGAAATTTGTTTAAAATTAGTTTTTAATACTTCTTATACTATTTACAGTCATATAGAAAGTTATTAGTATGTATTAACAATAAAAAAATTACTTCATTTGAAACAAAAAATAATTTATTCATTATTTGTACATTTTAAGCAAACGCAAGTTGAAATCTTTTTATGTGTACATCTGTCGCAAATATACTTTTGACATTTTTCACATATATTATTTGTTTTGTTTTTGCTGCAAAGTCGTACTTGATAAAATTTTCGTTTGTTAGAATATGTTGAATTTGATGTTTGTGGGTCCTCATTTACTGATGACTTTTTCTGTCTTGCAGCACTGTAAATCAGTGGAAAGCTGTTCTACTAGTTGGAACAAGAACTGTTTTCATTGTATTTATATTCCTGTCACCTCTTAGTAAAGGATCCAAGCATTTATAACTGCCAAATTGGCTTCGATTTCATTTAAGAAATTTACTCAATTCAATAAGAAAAGTTATTTGATTATTTAAAATTTTCCAAGTAATCAAAATGACTGCTTTCAGGCAATACAGGTATAACACAGATTTATACCGGAAATAAAAGAGGGGGGAGGCAACTACAATGATTAAAAAACGGATTTATATATTGTACAAAAAGTCGCAAAATTCTAAGAAGCCGTGTCATTATATACACAAGTGTTTTTCTAACTGAAATTGAAAAGCAGTCAAAATGACTGCCTTAGGCAATCTAGTGTTAATTGTGTGAAATGTTAACATTTTTTCTGCTATAATTTTCTAAAATGCTATTGCAAAAGACTTTTTTTATAAAATTTTCAGAAATAAATGTCGTTGCTGTTGAGAAATTCATATTATTTTGGCTGTTTTTTTTCCCAAATATTTAAAAGCGTAATTTTCTTCAATGTAATCATTTTTTAAAAAATTTCTCATTATTTATCATTTATGTCCATTTATAAATGTCATATGATTGTTCCAAAAGTTAACAATGAATGTTTGGAAATAATTTTTGATAAAAATGTGTAAAAAATTAGCCCAATAAATTATAATAACGGTGCTAGTATTAGATTTAAAAGGAAAACTTGAGAAAAAACCCTTATTAAATAATAAAATTTCAAAAAAAATTGATAGAAGCATTTTTCAAACTTTTTTTTTCTCATTATTTGACACTTAAGTGCATCGTGTATATACATGTTTTTACGTCTTTTTATAAATGTCATATGATGGTACCAAAGGTTAACAATGAAAGTTTGGAAATAATTTTTGATAAAAATTTGTAAAAAAAATGAACCTAATAAATTTAATAATAATTTTAATAGCAAACTTGGGGAAAATACCAGGATGGCTGCTGAACGAATACTTCTACTATTAAAAATAAAATACAAAGCAGTATTTCTTTTTTGCTTCGCTATGGCTGTATACAATATACAACTTTAAAATTATTATGGCTATATACAACTTTAAAATTATTGTATGTAGCTATTTAAAAACATGCATTTTTTTCCCAGTAAAAAATGCATTATACGATTAAACTACATTAAAATTTTTTTCCCCTAAATAGAGATTAGAAAAAAGGCTTCAATCCGAAATATGCTGGAAGGTATGAAAAATTAGAGAAGTCCTGGCTTTAGAAGCTCTAAATTACAGCGACTGGAACATACAATCCGAACAAGAATCCCTACTGCATTTGCCTACTATCTTATTACTTTTAATCCAATGAAATAATTCGAGTAACTATCATTGCGTTACACACCGTCCTGAAGAACTGATACACCCCTCAAAACCGATACTCGATAACCCTGCACAGGACTGAAGAACGGAATGCCCCAAAGAAAAATACAAGACCGTGTTCTAATGTGTTCTGACAGTTGGAAGGTAATTTGTAGAAATCTGTCTCATTCTGTCGACACCCCTCTTTTGAAAGTTAAAGAGGGGGGCACTGTAAAAGATACACCATTCTCTTCCTTACTTCAACCGGAGATGATGGGATTAGGATTAGTCTTAAAGGGGAATTTGAGCGTGGTATTGTGTGGAGAAGGGGCAGAGATGGTGTTCTCTCTCTCTCTTTTTTTTTACTTTTTTTTTCAATCCCCCCTTTCGTTCTACTCAGGTAGCTTGGAAGTCGTCAAAAAGTATCGTTTGCGGCTCAAAAAATACTTCGTTTTCCTCCTTCTGACAATAGCAGGGTAACCATATTGGTATTTTCAAAGCCTTATCTAGAAAATCTGGGATTTATTCACAAATATGTCGTGTTAAAGATGTCTGATGGATTGTTTCACTCGCTTTGGGAGAGAGAAAGGAAATGGCGGGGAGTTTTATCAATCTAGCATTTTAAAAATTTCTTTTATATATTCGCATAATGATATTTTAGAATCTAATTTAAATATGAATTGATTTCAAAAATATTAATTCATATCATTAATATTAATTATTTCCTTTCTTAATTTAGTTCATATTAATTTCATTCTAGAAAGCTCTCTTATTTCACGATCCAGTTCTACTTTCTATGTAATCTCTTTAAAATCTCTCTATGTAATATCTATAAAAATTCCTACCTCTATATTTTCTCACGCTCCGAGAGAAGGGTTAAAGAGCCTTAATGCTTTGCACATACCTTTTCAAGATACCCAAGATTCTCTATCCTAAATTTACATGTCTCAAAGAATTCCCTATACAAACCATTAAAGGGGAAATTTAGCTTTCTTTTGTTCTTGTGTTGCGATCTAGACTGAAGTATTGCTTAACGTTTTTTATCAGTATATATTATGCTTCCCAGGGCGGCATAAATCAAAGTTTTAAAATGCCAAAAATTTCTTCTTGGACACGCATCTGCTAACATAGGTTTTATATTATATCATATTTACATATAGATCGGTATTCTCTAAAAGGCTTATACTTTTTTTGGTTAAGTATGATATATGCGAATTATTGGAATATGTTTTATAGTTGACCTAGGTATCCCATGTTGTATCTAGGCATTCTAACTAATAATAATTGCCTTGTTGGCAAGGTATGAACAGAAGTGATATTCAAAATTAATCGACTATGCATTTAATATTTTTCTGAATAATATCCTAGTAATTAACAATTTCATTTATTTTTATTATTAATTTATTTGCTGACTAGATTCTGTTGGCGAACAGTCGGAATACTAAATGTATTTAATTATTTTTTTCCCTTCTAAAACTATCTTTTTTTACTTCGATGTTCAACATTTCTTCAATATATATTTTATTTACCAATCTGTGATAAGCATTAGAGCTGGATATCACAGTTTTACACTTGTTCCATTTATTAAATAATTAAATAGAGTCAAGTGCCTTGATAAATTGACTTTCTACTGTCATTAAAAATGTAGCGGTTCAAGTGATCGTGCATCTAAATGCACATTGTCTTTCATGGCACTGTAACTTCACTTTCTTACATTTTTTTAATATTGAAACTACGCATATAATAAACTGAATCATTCCTTAATTTTCAACAAAGGAAGAAAACCAAGAGATTAAATAATTAAAGATATTGAATTTTAAGGCAAAAATGAAATACATTGTTGAAAATTATGTAATCCATGTTTTCTTAAATAATTATGTAACAATTAGTTAAGAAAAGGGACTAAAAATCAAAATATTATCTTTTTAATGATACCAATTTATTTATCACTTTTGAAAATTAAGTTTTCAGCAATGATATTACGAAGTTACAATGAAGAAACACTAAAATTTTGCATGAATTCTAACTATTTAAAATTCTAAAGAAGTTTGGGCACATTCTCATCAATCCTATACCGAATTTGTTGTTGTTGGTAAACAAACTACGGACATAAATATGCATGTTTATGTCTGTCATTATGCTTGTGGTTATGTCTTCTGTTTTATTATTAAGAGAAATGCATTTATTATTATTATTATTATAATGGATTCCAATGTTCTTTCCGTTGAAATAGCGACTCGAAATGAGACACAGGCCTGAGAGATTGAGAAATAGAACAAGAATATGGCAAAAACGAAGAAAAAATTACAAAATAGAAACAAAGAAAAGAAACTTTATATTTGAATTAAAATATTTTAATTTAAAACTTTGCAAGGTATTATTTTTAAACAAAATTTTTCCTTGTTATCTTTAATAAATTAATATTTTAATTTGAATTTCTTATGTTTTCTATTTGCCCAAAAAGCGATAGAGGTAGACTTCCGTGTAGGAAAAAGTTTAAGAAACTTTTGAGTTAGACAACCAAAGTTCAAGTCTACCGAAACTTGATTTTTTTTTAAGTTCACCTTTTACTATTGCGATATGGAAGCTCTATACTGGATTGAGATTTCTTTTTTTCTCTGTCTCTTTCACTTTTTTTTCCTTTCCTAGAGGAAAAAAAGACATTATCACCAGTTCTGGACTCCCAGACACATCGTCGCTTCATCTTGTGTTACCTGTCAATATATTCACCCATATCTACGTCGTCGTTCTGTTTCTTTATCTGTGGGTGCGATTTTTATTTATTTATTTTCTGCCAAAAACCTGCCCTGCGCTCTGTTTGGAGGGTTGTTTTTGGTGGATTTAGACTTGTTTCAGCCACTCTACGTCAGGCTGTAATCTAACAGCCACGAGCAGATGGAAGATTGAGACTTAATCCTTGGATAGAGATGTAAATATTTTGAATGCTTTTCATTGCTCTGGAAAGAAATAGGTGGAAGATACTGGGGGTTTTTCAGCCACCCCCCCCCCAATATTCTAGTGGGTGGGGATGGGTGAAGAGAACAAAATAAATTTCGAAATAAGTTCGAATAAGATTAGATGGATTAAGAATACATTCCTTTCAATGATTGCAATGTTTTGTTACACAATTTTTTTTCTGTAGGAAACGAATATGGTTGAACTTGAATTTTTTCGAAACTGTTACTAAAAATGTCATATTTTTAATAATTCAAAAAAATACATGAAAGAAAAAAGCAACTCGCTAATTAGCAATGGCAGAGATTTAAATTATTAAATAAATAATTTAAAACGAAAAAAATTATTTCTATTGAAGAAAATGATTATTTTTTGAAGATAAAAACAGTTATTTTACAAAACAAAAATAATAAATATCGAAATTTTGCTTTAATAAAATTCGAAGGATGCTCATTCCGGTCAATGATTGCAATGTTTTATTAGAACAGAATATTTTTTGTTTGAAAATTAAATGGCTGAATTTGGATTTATTCGACGTTACTGAGAACATAATGAAAATTTCATCAATTGAATAATACAAATTTATTAAATATGGGCTTGGACATGAAAAAAATGGCAAATCTTTAATTAGCAATGCCGGCAGAAATTTATTTTAATATTATCATTTTTTATATTGAAGAAAAGGATTATATTTTTGAAAAGAAAAACTTTTCTTTTATTAAACAAAAAGAATAAATATTGAAATATAGCTTTCATAAAATTAGAAGGATTCTCTGTTGATGATTGCAATGTTTTGTCTGAACAGAAATTTTCTAAAAGAAAATTTTATTTTCTATTGGAAAAGAATATGGCTGAACTTGGATTTATTCGAAACTGACAAGTTCATACTGAAAATCCTATTCATTGAATAATATAAATTAAAAAAAAAAATGTTCTTAAACACGAGAAAAATTGGAAGTTCATTAATTAAAAATGCTAGGAAAGATTTATTTCAAGAGAAGAAAATTATTTTTATTGGAGGGAAATGATATTTAATGAACAGCGTGACATTTTTTTATCAAAAAGAGTAAATATAGAAATATAACAAGAAATAAAACAAGATTAAAAGAAGCCCATTAGATCAATGATTGCAATACTTAGTTGGAATGAAGAATAGTTGCTTTTGGCGATGGCGAAACCGCACAGAAAATTGGATTTAAATAAATACTCTAATCTTAGGAGTAATTCGGTATAAATTAAGAACCTGAAAGAAAATTCTTTTAAATAACAAATGGTAGTGAAGAATTATTTGCAATGAATAAAATTCTTTTCATTGAAAAGAAAGAAAGGAAATTTCAGTATTTATTTTTAACAAAATTAGATGGAATTCCTTATAATCAATGACGTAACGATTGATTTTATTAAAGTAGAATATTTTCTAATAAAATAGAATATTTTGTGCTCAGATTGGAACACAGTAGAACTTGAATGGTTCAAAATCGGCTAAATCATAATGAAAATTATATTTATTTAAAGATTAGATCAGAAAGAAGTTTAAAAAAAGGCGTTAAAAATAACAAAAGAAATAAATGTTCAGAAAATAGATAGATTTTTTTTTGAGTGCATGTTGATGAGAAAGAAAAATAGGTGTCGAAATAGATGACAGGTTTTTTTTATTATTATTAGAATAAAATAACTTCCGTTAGAATAATTTTTATGAGAGAAATCTGGTAATTCGAAGATGTTGAAAGCATAATAAAAAAATTCCATTGATAAGAAAATTCGAATTTAAAAGGCTGGGTCTGAAATAAACGCAGAAGTGGAAATAGTATATTTTTAAGACAAATCGTAAAAAATCAATCGTATCTATCAATCGTAAATCGTAAAAAAAAAAAAAAAAAAAAAAAAAAAAAAAAAAAAAAAAAATTCCACTTTTATAATAAATAGTACAAGATTAAGAAATAAATATTTATAAGCGATGATAAATAATTTCATTAGGAAGTATTTGAAAAGTAATATGCACCTTTTTGAGTAAATAAATTACAAAATGAAATATCAAAACAGAAGTAAAATAATGCATCTAATGTGCACGAATTCTTTTTTTAGAAAAGGTTGCAATTTTGATTACATTTTTGATTGTGTAAGTTACAAGGCAGTAATGAGTGAGTGAATTAGGGCCTAGAATGTATTATTCATTTGCCATCAAAAGGACACCAGGTGTAATTAAAAAATGTATTTAACTAACAAATAGAAATCAGAATTAAAGACATTTTTTTCCATTTGAAATGGAACTAATCAAAATATATACGAATCATAGATGATGTTTTGAGATTGTGTCGACAAGAAAGGGAGTATAAGATTCCTTCTATGAATGTAATTAGTAAAATAAATGTTTTAAAATCCTTTAAAAAAAAACATAATTAATGCTTTATTTTTTCAGTATTTTCGAGTCGCAATCATTTTCTTAAAATAAAAGATAGCAGAGAAATGATAAATAATTTAAAAAACTCAGTATTGAACACAAGAAAAAAATTATATAAATTTAATAATTATGGTACATAAAAATTTGTGAATTACACAATGAAATACACATCATTCATTCACTTGATTTGTGAGTTGGGCCTAGAAACAGATATTAAAAACTCAATTTTGGAGTTATTTCAAAACATTCTTTCATATCAATGATAAAGGGACATTAAGAAAAATAATTTTAGTGATTATTTTTATAATGTATAAAATAAAAAATTCTTTTAAAGTAGTTATTTAAAAGAATTTTCTTTTATGTTCTTATTTTAGACCGAATTATTCTTAAGATTAAAGTATTTATTTAAATCCGATTTTCTGTATGGTTTCACCAATGATTAATATTTTCATTTGGTGATTATTTTAAGTTTGTTAAATAACTGTAGTAACTATAACTACTTAGTTTTTTATACTACTTTACTTTCTTAATTGCTTTTCAGTCTTAACTTTTTCTTCTGATTGCTAATATACTTTTGGATCAAAAGGCCCTAAGGGGGGGGGGAGAAAAAATTCAATTAAATTTCCACTTCTTTTACATGAGTTCAAACTTACTAAATAATATAACGTAAATAAAATTTATTTTTTCCATGATGAAAACTGTTTACATGAATTGATTGGAGCAGATGTAATTTGAAATTTTGATATAGTTTTAAAAACCACCACCATGTAAGTCTTTTACTCTTCATAAGGCTTGTTCTCCCAGATTAAAAAATATATATTATTCTACTAAATTTATGGAATAAAACAACATGTCTTAGTTAATCTTGAATAAGAAAACAGCTTGCTACCTTCAAAAAAGAAAAAGAAAAAAGAAGAAAAAAACTTATTTCCCAGACTTAACCAGCACCGCCGAGACCACGACCTTGTTCAACTGTGTTTGTCGTGAATGTTATCTTTTTGTCACTCTACTGCCTTTGTCGGCACCAAGGCTCTGGTATTCGAGATCCAGAGATTAGTCCAGTGGAGTATGTTTAATCCCCTCTGCCATCGATCCACACAATTTATTGTGCCGCGTCCGCCTCAAGTGGTCCCGACCAGAAGAAATCCTTTTCCAAGCGAGATGCTTTGCTTTTGTACGAATCGCTTTCAGCCTATCACGCTTCGGGGCGCTTGAAGTGAGTTAGTAAAGCGTGAGGATTCAAGCAGAGACTTGACCACGGTTTCTCCAAGTAGCTGAAATGTTTTCGCACCATTTGGACACATCTGCGGCATTATCCAGGCTGTTAATCTGTTATTCATTCCTCTGAGCGTCTTGTTTGCTGTATGGATTGCTGGGACAAGGAGAGATACCATTGTTTTTCAGGCGCATTCATCAACAGTCCTACTTAGTTCTCCAACAGTTTCCATAGCAATATTTTGTTCATCAATAGTTCCCATAACTTATTTTGTTCATCAATATTTCCAATAGCTAGATATTGTTCCTCAATATTTCCAATAGTTAGATATTGTTCCTCAATATTTCCAATAGTTATATATTTTCCATCAATAGTTCCAATAGCTATATTTGTTCACCAATAGTTCCAATGGTTATGCTTTGTTCACCAATAGTTCCAATTGCTATGTTTTGTTCACCAATAGTTCCAATAGCTATATTTTGTTCTTCATTAGTTATCCTATAGCTATATTTTGTTCTTCAATAGTTTTCCTATAGCTATATTTTGTTCATCAATAGTTTTCCTATAACTATATTTTGTTCATCAATAGTTTTCCAATAACAATATTTTGTTCATCAATAGTTACAGTAGTTTAACCCTTAACTGGAGAGGTGAAATTTTAGGACGTAACTGGTGAGGTGCGATCTACGGGACTGCATTTTCTTTACACTCGAATCAAATTTTCTAATGAAAGTATTAGATTGAAAACCAGTCAAAATATTCTGCCGACATTTTTCTTACCATATAAGCATGTTTTAGAAATTTTTCAAAATATTTTATCAATGAAAAAAGTAATTGCTTTGGAACGTACATTTTCTTCTCAAATTACATGTAACAATAACTAATATTCTTGAAAAAACATATTACTTTATACTTTTTAAATCGTATTTATCTTTACAGCATATAAAGGTATATAGAAAACGATATAATGTAAAATTCAACACTGATATGATTTTTTTTAAGTATACAATGGATAAAGTTTGCTCTTTTTTAAAGACTCGTGTGACTTTCATCGCACGGTTTTCTAGGGCATTTTAAGCTTACAGGCAAAAAATTATGATAAAAATCAACCTATAAATTTTGTATATATACATCTTGGTGTATTAATATATTTTATAAATTTTTCAAAAACATTATCACTAGAAAAATTAATTATGTTTGAACATACGAATCAGAATCAGTTGAATGTTCAACTTTCATCGAAAAAATATCTTCTGTACAATTATCGTTATCACTAAAATCAGTTTCTACCTCATTTAAAAGTATCTGCAGCGCTGCTTCATAATATAATCAGTAAATAGGATGATATTTCGGGTCCCAAGTTTTCGCGCCATTTATTAAGCCTTGTTTATCACTGGGACACTAACGCTGAAGACCACGCTAAAAGAAATAACTGAATTATTTTAAAAATCATCTGCTGAAATCGGTTGAAAGAGTGCAGGTGTATTGAAGATCACGAAACAGGAAGCTAGAAGGTCTATCCATTCAATTGAGCTAAAAATACAATAGGGGTGAGCAAAAGTCTATCGCTTGCGGTCTCACAGACCGCACATACCAAGTTAAGGGTTAATCATCAGTTGTTCTAATAGTTGTATCTTTTCCTTATTCCTTGATGGGCTGGCCTTTATATTAACATTGAATTTTTAGCCTTTCAAATAAGGTTTAATCTCTGATACCCTGCTCCCATTAGTTTTTATTGAAGGCATTTCTCAGATTTCTTCAAAAACCTCTAATGATTGAAGATGGTCATTTAAATTGCTCAAAAACTCTCTGGAAACGAGTAAATAAAACTCACAATTCAAGGACTATTTCATCAGGTATGTTTCAAGGAACTGAAAAATTATCAAGGTGTTTGGACACATCAGCATGTGTTATTCTGACTGTTCACCAGATATTCAATTTCTTTGTGTGTCTTGTTTGCCGTTAATGAATCGAGCAAGGAAAGATTATTTTATTATTTTATAGTCACATAAATCAATAGTTAAACTTTTAAGAGGAAAAAGTATTATTCTTAATTTTCTTCCTGATAGTTCATTATGTATGTCATATTTACAATGATTTATCGTAATTTTTATCTCTCCGGTATGATTTAATCTCTAATTGCACTGTCCCACCAGCTTCTATAGCTAACATTTCCCCAAAACCTCTAATGATTTACCAGGAGCTTCCAATTTGACCGAATTCTCTCTTGAAACAAGTTCATAAGACGTGAGATTTCCATTGACTGTTTGTCCATGTTTGCTCATAAAAGCTGAAATTTTTTCATACCATTTAGGTATATCTGCATGTATTGACTTTTTACTAATTATTCAACTCCGTTGCGCATGTTTTTGCCGCTTCTGAACACAAAATTGTTCTGAAGTGGTAAAACTGAATAGTTTTACATCAGGTAATATGAACTGAGATTCTACATTCAACTAATTTATTTCTCTCTCTTTTGAGAAAAAGCATTGTGTTATTTGTGGTGGTAAGCTCATGAGCCAGATAACTTCCAGACACGAGTGTACAATTTTGTCTAGGGGTTATGTTACGCAGCTATGTCCTGAGTTCGATTTTCTAGGAATGCACACATTGTTTATCGGTAAATATTTCTACAAATAAATCATATTTAGTAAAGACTTCTGAGATTAGAAATTAGTAATGCGGCAAAAAATATTTTCCTGGTGATTGCAGTTTTAAAACATTTTTTTTCATAGGTAACAAGTTTTTTAAATATGTATACAAAGTTTATGGCATTTTTAGCACATATTTCCTCGTGACTTTGAGTATTGAAAAATGTTAATGTTGAAGTGATGATTCAACAGATAAAAATATCACAGCCTCCCACTCTCCACACACATATCATCTAGTAAGTTCGATAATATGTATTTAAAAATGAACACCCAATATGGTGTATAGTAAACAATCATTAACATTCATTGCTTTTTCTGGGGATATATTAATAATTTATCACTAATAAAAAATCCTTCTCATTTCTTTCAAGAAAATTATCTAGCTTATTCCCCAGTTTTGATTAGAGAAGACTCCAACAATATAAAATGAATACACTTTTTGCTCTGTTTCTGTATAGACAAAGATTATGGTAACTCAATTCATGAATTTAAAAAATAAACGACAAAAAAATTAAAGAAAATGAAGATGAACTTTGTATGAGAGTGGAGAATAAATGCTCCAAGCAGGATGCGCTCTGATTGCAGCTCGAGCGCCTCTAATCACCCCCACCTGCAGTTCTCTCGCTTGTTCAATCATTTGTTTTCATATTTTTGTGCTTTTATCGGACTTTTATGTTCTTTTGAGCATTGGACTCTCAGAGGGTCAGAGGGACAAAATAATTAAAGAGTATCTAAATCTTGAAATGGAATAATAAATAAGAAGAAAATTTAATTTTCAAAATAAATTCAGTTAGTACTGAAAATCTGCCATGTAAATGGGATCACTTGCCCCAAACTATATCGAAAAACTTCCTTTCAACCTTATAAAAAGAGTAACAGAGGATAAGGGATTCCTCATATATATTTCAAAAAGAATCATTACCTAGATCTGTTGTATCTGTTGTCATAGTCGAAGTTTTTGTATTCTCAAAGATTGGAAGAGAAAATTTACAGCATTATAACCGAGGCATTCTATTAAAAATCCAAGTTCAGAATTCTATTCTTTCGGGGGGAAATCACCAAACTATTGTACTACAAAAACAAACACGAATAGAATGGGAGAAAACAAAATTAAAACACTGCATGAACACTTCACAATTAATGAACCTTGCTTGAATAGTTGAATATACAATGGACCAAATACAATATTCATTTGAAAGAGCTAGACATAAAAATGCATAGAAAAACAAGAATGGGTGCCTTCAGGCAATTTCCTAAGGACTTGCCTATAGGGATCTGAACCCACGAGATTTTAATGACACTTTGAAATTTTGTGCTTTTACTTAATCATAAAGTTCTTGCAATTGAAATTAATATCAGCTATAGAGTAAATTGATTTTGAAATATTATTCTAGTATCATTCCTCTTTCATTACTATTTTCCAGCTTTATGTTATGTTAGTAAAAAATTAGTAAGAAATGGGGCACTTAGTAATTTAAAGAAATGTTTGATTTAGTCATTAAATATTATTCAGAATGTTTCCAAAACGTTTTTCTCCTCTTTTCTCACTTCATTCATCTTTTAATTTTGTTTCCTATAAGTACTTCATAAAAATTAAATTAAAATCGATAAAAAATATTTGAACCTTTATTTAATTATAAATGACTCGCAATTGAATTTATTCAAATGGAAATCACGTTGAAATTAATTTTGGAAAACTATTCTAGCAGTAGCCTTCTCAATCCATTTTCATTTTCAAGCTTTATTGTACATATTTAACCACATAACTTATAAATAATTTTGAAAAAAATTGCAAAAAATCAAAGCATTTTTTTAAAATTTTTACTATTAAACACAAGGAAACGAAGCAAAATAAATATGTCGGCTTTAAGTTGCATTTTAGCTTTTTTATACAAATGCACTAAAATAATATTACACTAAATGGTTTTACACTGGTGTAAAAACATTTAGTGTAAGTTATATATTACGCTTTGTATGATAGCTTTTGAAACAAGGGACAACACAAAGTGATACTTGTCATTCTGGCCTCTGGTCTCTTTTTTTACTGGTTTACCTTTAGAATCTCTTTTACGGGAGCACATTAGCAGTATCTCGTTGGATTTGATTTTTTTTTTCAGTAGCAGGAATCTCTATTTGAAAAATCATTCCTTTCGCTATCTTGTATCATCCTCATTATTTTACTTTTTTTTAAACCTTTCCTTTTTTGATACATTACTAATCCACAGACGTTACAATAGGGAAAACACTTGACCAGACCCGCCAAAAGAGCAACGAAACCAACAAAACTAGGCAAATTGCCAATCAAAGCTGAATATTTCCTCTCATTTCCTTCAAGCAGAGTAATATCGTGATAAAACAAGTTGTACGGATAATGTCTCCTTCACTCGAGTTTTCTCGGGATAATAATTAACTGCAACATATACGAATCCAAGATAACTCGGGATAATCTGGCAAGCTTTAATAATTAGAAAAAAATAATGCCTTGTAATTAAAAAAATATATAATTAAATTATTAAATATTATTTAGAATGGATTATTAAAAGTTTTTAAAACCCTTTTCCTATTTCAACTTGCCAAAATTTATTATTATTTTTTAAATTTTACAATTTTTTTTACAAAAAATGTTATTAAATATGTGACTTATCAAAATTTGTTATATATATAAAAATGAAACAAATCCGACAAAAAATATTTACTATTGAATGTTTAAATGAGAAGAGAGATCTCAAGATTTTCATTACCTAAGGGCTTCTAGATTGAATAATCCAGCCCTGTACTAATATATAGTATAATTATCATACTATTTAAAATCGATAGTGAAAAAATAATATTTTAGGAACCGTTTTTAATATCTCATATTTGAGATCACTCATATTTAATATATATATATATATATATATATATATATATGTATGTATGTATATATGTATGTATGTATGTATGTATATATATTTCATCGAAAAGAAATCAATTATGTATTCATTTCATCACAATATATGTATATTTTTCATTCAAAATATCATTTTCTCAAACACCAAATATAGGCAAACCACCCGATTGGTGCTTACATACGGGCTTCAAGACAATCGGTCAATGCATCCTGGCCAACATACTTCAGTCCTACCCAACTTCCCCAGTAACGGCTTTTGAGCCGAAACACTCATCCCGCGGTTCGATGTTTGGAAAACTCTCATAAACGAAACGCAATATTCCAACGCATGAATACTTCAGTGGTTTTGATGCGGCTATCCAGGGCCTGAGAATGTACATCCCGGCCGAAGCGCAACGTCCCTCATCTTCCGGTTGCGGGCCCACTTATTGGCGGATACCTGTGGGGCCCAGATTGAAGCACGAACTAAAACTACGTGGAGGACTAAAGTACCTCTAAATTATGTACGAAGGGAGGAGGGGTGGTCCGCACGCGTCTGGGACCCTAAAACGTCTCTCCATCTGAGATTTGATCATTCAACTTTGGACAAACGGAAATTGTGATGCAGGTGGTTTTGGAATGCCTTTTTATACGTCTTTCTCATCTTTATTTGTTTCCTCTCGCATCAGAAAACGTGAGACATCATTCAATCCTTTCCTTATGGGATTGTCTTGGGGAGGGGGGGGGGGGGGGGTGTAAGGCCACCTGAAGATTTTGATCATTCTGGATTGGATTGGAATGGAAGGTGATTTCTTTAGCAGTCGTTGATTGGTTGGTCAAGAAAGTATTGATATTGGGTTTTTAAAATATCGAATGGTAATAATCGTTATTATTGCTTTAATTTTATTAAATCATGCATAATGTTATACAGGGGTGGTTTAAAGGCTAGGCACGTTAAGCACTCGTCAGTGGCCTCAGAATAAATGGTGCTTCCGAAATATATGTTTATCAAAAATAATTTATATTTTTACTATATAAAGTTTATTAAAATAAAGCGAAAAGAAATTATATAAAGGTATAGGATATTAGAATAAGAAATAGCGTTAATATGATAATAAATACGTTATCATATTAACGCTATTTTTTAAACTTATGATTCTTTTGTAGTTGCTGTAGAAAATCACATTCGTATCCCAAAGTATTGAGTAAAAATAACAGTTTAAGGAAAGCTATGTGTTTAGAAAAGGAAAACAATATTTCTCTGAAATGCGAGGGTTTCTTATCTTATAGTACTATTACTTAAGTAAGCTTGTTAAAGATTAAAAAAAAAATAATTAAATCCAAAGCATCTTAGTTATCAACAAAGAAATCAACTAATTATAAGTATAATAATAAATTATAAGTATTACTATAATAAGATAATAATTCGTAAAAATTTAATTATATTAATTAAAAACTTTAAAATTATATATTTTCAATTAAATATTAGAAAATGTAAAGATACTGATTCAGGGGATAGTTAAGAAATTTAACCATCAGAGACCCTCATTACCTTAACTTGAAAGTTGATAACACATTTTATAACTATTATTCAAAAATAGAAGATTGATAAATGTATATAATACAGAGTTGGAATATTTTTAATGTTAACGCTAATACTTTTAAATATTTGTGAATGCATTTCTATAGTTTGTTTGGAAGTACTAATTTATTTTTTATCTTACGCTTGCTTCAAATTTTTCTAAATTATAAATCCATTCTAACTGTCAAAAATTTAAAGCATGAATTAAGCATGTCAAACAGATAGAGAGCATGGTGAAAAAATTTTCCCATCATTATTTTCCCTTGTAGTGAAATACACTATACCTAAATTTGGCCGTTAAAGGCAGCCTCATTTTCCTATTTTCTATGTATATTCCGTTTAATAATAAATTTAATATTAGAATGGGAAATTAAAACCTAACATTTTCAAGCCATCAATGATATTCCTTTTAACATTGAATTGGATAAGAATAGGAAGACACATTTTTGCAAATTTTAGAGACAACCCTCAGAAATTCTAGAACTAAGAAGGATCCATAAGATTTTTAGAGCCAAGGGCCCACAGCCACCTCAGTTCTCCCCTTAGAGCAAATATTTTTGGTAACTTTAAAATTATAAATCTTGTGACGTTACTAACTATTTACTTTCGACCGATTGAAGTCAAAATTTGGCGGAGAATACAAATCTACAAATATAGGCACAGAATCACATATTAAATTTTATTTATTTAAGATACTTTTTTAAGTTTTTGAATTATGACTTTAGTTTTTGACTGGGATTGATTGATGAATGAGAAGAGGTGAGAAAAAAAGAAAAGAAAAAAGGGAAGACGCTGTTGTACTATATTAAAATATATAAAGGTGTAAAAAAAGACATTGTATATGATGAATTGAATATTGATAATTTATTGATATTCTTCTTAAGTACATGCACCATTACATGAATGACAGTACACAGTGATAAAAATCTCACATACACCTAGTACCACCGAATCAAGATCAATCGGAATAAATCGAGTCTAAAAAACTGATACTGAGTATCTGATACTCATATTTAGAATCAGTTTTCTGTGGTAGGTATTTGTATAAATTTAATACAAAGTTACGGATTAATACAAACCCCTTTACCAACGATAAAAGTATTTAAACTTTTTGTTATATTCATTTAATGTTTATTGTTATATGGTTCACTTCGAAGCAGGTTTCCACTTTTGTAAAAAAAATCCAAACCTTTCTTAGCTATCAATCTTCTTTAGTTACTTTTACCAGATATTTGTACATATTTAATACAAAATTACGGTTTAATACATACCCTTTGCCTATGGTAAAATTATTATAACTTTTTGTCATAATGTTTACTGTTATATAGTTCACTTCGTAGCAGGTTTCTACTCTTATAAAAAAGTTACAAATCCTTTCTTAACTATCATTCTTCTTCAGTTACTTTTATCAGATTTTGTACATATTTCATAAAAAATTACGGTTTAATACAAGCCCCTTTACCAACGATTTATCATATTCATTTAATGTTTATTGTTATATGGTTTACTTCGAAACAAGTTTACACTTTTGTAAATCAATAAATAAAAAAATTGCAAAACTTTTCTTAAGTATTATTCTTCCTCATTTACTTTTACCAGATATTTGTATATATTTACGTATACTGTATTACGATTTAATACAGACCTCTTTATCTATGATAAAAGAGTTAAAACTTTTTGTCATATTCATTTAATGTTTACTGCCACATGGTTCACTTCGAAGCAGGTTTTGACTCTTATAAAAAAAATTGCAAAATCTTTCTTAACTATCATTCTTCTGTTATTTTTACCAGATATTTGTACATATTTAATACAAAGATACAGATTGATTTAAAAAGGAGACCCCTTTACCCTATGTGAAAGCATCAAAACTTTTTATTATATACATTCAACATTTACTGCTATGTGGTTCACTTCGAAAAAGATTCACATTCTTCTAAAAAAAAAAAAAAAAAAAAAAAAAAAACGTACAAAGCCTATCTTACCAAACAACCTTCTTCCCAAACCGAAGACACAGCAAAACCTTCTGAGGATTGTAAATCTAATATAAATTCAAATCCACAACGCAGCAAACTTTTGAAATGGTAAAGAGAGTGAGTGAGAGTTTCTTTAAAAAAATACAGATAAAAAAAAGTGGAACAGGACACAACGAAAAGGATAGGGAAACATGAGACGAATCTTCCATCCTTCCCCTTACCTCACCCAAATCAAATTCCAACCATCAAAAAAAACCTTTCATAGTTGATGTAAATAATAGCAAGCATTTAAATTTATACAACACGGGGTCTGGCAATATCCTCTTCTGTGAGCATACGTTTGTGTTCTGGGTGGAAGATTCAAGAGCACATGGGAAAGGGGGGGGGGTTCTGAACCAGGGAGAGAGAGATAAATAGAGAATGTGCTCGAGGCTGTAGAGACTTTTTGAAAGAAACCAAATGAATAACATAAAAATAAAAAAGAGAGAGACAGACAGACAGAGAAAGAGATAGTCATCCCTGGCTTTTCAAAACTCTTCATGTCCTCAGAGCAAATAAGAGTGCTCGTGTTTGCCCAAGCCCCCCGGGCTTAATAGCTAAAGTTAATGCGGTTTCTGTCGGACCAATTTCAGGCACATTTAAAACTTTGTGAAAGGAGGGGTTGGGGCTGTTGCTGACTGAGGGGGGGAAGGATGTAGAAATGTGTGTGAGGGAGGGTGGAATTCGAAATTGGGTTGACTTTCTCGCAATCCAATCTGTTTCGTTCTCTCATTGTACTGTGTTTGAGTTCTGTTAGAAAGCTGTAAATAAATCGAGAGGGAAAAAGGAGGGGGTGCCGAGGATTTTGGGGTGGGTGTCTAGGATGAGTGGAATCGGCTAAAAAATTAGATTTCAGCATCGACGACTCATGATTAGGCATCAAGCTAAGTATGGTAATGGACGCACAAACAAGAAAAAGAAAGTCGCGTCGATCTGAGTGTGATGTAGTTAAGTTTGGCGTTTTCTTGGCGGGTTTTTCTTATTCTTTCGCAATAGTGTTAAAACAAACTGTGCAAATGGGAATCGAGATTCGAAATTTTCCACTCCGCTGTACGGAAATGTGTTTGAGATTGACTTTTTTTTTAAACTAGCTTAAAGAAACTTGGTCCACCTTTCGCTTCCAAGAAAAGCAACGAGATTCGTTTGTTACTTCTTTTATTCAGCTTATTTGTTAAATTTTTTTGTTTGATTTTGTACTGTAAGTGTCTCTGTAGATTTAGAATTAAAATTGGGCAATGGAAAAGTTTTACTATAGTATTTATACTGTAAAATATTAAGGGTTTAAGATGTTTTTTTTTTCTTCTTCTTTTTCTTCTTTTCCCCTACTAACGATTTCAGCTATTAGAATTATATATATTGTATGAAATTTTATATAAATTTGTAATTTTTTTTTTCAACCTGAAATTGTTTATTGGCTGGATTTTAGGAATAAACCGATCTACTTTTAAAATTAATTGAAATGGTTGTATGTTGGAAAATAAAAGAAAAACGACACCATTTTGTGTTACAACAATATATTTTACTACGCGAAGAACAAAATTCCGTGATGTTATTTTAATAATTTTTCTTTATGGAGATTTTGTATTCCATGTTATGATTACTGTGTGCTATTTATTATATAGGTGTAATGCATTTTTTTAAAGTAAAGAATGAATACGATGACTTTGCTAAATTTAAAATTTCCTTATGTTTTCAGGAAAAAGTTCCAGTTTTGGGCGGTTGATATGTTTTTTTTGGTAAATCTTTATCAGGCAATGACGTGAAAAATTGTTATTCTATTTCGACGTACTGAAAACGATGTATTACCTCATAATGTCATCCCCCTTCAACCTGTGTCCACTCAAAATGGAGATAAGGAACTTCACGTATAGCAATTCTCAGAATTCTTTAAGTAACAATGAGTGGCTTGTTACCTCCATATCGATGAAGGAGCTGCGGTGACCTGGTGGTAAGGTCCAAGCTTCAGAACAGGATGATTTCAGGTTCGAGTTTGATTCCACCAAAGAAAAGTCGTGTGAGGTGATATCTTGTACGTTAAATTTGTCAGGACAAACGTCCTCCCACTGGTGTGGTGTGTACAGGGGGTGCCAGCTCAGGTGTCGTCCTCGTCATCTGACAGAGGTTCAAAATGACGAGATCCGTCCCCAAATAACCTTAGTGTTGCTTCAAAACGGGGCGTTAATATGACTAAACTAAACTAATTCCATATCGATGATGGGCGATGGTTCCTACGGGGGGGGAGCTGTACCGTTGCCAGTGTTTATATTTAGTCGGGCCGCGGTAGCCTGGCTGGTAGAGCGTCAATCTCGCAATCGAAAGGTCGCAGGTTCTGTACTCGTCTCCGCCAAAGACCGCCGTGTTGGTTAATGGCAGTTGGGGCACATTAAATAGGTCGTGGCTGCAAAGTCCTCCAAGTTCCCATAACAAATGATACCTCTGGAGGTACTGAATCAGGGATGAGTCGGTTTCTGACTTAGATCTAAATTCTGACTTGAAGATAGATGAATGAGTTCGACCGCCCCCTCCCTCCAAAGGGTTGTGTCGAATATGTTCAAGCAAAGTCGTCCTTTCACTTTAACGGTGCTCATTAACAACGAAAGGCGCACACTTCTGCCTTTATTCGAAAGAGTTCCGCTCATTCGGACTTGGTAAGACCAAATGGCACTAGACCCACCACCACCATATTTAGTCAATCATAGTTCCTATCAAAATGCTATTGAAATGCTGAAATCATTCAGTTTACCCTTTACTTTACGGCAGGGAAGAGATAGCTTCTTTAGGTTTGTCACATGCTATGTTTTTTATAATATATACAGTTGTTATACTATATACTAAATATATACAGCTTTTTTAAGTACATGGTTGAATTTTTTATTTGAAAATGGAAATTTTGTTTGGAGAAGTCCGTTTTTAAAATTTTAATAAGACAATTTTAATTAGCAAATAAATAGTAAAAATAATACAAAAATGTATGGCTATGAAGTTGTACACATGTATGGCTAAGAATTTGTTTACATTACTCTTGGATTCAGAGTTCCTGTTTAGAAACAGGCAGATATCTAGTTAAAGAGAACATCTAATCAAGTAATTCATGCTATTAAATAAACACAACTTAAGTATAAAAGGATACAATTTCGTAAAAATCCGTTTCTACTGTCCTGCTTACAAAATGAAAGAAAAGAAGCATTGGTAAATTTTAGAAAGTTAGAATATTCTAAATAGGGACTTAAAGAATCAGAGATATTTAATAATTCAAAAAGAAAGGGTCAAAGATATGAAAGAAAAATTTTATGAAACTAAATACTTTTCCAATTCTTTGAAGGGAAACTGCGTTATTTGTACACATAACAATATCATACTTTTGTTAATAGCCTTGATAGGTCATTTCTTATTGGTAGGTTTTTGCTTTAATTTATTGTATTAACGTCCCATTTAAAGTAATAGTAGGATTATTTTGGGACCAGTAATTTTGAACCATGGTTAAATAACGAGGATGACACCTGAGCCGGCACTCCCCTCACCAAACTTCCAAGTCACATCAGTGGGAGGGCATTTGGGCCCAATGGATTTAACAAGTATTTCACCTGTTTAAATCATATTCCAGAAACCTGTCACTATACAGACAGACTGACAATTTGTCGGTAAATTGAATAGGTGTCAAAGAACTTCTGGAAATCTCAAAATAGGGTCAAGGGGGTTTGGAGTATATTTCTTTTGAATTACCATGAGGCGTAAGAACGGGGCTTTATACAACGGCTCTTCGGTAAAATAGGGTTTCGAATTTGAAACCCTCTGGTTCTGACGACAAAGCCTTACCATCAGGCCACCTCAGCCTGATAGGCTTTTAAACATTCAAAATTTGGCTTCAAATGTTACAAATTAGTGAGTCATGGGAGGATTCTAATCATCTTGAATATGTGTACGAGTTCGTAAGTTGTAATATTAAAAGATCTGATTACTCTTTTAAGATGGGCATGAAAGTCCTTACAGAACGTATATCGGAGAAATTGCTTTGTCGTGCCTTTAAATTAAGTCAATAAGGAAGAAAATGATGATAATTATATTTAAAAAATCGTGGAACTTGTGATCCTTTCAGCTGTTGTGAATGTTTTTATGCTACGATACCTCTCAACATCAGGCACCACATATTTGAGGATGAGAATCTTCCGGTATGGTGGTTGGTTCATATTATTTGAATGCAGGACTGGTGTGGGGTCGGATACTCTTTATTGATGACGGAATGTACCACCTCCCGAAGCAGTTATTCCATTGCCAATGATGATTTTTAGAATCCAACCTCAGTATTCACAATTGTTATCGGAGCGGTCCGGTCATTCAAATTTTTTCATGTGCCCCAAAGCGGGTTGGAATAGTCGACTTGTAATTATTCTACGACATATGGGATGAAGATCATGAATTTACAGATAAAAGATCGACATAAAAGTTTGTAACGCAGAACGAAGGGTACAACATTACGGCATAATGAGATTAAGGTAACGAAGAAGAGAAGAAGGAAAATTCTATTTTGAAAAAATGTACAGACTGGGATGCAACAAAACTATTTTTCGAAGATATAAAAAAAAGCTAAGCAATAACTTTTCCAACGAAATTTACTTAACATTCGGAAGTTTTATTTAGAGTCCTAAAATGCATAAAAATATTAGTTGCAATCTTCACATGCGATGTGTTCAGTAACAGCTTTGTATATGTTGACTACTTCAATATACTTGCTAAGAGTTATAATGCAAACAGTGCATAAACTGATCAATAAATTAAAATGAATGTTTAAAAATTCAAAATATTTTCATTATTATTATGAAAAGCAGGTCTATTCCCTCATCCAGATGAATTATATATAATGTGTGTGTGTGTTCAAAATAAATAAATAAAAAAAAATTACATTGTTGGATGTCAAACATTTACATTTTAGACCAATCTATGCCTGAAAAAAAATTAGGGGGGGCTTTAGGTCTGCTTATCTATTAGCGAACAAGAAAGCTCATAAACACTTTAAGCTAGAAGGATGAAATTATGAGATACTGAAATAAAATTTGTAAATTTTCTATAAAATTTCAAAAAAAAAAAAGCGTTGAAGAAAGATAGTTTATCTGTCCATGTGTCGGAAAATATGATAACTAAAAATTCAAATAATTAAGAGGATAAAATTTCGTAATAACTATGTACATATGTAACCATGTATGTAGCTTACTCCACTCCTTTTGAAAGTATCTAGAATAATCTGAAAGATCGGATCATTGCTAACAGCATAAGTGGGAACTATATCTGAATTCAAAGAATCATCACCGGTAACGGCACAAATAACACTAATCGTGGGGAAGCAAGGCCCATCATTGACCCGTCGTATAGGTGCAGCTTACCACAATAATTTCTATATTCATCAGGACGACAAAAACTAGTCATCATGTCAGAAGCTCCTCACCGCCATTTTTGAGACCCCACAGAGGCAACTGTGGATGTATATTAAGTTTCACATGAAATCTGTCTAAAATTCAATCATCTATAAGTATTAGATCCCATAAAAGTCTTATCACACGGCGAAATATCGTCTGCACTTTTCGTCAGCTATTTTCCATTTCTACCTTCAGAACCTGTCAAGTAAGTTTTTCATAAACGACAGCTTTTTCTAACTAGCTAGAAAATGCCGACGATAGTGATGAAAATATTGTCCGCAAGCGAAATTCAACCAATAATGTGAAACTTTGAAGTGACGTCACGATGTCGTCCTTTTCTGCTGACGGAAAATGCCGACGATATTTCTCCGTGTGATAAGGCCTTAAGTATAAAGTTCATAATCGTCCATGTGCATAAGAACCTAACAATTCAAACCGCGGTGACTTAGATAAAGCAGGCAGGCTATTTTGTGAACAAAATTGGAAATCTTTGCAAATTCATGTGTATTATTATTATTGTACTACAAAACGAAGATTTATTTTTGAGGGCTTTCCATGAAATCAGAAATTTGCTGCTTCTCTTTTTATCGTCCAAGTAAATACAGAATTTTATTTAAAAATATTATGGAAGGAAGTAAAACACTGCAAAAAGATAAGAGAAAGTCGAGGGGAGAATATTATCGTTAGAGGAAAATCAATTGCAAAGTTTCATATCAAAAACATAAAACAAGTGAAGTTGATTGAAAACGTGTAAAAACTGTTTTAAGATCTAATTCAAAGTAAAAAGTAATCAATAAAGAAGAGAAATTAGCAGACAGAATTAATTAAAGAGTTTTCAGAAAAACTTTTTTTTTTTTTTTGAAAATGTCCGTCTATGGCAAAGGTAGCTTGAAAAAAAAATTCGAGCCAGATATTTCGTGTGTGATCTGTGGATTGTGGATTGCTATTAAATTGTGATCCAAACTCTGTAAAGAAATCATGCGCTCGGCTATTCGAATATTTAACATAGTAACATATAAAGCAAAAGGAGCTAGATAAATAAAATTCGGTACACACATTTAACATCTATAGTGTAGACACCTATCAAATATTCAACTAATCCATTGAGGAGTTGATCATCTGTCGGTCTGTGATTTCAGAAATATTTAAACGAAATAATTCAAGAGCGCAAAGAGTTAAATATATTATATGTGATATGGGAATCACAAGTCGCTTTTTAAGAAACTTTTGTTTCAATTAATTGCGGAGAACGCATCTAAAACACAAAACCAATTTTTGGATGCTATTAAACGCATGCCAGGACATAGTCGCCAAATAACTCGCCTAAGATTGTGTGATAAATTCAATAAAAAGGCTATATTCACGTGAAACTTATTGTTTCGTAACTATTATTCACCAATGCCATGCAAGACGTTCTCCAGTCTTGCACCTTTATCAAGAGAATATGAGAGAACGTTTTGAGGGGACCATTTCCACTTATTTTTTTAAACATAGCACGTCTCAACACATTTAATAGTAGATCTTGCTATTTAAATAAGGAATCTTATAGCAACTTTGTAAAAATCTTCATTTTAAATTTCCAGATTTTCCTTTTTTATAGCTGAAACTAAGCTAGAGGTATTTTATTTTTATAATGTAAATTATAGAGATCAACATGAATCTGGAATTTATAAAAAGTTAATTTATTTTTTCTACTGAATCGGTCACGTAATCACATAAAATAAAGATTTCTTTTCCCACAGACTTACAAATTTTACAAATTAAATCACGAGAATTTTTTCTCCAAAAATTTGTCATAAATTCTCACATACATGTATGTATATATTATTAAAAATATCCCATTCGTGAATAATAGTTAGAAAAAAAGTTAATGGTGGGTAATTTTCTCCAATTGTTTGGTGATGTACACGTACTAGAAAATCTACATATTTTGGACGCCTTTTTCAAGACAAACTGGAAAAAAATTGAGAAAAATAAACAAAAATAAAAAATAAACTATTTCTGCTAACAAGATCTATCATGTACTATACATTTAAGTTATTGTGGTTTTGAATTAGCGTGTTTATACATTTCTAAAATACAGATTAACGGAAGATATACATGGTTTACATACAATCCTTTGATATACATGGTTCAAAAACTGATAAAGATTAATACATTTCAAATTTCTTTTATTCCAATTTTTACGTTTTGGAATTACTGCTTTTACATTCATACAAAAGAATAGACTGATGAACCCTGTGACGAATTAGGCCCTAAATTTAATACATATCTACACTTTAGACATTAAATATGAATACGAAATTTTATCTATCTAATTTTATGCTTTCAGACGAGCGGACAGACAGAATTGTTTTAAATAGATTTCCTTCAAAATTTAACAGAAATCAATAATTATATTTAAAAAAACTGCAATTATTAGCAAATAATATTAAATAATGCGATTTGTTTGATGCGAATAATCAAACCACATTTTTTCCTCCGTGAATTTGATCCCCCCCCCCCCCAAGTTTTCGATCAAATAGATCAAATTCATTGAGGAAAAAGTATAGTTCAACTACAAAGGTACATATTATTCAGAATATATGTGAAAATTTAAAGGATCCGAAATATATTAAGTTAGAAAGACGGACCGACTACAAAACATTAAAAAAGCTGGATAGTAACTTCGATTCAAAAATCACTCCTGGTGTGTGTGCGTGTGTGTAGGGTTAAAATCAGCAGATTTAAATATCTTTAGTGAATACCGGAATTACTGTTGGAGTTTAAAAAAGGCATCGGATTAGTTTCATACTAAACTCAATCACTCTGTTGTAAAAATATAAAATAACTTAATTTTGATAATCTAATTTTTGTTTCCCACTTTATATATTTCCCTTTATTAATATTTATTTGATCGTTGGAATATTTTTTATAAGTATACACAAATATAATTCACATTCCAATACCCTTTACATCTGAATTATTAGTAAACTAATATACAAAAGTTATTAAAAAATGTCCCTAATGTGAATTTTTGAAAAATAAAAAAGAAAAAAATACTAAGGCCAGCACGCACCTTATTTCATAGCATTATGGGGGGATGGGGGGAGACAATTTTGTGCACCATTTAACATCAAATTAGTAATAAGATCACATTCCGAATTTCAGTTATTATTTTCTCGTATATTAGGTTTAGTAATCATAAAAAAATTAGGACTTGAAATTTTGACAAATCACCAAATTTTAGACTATCAAAGTTCGAAAAACACATTTTTGGAAAATATCAAACTGTCTGTCTGTGACAAAGATTAGGAAAAAAGAAGAAAAAAAAAAAAGAGCTACGTGGTTGAAATTTGGTATCCAGTCCTTTCATCAAATTTAAAGATTTCTATCAAATTTTGAATACAATCTTTTCAGAGGAACCCTATTTCTCCTGCTGTTCGAATATAAGTTGGCAATATAATTACAAAATTATAAGAGTTATATAAATAAGATTTAGTATCTAGATTAAACATCGGTAGTGTAGACATGTGTCAAAATTTAAACCACATTTAATTACTGATTCACTCTTTGTACTTTCATAAACATGTAAGCGCGATAATTCAAAAACACAATTAATGCATCAGATTTGGTATGGAACTTTGTGAATTCATGTGTAATGAGTTCTGTCAATTTTTGGTTTCTATCGGTTGAAAAAAATCTTATGTAAAATACAAATTTGGATATTATTAATGCATATAGGGGTTTCATCGCCAAATATCTCACCAAATGACCCGATAGATTTAGTAAAAATGCTGAATTCAGGCTGAAAGTTAATATTTCGATTATAACGATTGTGGACCAGTGATTCGAGAGTATACGAGAAAGTGTTTAGGTGGATTTGGTTCAGTTTAGCTATATTAACGTCCCGTTTCGAAACAACACACGGTCTGTTTTGGGACTGACCTCGTCATTTTGAGCCTCAGTCAGATGACAAGTATGACACCTGAGCTGGCACCCCCCTTTCCAAACCTCCACACCACACGAGCGGAAGGACGTTCAGGCCCGACGGATTTAACGTGCACCAAACCCTCTTACACGGCGGTTCTTCGATAGAATCGGGCCATGAACCTGCAACCCTCCGATTCTGAAGCTGATACCTTAACACCAGGCCACCACGACCTATATTTAGGAGGACTGCTCCTGCTGGTTTCAGTTGTTGCGGTTCACAGTTACGCGTTTATATCTAATTGAAAGAACAGAACGGCAAATATTGATATCTTTGGTGGATTTGGATCAAAATTTGATACCGATATATATTTTAGAAGGTAAAATCTATGCACTGAAATTTATGTAACTTGGTTTTTTCTTTATTTAATTACAGTGATCATTTGTACTGAAATAATAGAACACTCAGATATTTTCTAATGGATTGTATCCAAAATTTTACAGAAATCTATAAATTTCATGCAAGATTAAATGCCTACTTTATGCCTGTAACTTAAGGTGTCTTTGCAGCTCAAGGTATATCGTGCTCAAAGACAGGTAGACATAATTCCAAAATTGTGTTTTTCAAACTGGTAGAGATCTGAAAAGGGAATAATTTTCAAAATTGCGAGTTCAGATTTTTTATTTTATTCTTATGCTACTTTTTCTTTGAAAACTTCGTACATGAGAAAATAATATTTTTTATTTGTTCCAAATCATCCAAAATCCCATATTTTGAATTATTTCTATCTACAGTGTGCATGATAGTTCAAAAATGCGCTGAGCTAGACAGATGAAATCTTGTATGTGAAAATTTGTAGATTTCTGCCAAATTTCGGATGCATTCCATTCACAAAAAGTTTGTCTGATTGACTGCCCGGTTACAAGTGAACTCGATAATTTCATATCATAAAGAACTAGGTAGAATAATATTAAATTTAGCATCCATGTTTAGTATTTAAAATGTAAGTTCGCCTTAAGATTTTAAACCATATTCGTCAAGAGGTTAAATCATCTGCTTATTTGTAGTTTTGAATACATGTAAATTCTATAAATCAAAAAGCAATAATTTAGTTAAATGCACACAGTTTTTTATATAGTTTTAATGCCTAAAAATAAACCCTTATCTAATTTTGAAATAAATATATCCAGTAATCGATATCTGTCTGTCAATGTATCTGCAAAACACGATAACTCAACTATATAATGACTTTTAAAAATAAAGTTTCGCATTTGATCTTATAAAGTAAATTGTAATTCTCTTTCAACTTTTGTGACAGTGTTTTCTAAATAACGGCCTCCAAAAGGCATATTTCCTGCTTTTTTATTTATTACTAGCCGCCTTTGGCGACCAGCTGGTTCGCCATGAGTAATGGGTTCTAAAATTTTCGATTAAATTACATATTCATTAGCCTTGAAGTAACTCCGGGCATTGATTGGCCAGAAATTAATATTTTCTTTAAGATGATGGATTGAAAGTTCTAAAAGAACATGTTTTCCTAATAATATTCTTTAATTTTATAAATCAGTCAGTTTTAATTATCGGTTATGCTTCCAAAATATTAAAAATATTTTTTTCGGTGATGCCAAAATATTAAACATATTTTAAAAAAAAAAGCGAAAAGGGGGAAAAATTATTGAATTAATGATACAGATACTGCAGACGATTATGAAACTATGCCGTTGAATCGGGATTTCAGTGCATATCCTATCTAAATTCAATCACTTTTACCGTAAATAAAGATGATTTATGGAATAAATGATTTAGATACTGCAAACGATTAAAGAAACCTTTTCTTTGCATTTATTTTTTTAGAAAATATAACATTTTATATTTCTTTAATTTTATCCAGTCACGTGTTAAAAGTTGCATTTCTTTAGATTTATTATGCGACTAGCCGCCTTTGGCGACCAGCTGGTTCGCCATGAGTAATGCGTTCTAAAATTTTCAATTAAATCACATATTCATTAGCCAAAATTTAAGAAATAGTTAAAGTTAAAAGATTCAGTTATTAGTAGTTAAAGAGTCGGTAACTTTATTCGGAAAAACTTTTTGGAGTTTAATGCTCTAATAATTTATCAATTATGCTTCCAAATTATTAAAAATGTGATATTGCCAAAATGTTAAATATGTTTTTTAAAAAAAAGCGAAAAAGGGTAAAAATTATTGAATTAATGATACAGCTATTACAAACGATTATAGAAATATGCCATTAAGTCGGGATTTCAATGCATATCCTGTCTAAATTCAACCAGGTTTACTGTAAATAAAGATAATTTATGGAATTAATTATATATCTATTGCAAACGATCATAGAATCCATTGCCTTGCATTTATTTTTTTAGAAGATATCTCATTTTATATTTATGTTATTTTATCCAGACACATGCTGAAAGTTGTATTTCTTTAGATTTGATTTGCGATGATAGTTTTTTTTTTATTTGAACTTCCGGCATTGTTTTATTTTATTTTATCCAGTCACGTGCTCAAAAAAACATGGTTAAAATATTTCTTTAAAAATTCGTTAAAAATAGAAGCTTGAGTTATACATTAAAACACTGATATCACAAGTTCATCTCTTTTTAATTAAAAGCTAAATATTCTTCATTTTTTAAAGCATTTATAGACTCGTGCTACATACTATGCAGCTATTTACTTCATTTAGATTTTTTATAGATGTATTTCTATTATTAAACAAAGCTGATTTATTTAATTAATAATATTGTAAAAGTCACAAAAAATTCTTTGCATTTTCTTTTTTTAAAAAAGAAAAAACATATTTCATATTTATTTCATTTCATGCAGACACGTGCTGAAAATTGCATTTTTAAATGTTTAATTTGCAATAATTATTTATTTTTTTAATTTGAGTTTTTATCTATCTGATGGCAACCTATTGATAAAAGATAATTTTTCCCCTTCCACTCGTAACGTGCTCCTGCAGATTAAATTTTATTGTTTTGTCCGAAATATATTGTTGAAAAATATAGTTGAAATGCTTCTTTAAAAATTCATTACAAATAGAAGCTTAAGTTAAATGTTAAAATACTGATACTATTAGAAAGCTAATTTTTTATCTTTAAATTGATGTTAAAATCTTGTTTATCCGATAATATTTTCGGAAGTTATAGCGGAAAAACGTCGAAATTTCGCTTAAATTTTAATTAATTCAAATTCTAATTAAAAATTCGAAAAAAGGGCTCCGAGGTGCACATTCCCGACCTCCAAGGTATACATGTACCAAATTTGGTAGCTGTAGGTCCAACGGTCTGGCCTGTAGAGCGCCAACACACACACACACACACACGCACACACACACACACATTGAGCTTTATTATAAGTATAGATGATAGTTTTTTTTATTCGAACTTCCGGTATTCTTTTATTTTATCCAGTCACGTGATAAAAACATGGTTAAAATATTTCTTTAAAAATTCGTTAAAAATAGAAGCTTACGTTTTAAATTAAAAAAATGATACCATTAGAAAGCTAATTTTTTTATCTTTAAATTGATATAACAATCATGTTTGTGCAGTAATATTTTCGGAAGTTATAGTGAAAAAACGTCGAAATTTCGCTTAAATTTTAATTAATTCAAATTCTAATTAAAAATTCGAAAAAAGGGCTCCGAGGTGCACATTCTCAATCTCCAAGGTATACATGTACCAAATTTGGTAGCTGTAGGTCCAACGGTCTGGCCTGTAGAGCGCCAACACACACACACACACATTGAGCTTTATTATAAGTATAGACATAGATAAACTATAGCACATTCATAAATAGAATTCTCAAAATAAAAATGAGAGAAAATTTAGTGTACAACTCGAGCTGGTGTCTTTATTACAAGTGAATTACAGCTAAAACATAAAAAAGGTCACGCCAGTACACTGGTTTGACTGGCTAGACAGCAGAGCACAGATAAATGGAATAAAGATCGTCGTGTATTAATTACAAAATGCTGTTATTCTAACAGTCAAATGAAGACATTTTTTTTTTTTTTTTTTTGAATTATGAAATGTTAGTACTATTTTGCTTGTACTCAATGATGTATTCAAATCATTTATTAATACATTCATAAATCAATATTTTTTAGCATATTTTTTAGTTTGTGTTATATGATTAATAGTTATATCGGTTTTGAAATATGCGTCTTTTATGAATTATAAGATATTAAGACAATCATGTGTGCTTGCAAAGAATTATAATTAATTAAATAGATAAACAATTAATTTAAATATACATAAATATATAATTTTGCTATTTTCTTCTAAAATTATATTTAATTAAAATTTGTTATTTCCTTATAATATATTATTTTGATTAAAGGCTTGTGTTTATAACCGAAGAAAACATTAACTAATTTTTATGATTAATTTTACAAGGAGTTCTCATTCTTTAATTACTTTTTTCATGAAACATATAATGAAAATGAGTTAATAATATGCATATATAAAATTATTACTGTTAAACAATTACAAAATACCGAATTAAGTTTTCCAATTTTTAAAAAATATCTATCAAATACTATGTACAGCCGTAGATTGGAAAATGCCTATTCCAGTAATTTAGAATTAGATGCTCAAAAAGATAAGTTTATGATAATATTCTCGTAATTGTATCTAAACAAACATACGACGAAGGCTTGTAATAGAAACCTATCATTTTTCAAAAGTGATATTAAAAAAAAAAAGAGTAAATTATTTCTTCTTCATGAAAAATAATAGCAATCAATTAAATCTTTATCGTTATTCAATTTTTTGACGGAACTTTTTTTAAATCTAAATAATCTGCATTTCACAATTTTTAAAGGCAGAAAGCATTTTTTTTCATTTGAATTTTTATACACTCTGTTGTTTATACTAATTGCTTAGAAAGACGTTTGAATGTTTGTTTTGAAAGATATCTTTAGGGGATGTGTTCTAATTTCAAATTTCAACACCCAGAATAATGATTGCTAATTTCATATTGAAATAAGCAACCATTAACAATAATAAATTTCGCACTATTTCAAATAAAATGCTCCTAGTAAAATAAACGAATACCTCTTTCTAAAACCAAACTGAGCAATTCTAAAGTTACAACAGCTAACTAATCAAAGTTTTTATTTCTTCTCATCTGAAATCTTTTAACCCTCTCCTGTAAGCCTAAATTCCAAGTGCTGATTCCAGTTCAAAATATGTGCACCAGGCGGCGCTACTGCTTCGGAGAAAAAACAAAAATCTACGACATGACACGCAATCCAGTACGTTTTGGAGAGCAGCCAATCAAGAGGCAGCTGGGCGGAGTTAACTCGAAACAGGCACGGCTGGGAATTTCAGTTTACATGTCAGCCGAGTTAGGGTCTTCCTTGTCTGACCGATTGCAGTTAGAGCGACCGTCCGTCTTTCACGAAAAAAAAATTGCAATAGAAATTCCATTTTGCTTAGCATTTATTATTCTAAAATTAAGAACTTTTGATGGTTAAATAGCCTTGTTTATCCGAACTTTTGCGAGTTTTTTCATTGGAATAAAACCGAATCGGACAATCTTTATGGTCAGTTCACGTCCGATCTGCTAAAGAAGCAAATGATACATTAGCACAGCTGATTTTGATGCAAATTTAATTAATTATCGGACTCGAACAATTTCTCTACAATTTTCAGATTCGTAAAAATTAATTCCACAGTTGGAATCGAAGAGGGGAAACCACTCGATTTTCGAATGCATCGAACGAAATCTTTTCCACACATCCGGATTACTTTCTGATGTAGTTGGAAAGTGAGCATCGGAAAGTACAAGGGGTCGTCCTGTATTTATCATCTTCTGACCGCAAGAGCACCCACCAAGACTCAACCCTGGCTTCTGGACACAGCAAGGACTCTTACCGACGTGTGGCTCAACACCTTCTGGCTCACATTCTGCCATCGAAGGAGACAACGGCGTATATCACCTTCTCCACTCTGAGGCCCAACGAAACCGCCAAAATTTCGCCTTCCAAGAGCGGAGATAGTGCCGACATGGCGGAGACACAGCCGCAGAGTAAGTGACCATTTTTTTGAAAAAAAAAATTAAAATCGTCATGTATTTATAGACTTTGTCATCAAAGCGTTAACTAACTGTATTTTCTTTTAGATATGTTGTCACTCGACAGAAAAAAAAAGTTACCTTAGAAATTCCCTTTTTTACTAATTCAGAATTTGTTTTTAAGGATTTTAATTCAAAGGACGTTTTTATTAACAAAAAAAAAGCCATGTTTTTCTGGACTTTGTCATCAAAGCGTTAACTAACTGTTCTAGCTTTACTATGTTTGTAGGTATATCAGTACACACCTGATAAAAGATACCTTAGATTCATATTCACCAATTCAAAATTTGTGTTTTCATTTAAATTATATTTTTTATTTAAAAAAAAAAAGAGTCCCAAATGCGCCTTAAAAGCGTTATAATTGCTTTGGTATGGTTATAGATATATTGTCATACGACAGACAAAAGTTACCTCAGAAATTCACTTTTTTTTAATTGTTTTAATTTAAATGCCAATTTTGTTAATAACAAAAAAAAGCCATGTTTTTTTCTGGTCTTTGTCGTAAAAGCATTAGCTGGTTGTACTTTCTTTTGGTATGATATTACAGATATGTTATTATAAAACCGATAAAAAATACATTAGAGAATCATATTCATTGATTCAGAACTTACACTTTTAAAAATTCAGATTTAAGAGACAAATTTTTATTTGCAAAAGTCTAGTCTTTTACAAACTTGTCATAAAAGCATTAGCTACTTGTAATTTCTTGGTATGATCATAGATATGCTGTAATAAGACCAATACAAGATATCTTAGAAATTCGCTTTCACTTATTTAGATTTTGTATTTTTAATAATTCTTATTTAAATGACATTTTTATTCACAAAAGAAAAGTTATGACAAAGTGCTTGAAATCATTAAAGTGTTAACTAGTTGTAATTTCTTTGGTATTGTTACAGATATGTTGTTGCTACAGATAAGAGATACATTCTAGCTTCGCTTTCATTAATTCAGAAATTTCAATAATTCTCATTTAAATCACGTTTTTAGTTACAAAAAAAAGTCGCGTTTTTCAAGACTTTCTCATAAAAGCATTGTATTTGCTTTGGTATACTTGTTGTTGTATGACAGGCAAGAAATGCTTTAAAGATTCGCATTCATCAATTCAAAATTTGTTTTTTTAATAAATCTCGTTTAAATGACGTTTTCGTTTAAATAAGTCATGCATTCACGGGTATTTTATGACATTTGTCATGAAAAGCGTTAATTACTTGTTGCTTTGCTTTGGTTTGGTTATAAATAGGTTATGAGATAAATACTTTAGATTTTCGCATTCATTAAATTGGAATTTGCAGTTAAAAGGATAATTTTTTATTTGCAAAAAATATTATGCCTATTAAGAAAGTTATGATAAAAATTTTAGTTTATTGTAGTTTATTTGGTATAGTTTTAGCTAAATAGTGAGATTTATAGCAGATGTCTTTAATTTTCTTATTTACTGACTCCCAATTCTTTTTCCCCTAAGAATTCGTATTTTTTCTTATTTTTATTTTTCAGAAAAAAAAAAGATCACTTCCTAACAGACTTTCATAACAGTTTAGAATTTTTTCTTAACGTCGTGAAATAGTTATGCTGTTTAACAATTTTACAAAATTTAGTTTGATATTTCAATAAATTTTCTAACTAAATGAAGTCATATGATTCTCACAAATGATAAAATTGTTTTCAAACATCAAATTATCATTATAATTATTATTTTTCTGTTGTTGTTGTTCTCTTTAAAATTATGATTTTGCATTTTTAAGATTTCTCATTCGCTATTTATCTCAAACAATTCTGTACTATCAAAATCTTATTCATTAAAATTATTTTGATTTTAATTAATTGTATTCAGTCTTTTTACTTAAAATATTTTATTGTAACCAATCTTCTTGTTATGCAGTTTTTATTAGTTTTACGAAATAGTTGTCTATTCTGGTAAGACATAATTTTTTTTACAAATGATACCGAAATGGATTTATACAAATTTACAAATTTATACATTTATACAAATAATAACGATAACTATTTATCATAAGAAATGAATGATAAGTAACATAACCATAAAAAATTATTCACTTCTTTTTTCAACTTATTTTGTTTAGTCATCTTATTTAGTCACTTATTTTATTTAGTCATCTTGTTTTAATTACATTTTCTTAAAAATAGAGATTTAAATTGCTTTCGTATTTGATGTATCCCATTATTAAAAAATGATAAAAAAAATTCTGACGCAAATGTACTTATAAGGATTAAAAGTACTTATTAGTATTTGGAATAAAAACGCTGCTGCTAAACAGCTATCTTGTCACCTTTATAAATTTCATTTAATAGCGGACTCTTAAAACAATTTAAATGCTGTCAAAAATGGAATTAGCCATTTAAAATAAAAAGATTTTCTCTATTTACTATCTTTATTAATAAGTGGTTTTAAAATGAGTTGGAATGTCATTGCATTGTTTTTTGTTTAGAGGTTATAGAGTCAAAACCGAAATGAAACATTTTCAAATATTAGATTTACAATTTCAGAAACATTTTTTTAACAAGAAAAATGTATTATTAAGAACTTTGTCATCAAAATACTAGTGGACACTTTTCAATCTTCTGCATTTATTTTATTAGAATAATAGCAGTGTACTTTACAATAGAGATAAAATGATTTTCTAAGAAATTTATGAATTAGTGCAAGTAATTTATTCTTAAAATATATGAAGTTCGTTAAAATAACAATGGAGATTTTTCGTTACTTTTCTAAATAAATTTTAAATTTTTAGAAAATTAGGCGGTTTTTATTTTTATTTTAAAATGCAGGTAATATATTTGTCACAAATGTTACGAATATATTTGAACTTCGGAAATACTTAGAAATTTAAATAAATTTTGAGATTTTCTGTTAAATCTTCTTAAAAACTTTAAATTGTACTAGATTTATCTTGCATTTCTGGTTTGGGAGGTAAATGTCGCATAACTAATTTTTTTTTAAATGTATGTAGTGATATGACGAAATAAATTTGAAAATATTCGGTAGCAAAGGATTTAAAATGAATCATATGACTTATATGACATTTACCACCGTTTACTTTTTTAAACAACGTCTGACAACGAATTTCTGCTCTATTATTGCTATTTCAGTAACATCATGATGTCATCAAGAACAAAGTTATAGTAATCTATAATCGAAAAACATCTCACAAAGTTGTGAGATGTTTTTCGCTTCATTGAAAAACTTGTTAAATAATAATAAAATAATAGAAAGTTATACAAAAAATACAAACATTTTCAAGAGGACGGTAAACTTAACATTTTAACCAAAAAACTGACTAAAAAAATCACACAAAGCATCGAAAGTTTGATCAAGCTTATAAGTTCGCAGTTTTATATTAAATATGGAAAGTTCCCAACTAGTGATCTTATTTGTATTCTAAGCAAAATTAAAGAAAATTCTCAGAATTTTCTTCAAATTTCATATCATGCTTTATTTTTTCAATTCTCAATTCAATGTACTGGTTGTGTATTATTTAGTATTTAATATAAATGAATTGTCCTGTTATGAAAAATTAAATGTAACTAATTAAATGTAAAAATTAAATGGCCTATAAAAAAGCATATTATAGGCCATCATTCTCATTAATACTTAAAGCTTATTTGATAATATATGCATTTAATAATTCGTTTGTTCAAATATTGTATTTCTAGTAGTTGCACAATATATTAATATTAATAATTCAAAATTTTGGATTTAATTTCAGTTTTTGTATTATAAGAGAAATAACTAATTTAGATACGCTTCATTTCCACTCCTTGTTTTACAATAGAGTTTTTGGACAGAAATAGTTCACAAATTGTTTGAACGAATAAGAATTGAATTTTTGATATCATTCTGTTTAAAAGCATCCTTTTATTCTGCTTAAATATTAACTTGATGAAATTGATTTTAGGGATAAATTACACATTTTAGGAATAATAATTCTTGATAGCATCTTTATAAAAGTTTCAAAATGGGAGCTCTCATATTCAATAACTATTCAAATAAAGCCAAAACCAATTTAAACAAACTTTTATATTTCATTTTGTTAAAATAAAAAGTTTTTCTGTATTTTTATTTTCTACTAATATATGTATATTAATAAGAATTAACACATATATATTGATTCAGATTATTTTTTAAGTTAGTTCTTGAAAATATAGGTACTGTAAAAGAATTCAAAATGGCAGGTTTTTTTCCCCCCATCATTCAACTGTTCATTTTCTTTTGAATTAATTTTCTAAGTCGGAAGTTTAAAAAAATTAAGGAGAAAGTGAAAGTAAAAATAAATGAATAATTCTACATTTCTGAATATAAAATTCAAATGGCCATATTTTTTAAATATGAAAATAACCAATGATTTTTAGTAGCATTTTATTTCAATGAAATCTTATTTTTAAATAAGGAAAAAAGGTTAAAAAAATTCGTGTTAAATGGAGAGATTGCCAAGGATAGATTTTAGATAATCGAGAGTCAAAACGGTAAAACTTATTGGCAAGATCAGATTATAATACACAATTTTGTACAGATCTGTAACAGACTTTAGCAAAATTCAGTATTAAAAAAAACGGATCTCATTGTTACTTGAATCCGGAAAGTAATGTATCAGAATATTAAATTGTGATGCAACCACCAACTATAAAATGTGTTTAGAATTAATTTGTTGAAAATGTCAGCTTAACTTCTACGTATTAATCAGATATTTTAGATTTTGGTAAAGTTATTTGTAAATGAAATCACTGCTAAGAAAAAAAGGAAGACGAAAGATATTAGATAATTTCTCGATTTTTATTTTCTAGAATTGGGGTGATTTTTTAATTTTAAACTTACTATAGGCATTTGTAAACGAGCCGTTTTATTTCGTTCAAAATAGTTGCTTCGATTGTTTTCTAAATTTGGGTTCATTTTTACGGGATTCATGCCTTACGTTTAAAATTAAGAGTATTTTCAAAAGCAGAGCATTTCTAAAGGTACTTCTAAACTCAATATTGAGTTGTTTGATTCTAATTAATAATTAACTTTTGATAGATTCAAAATTAAATAAAAACTTAAAATTGAAATACATTTTTTTTTTTTTTTTTCAAAGTAATATTGTGACAAATTTAAATATGTTTCTTCGATTAATTTCTTTTAAAAAATATAACTCTCCATACACCAAAATGTTTAGAAAGCTTTTTACCAAGAGACAACAGTTTAAAAATATCTCAATAGTCTGTTTTTGTTACATAAATTTTGAATTTTGATGAGATTTGATAATAAAATTAATCATCAGATCTAAATGAGATGGATTTGAGAATACATTTGCATCTGTTCATTGAAATAACATTCTTCTTGGAAGACGCAAGGACCCAATTTTAAAACTATCAAGCCTTTATGTTTTTAATTTATGAAAAATTTAAAACCTTTAGAAATGATATTAAAATATCTTTTTCCCATGCAAAAATATCTTTGATTTGTATGATATATATTCTAATGCCAAAATGAAATATTATGAATATTAATATGTTTGTAAATGTCAAAACTATGTTTCATACGATATTGCAAATTAAATGCGTTTTAACTTTAAAATTTTTTTCATTTATTTTTATAATTATTTCTTTTATATTCTGCTTATGTTACGAATCAAACCTGTTTGAAAAAACGGTGTCAGTTAAAAATGTCAAGTTCTGACTTTATAAAGATAATTTGGGCTCTCAATTTTATAATTAATATTAAATTATATCAGAGTTTAAAAATTCTAATTAAAATTATTTTTTTAAAACGCGTTCCTGGTCATTCAATTGAATTAATAAAAATCACTATTTTCTGACTACTTTTGCAGAAAAAGGAATTTTTATGTGAATCTTTTTAATTTTTAATGTTCATGACATTAAAATACTTCCATTTTTATTATAAAATATAATATAGCAATTAATTTATATAATAAGAAATAAACTTTATTTGTAAGAATGTATTCGTAAGCATACAGCTTTTTGCTTAAATATCGAATGTTTTTAATATAAATTCTCAACACAAACAAGTTGAGCGAAAGTAATAATCATGTTTTTCCGACTAAAAATTATGATTAAAATCAAACACAATGTTGATTTATCATCAAAATATCAGAAATATTTCAATTTTTAAGAATTTATGATTTCAGAACGAAATTAGATTAATTTACAGAACTTCTTTCGGAGAAAATATACTTCATCAAATTCAAATTTCCTGAATTTAATGAACTGAATTTTTGCTGTGTATATGTCGGAATTAATACAAAACGTTTTCAACAAGAAATAATTTAACACAAAATGTGCATATATAAATTATTTTTCTCAAATATAATTAGCTGGAATAACGCGTTGGGTAAGCATTCGAAATTATATAGTTTATTTCAGTTTAAAGTGACAATATTTAAGCATTCAGACTGATTTACATAAGCTGATAATGTAAGTATGTATATTTAGCCTTGAAATATTTCTTGGGAAGTTTATTTTTACTTTAACTTGAAAATATTTTAAGCATTCAAACGGAATCACACAAAATGTTGAAATATTATATTGTAGAACCAGATTATGATCGGGATTTATAGCTTACGTTTTGGATATTTAGAGATTTTCAAGTTTCTGTACCATGATTTTTTTTTCATGATTAAAAAAAAAGTATAATATCATTGTAGAAAATTACTTGATGCTAAGAAGTTATAATTTATCAAAATTTTTTACTTCCTCTAAAAGTATTTTACGGACGCATATCTTTTTCATTACGATTTATTTTTCTTATACAGTTCACTAAATTTACAATTGTGTTTATATACACTTAGAATATCATTTTATTCTAGTGCGATAACTTCAAGTTGGGAAATTCAGAATTTTCATCTTTTGTTTTCAATAAGCATTTGAAACACATGATCGGTAAAATACAAAAATCACAGAATTTCTCAATATATGCAACAGAATACTAATAGATTAAAAAAATAACTATTTTAGCTGATACACAAAACTTTGCTTTTAAAATAAAGTTAATCTCAAAGATATCTATTAAATTATACTAATCATGTAAATAAATTTGCATATTTTATGTTTTTTTTTTAATTCATTGATTTTGAAAAGTAGAGTTAGTTGTGACGAGAATTTAGTTTAACAACTATATTTTCCCAGTAAATTAAAATTCATAAATAATATTGATTTTTAAATCTTAATTCATTTAGAATGTACTGCCATTTAGAATGCATTCTTTAAATTACATTTATAATCATGAGTATATTTAATGCACATTCTTTCGAGTACATTTTTATTCAGTGTACCTTTTTTTTATAGTATATTTGAATTCATGAAGAATATGCTGCTTTTTATAATACGTTTAAATATCATGAGAGATGTGTTTTTAAAAATACTTTTTTTAACACTGAATTTAAAAATACGAAAATTATGCTGATTCTTATTTATAGTACATATTAATTTATTAGGAATATGCTACATTTTTGATTTATAGTGAATGTGTCAGTTTTTAAAATATATTTTTTTTTACGGTACATATTTAAACTCGAGGGAAATGCACTTTTATTTAAAGTAGTCGAGCCGTTTCTTAAATGCAAAAATATTGAGAATATTTTCATTTCTAGAATTTTCCAACAAATCTTAAAACTTCAGCATTTTAATCCGAAGGAATAAATAAAAAAATAGAAGATGAAATGGTGATTATATATCTTTTCTTTTTCTTTTCCTTTTAATAGCTGGCATTTTCTTTATAGTAGTTGAATAAAGCAAACGTTTAATAAGAAAAATATTTTATTACAGTTTTTGAAAAATAGTTTAGTAGTGCGGTGCATAAATTTTTTGTTTCTTTATTATTATATGTTGTGAAAATCAACAAAAAGTCGATCAAAATATATAAAACGAAAACTCCAATGTAAATTCCAAAAGTCGTGCGTTCATACTCGAATTTATATAGGATATTATTAAAAATAAAGTTTTATTCCATGAATTTTATTTAAAAAAGAAAAATATATAAAACGGAGTGTTTAACACTTTTAAAAAGTTAATATTTTCTTAAATAAAAGTAATTACTACATGAGCAATAATTGAAACGTAGTATACTTAATTTTGATTCGATAAAAAGAGAGAGAGAGAAGTTAGAATTTTAATATTCTAATCTTAAATATATGTCAGAATATTAAATTTCTTTTTTCCTTTTTTTCATTACAGAAAATTAATTTGCAAACACGGGCAGATTAAAAGAAACACAACCACAATTTTTTTTAATACTTCATTGTAATTCTGAGACTAACGAAAACTAATTTCCGAGTTGAATACAAAAGATTTTGCTGAAAATATGTCATTATTATTTTCAGTATTTTTAATCAAACTCCAGTGAATTAGAAATTACGGAAAACTAGTTTCATTTTAACGGGATGAAATGAAAATTATTCGAAGAATCCCAACATATTTATTGTTGTTAAAATTATGCAAGATTTTTTATCATCAAATCATTTTTCAATTTCTAGTTTTTGAAAAATTTAAGTTTGGCGTAATTGGTCTCCGTACTATATTTTTTCTGTTATTTTTTTGTTTCAAAAACCAATAAGTGGAGTTACATAAAAACAGTTTGTTTTCTCAGTTATTTATAAAAAATAAGGCATTTTTGTACATTTCTGATTTTATAATATTAATTTTTAAAAAGCGGAGAATCGAAGCAAACGATTTTGAATTAGACGAGACGCCAAATTAATTGATTAACGTCCCCCCGCCCCCGTTATTTTGAAAATTAATCTACGTTTCTCTAAACTCAATCAGAAATAAAAAATGAAAACGTCTGGTGTAATATCAGAGATATCTGATATTATTAAAATGACACTGAAATGTTTGAAAATGTTAATCAAAATTGTATGAATTTATTATACTGTTGAGATATTATTGTTTTCTTATGAAGATTAAAAGGTTTTAAAGACGAAATTTTAATATATTGGTAGATATACCGGCAAAAAATGTTTTTTCATTTATTTTACTTTAATGTTTGCAGACAAAGACTTTTCTATTTGAATTTCATAAATAAAATTGTCAGAAGCAAAGCATTTTTTATACCTAACTTCAGCGTAAAATTATTGTGAAGATTTTGATATTAATTTTAAGTCTATAAAGCATGCTACAATGTTAAATACAAGGAAAAACTACTGAATAAAAATGTAGTATTAAACCTTTTATATGCGAATTTTTTTTAACCACCTGCATACTTCCTTTTTGGGATATTTATTAGTATTTCAATCCATATTAGAAAATAAAGACAATTTAAAACAACATTTACATTTTTTCTTTTCCTTTTTTAAATTATGACTACGTTGTTTTGAGCATATAAATAAAACACAAGATTTAAATATCAAAAATTAAATATTAAAAATTTTACAATTGGGATTTTTAATAGTATTTGAAATTTTAAAATCATCGTTGCTGTAATTGACACAAAAGTTAGTCATTTTATTGTACGCGGAGTGATTATTAATAACAATGTAAAAAAAACAAAAATCAAATTACATCATTATTTGGTAATTAAACTACATGGAATAGAAGGCAGATATTTTTTTTCTTCTTTTTTTAAAGATAATAAGTATGTGCATGTTTCTGCATGAACTTTATTTCAAACATATATTTTTTAAGGGAACTTTTCTAGAATTTTTGCAATATCGAGGAAGGTTGAAGTAATTTCCTGAATTTTAGTACACATAATTTAATCTGCGTTTAATCAAGTGATAAGTTATAAATTAATTTGCTAATACGATTTCAATCATTTCGTTAGATTATCACCCATTAAAAGAGTACACCGAAAGAAATTTTGAATCATGATCATAAATTAATTCGATATTTTTCTCTAAAAACCAACATGGGGAGGCTTGACTCTAAACAAAATTCTATGCCTACTGGGACTATAACATAGCAGGATTTGTAAATATAGAATATTCAACGAACAGGAAATATAAGTGTTTAAAAAAATTATAAAGCAATAAACGTGGCATAAAATTATCACACTGTTTTAAATCGAGTTTTTTTTTTTTTTTTTTTTTTTTTGCATGTTGTATACTCTTATTCAATGGAAATATAATAGATATCTAAATTATACTAATGTTAAATAATTAATCATTACAAACAGATTCATTAATAATTATTTAAAAATAAAGTATTCAAAACAAAACAATTCAGAATTTTATTCAAATAATGAGCAAATTCTAGAAGCATATCTACCCATATAAACGATAAGTATTCCGTGGAAATGAAATTTTAATCAATTGTGGAGGCAAAACCCTTAAACTTTCTGTAAGATTATTGCAAGTACTGTTTACTGTAACAGATATATATGAACAATATTTGGTGTGATATGTGATTTATCTAAAAATCTATTAATGAATAAGTGACTAATCAAATCGTAAATAAAATTTTTCTGTCCAATGCTTTACTGAAGAATATGATGCTTTTGCAATATTCAAATAAATGATAAGCCAATGAGCTTTAACTTTTCAACTTACTTACTTATGAGTCTTATTCTAAATTCAAGACAAAACATGCTACCTTCCAAAAGTTAAGTAACAAAATAAAAAAATAACAGAGTTTAAATAACAAAAATGAACTTAATTCATACTGACAAGAACCCAAGATGTATATATATATATATGTATATAAACCCTAATCGAGATTTTAATGAGCATCAGAAACACATCATACAACGTTCATTTTCATCATATCATCTTTAATAGGTACTACAGTCGGAAAAAAAATATATATATTTCATGTCAGCCTCTTTAGTCGGTCCCTGAAGTTGCTTTTATACCTTTAGCGCAGAGTATTCCCTGAACAAATGAAACAATTTGCATTTAAAAATTTTTTACCTCAACCTCTGTGAGTATTAAGTGCTAACAACTTCTGCCCGAGCGCAATTGGTTTACTGTTAGGAATAAAAATGGATTACAACTGAAGAAAAGAGAAAAGCATTTGTGCTCAATTTTTTTTTCCCTTTTCGAAAACCTTTTATTGTTATTTCCGAACATTTTTTTTCTCGTGTTATGTTGTATTTTGATCGCTTAAAAAGATATCCACATTTCGGAAACGATTCAATTACCAATATCCAATTATTTAACATTATTTTTTATTGTTTTATAAATAAAATTTTACATATTTTGTTTTTAAAAAGAACATAGTAGTAAAATAAAGAGAACATTTCGCTGGCAAAATGCGATATTTTCCAATTAAACTCAACTATCTCGCTTGATGCGTCTCCGAAATAACTACTAAGTATCATTATTTTTCATTTGCACCAATTATTATCGACATTCAGCAAGCATTTATGGCATACATGGAATAAAAAGGCTTGAGTTAAAAACAAAACTTCAACTTTTTTTAATTATACTTCATTATTAAAACATTATGATATATACCAAAATGTGCATGTATGTAGAGAACTTCATTTAAATTGACGTGAATTAAACAAAAATTGTGTTTCATTATTGAAACGTAAATAAGCTAGTTAACTTAAAATGAACAGTATATTCATATTAAGAATATAATACTAATAACAAACTCACACAAATTTTGTGATTAAATTTATATATATATTCTTTCAACGACATAAAATTGTTATGTTCATTCACTAGCTCTGTCTTATTGATTTCTGGTTTTACTTCTCACCAGAATTTATCCAAGCTTCTCAGCAAACATTAAAGATAGATGGAATGTATAAGAATTTAATTGTTCGATCTTTCATAGGCATTTTTAATAAGATTCATCGTCCAACAGAAAATTATGGATATTCTGTAATTTTGGTGTTTCATGGTAATATCTGCATATTACCTAGAATCATATCTATATCCCATGATAGATATCTATGAATCATGGTAACATCTATTATTAGAATATATAAAGCACATATTCGGTTGTAATAAGCCGTCAATAGATAATTCATTGAAAAGGTTTTGATGGCTGCGGATACTTTTGTTTTTCTATCTACATTCCAAGATACTATTAAATATGGTATCTTAAACTTTCACTTCTTTCCATTTTTCTTGTTTCATAAAATTAAAATAAGTAGTTTTGCTTTAGAAGGACTTTTGAAAAAGCATAATTTCATTGGTAATGTGCATTGAAATCAAAGTTAGTTTATGGAAACATTTACATTATGGTAACTTGGACTGTCACGACTTTTCATTTTTATTGTTTAAAAAAAAGCATATTTTGCTTTTAAAAAGCCTTTATCGGTAAAAAAATAATGTTTTATAATGTATAATTTCATTTGTAATGTGCATTTAAATGCAAGTTGTTTTATGGAAAGATTTTTGTTTATGTTTCCGTCCTAATGATTTACTGTTATTTAATGATATCTTGAGCTTTCTCCAAGTTATGGGTGATGATATCTTGAACTATCGTGACTTCTGAATTTTTCTGTTTTATAAGCAAATTTTTCATTTCTGAAAAGGATATATCTGAAAAGCACATTTAGTGCTGTCTATTTCTAATTTCTATTGTAATGTGCATTTAATACTTGATGCATTTAATTTATTAGTTGATTCTTTATTAATTCTTTAATTAATTTAAGAGTTGATTTATTAAATTAATGTGGGAATTTTTGACTAGATATAGATTTTAATGATTTATAGTTATTTAAAGGTATCTTAGACTATTCTTTTTTTTCATAAGCCATGCATCCTGGCTTAGGGGTAGGGTGTCTTCCCCATGATCTGAGCGTTCCAGGTTCGAGTCCTGGTTCGGGCATGATTGTTCTTTATTCTCTGTTCTCTTTCAGGTGTGTAAAAGAGACCAACACTCGTAAAAAAGGCGTTGCGCAAGTGAGTTTGAGCGATCAGTGTCTGAGCTGCATATCAGACTTTTGTCCTCAAATACTCGGGGCATTTATCTTGAAAATCTACTACACAAACTCGGCTTAAATAATTACCTACGTATATCAGATTTGTCTACTGGCAAGTGTCATAAGTAACAACGAGTATATTTTATTTCCCGGAAAGACAATTTTGTAAAAAGAGAATATTTATATTATAAATATCTGATTCCTGTGGTAACGTGCATTGAATGTTTGATGTATCCATGAAAAGAAATTTTAAAAAATCATATTATTGTTATTTAAAAGTATTTTGAACTTTCATCATAGCTTGAATGGCACTATCTTGAATCTTCTACACTCTTCAGGTTCTTGTTTCTGTAAATGATATATTTGTGATAAAGATATTTTTTGTACAGCGTAAGTAGTTACTTCTATGGGAATGTGCATTGAATGAATTAATTTTAATTCATAGAATGGTTTTTGATGAGATGCGAGTTGGGATGATTTACTTTTCTTTAATGGTCACCAGAATTTTCACCAAGGAATCATAATGAGACATAGATCTTGTAATATATGCTATTTTCTCTTTATCATCATCTTAAAATTTCATCAAGAAATTCTGACTATGCCTTGGTCCGAGTAATTTACGGTTTATTTATGGATATTTTGAAATTTATATGCTTCTCTAATTCATAGAAGGATGAGATTTATTTATTCATTTATTTTTTTGGAGAAGTTGGCCGTATAATTTTAAAAGTCGTCGCCAGACGATCGCTATTCCGATATTTGATTCATTTAAAAGCATGTATATACGTACCCCAAACCTACATATGATGTGTTAGATAAGGAAAGAACGTGCTTGTTTAGATAGCATCTTCATTATCTAATCACAATTCATAATTTCTCAAGTCACCAATCACTACCAAAATTATTCTCCAGTAATTTCATTAGATGAAGTAAATCAATTAAAAATATTTTATGAGTATTTAAAAATCCATAATCATTTATCAAAAGAATGAAACATCTGTAGAAATTTTAATTGTTGATATTGAATAGTTATAATACCTACAGAATTGATTGTAACTGTAGGTATATTTCTAATACAGAAATATTCCATCAAATTCAATTTGTCCACTTCTTCAAAAAAAAGTTTTTAGTACCTCCTAGTGATAAAAATATATCTTCCAATTTTTTTAACTCGAATAATTTTTCTGTTTTCTTTCTTGTTTAAAAAAATTGTTATGTTTAAGTTCAACATTATTTTGCCTTTTTACTTTGTGACAGTTTTTAATTTATTTAATTAAGAAATATAAAAGAGAGAAGATAATTCCTTAATTTTTTGAAAAGGCAAAGGGATCATGATGATATGGGTATTTGCAATTTTTTGAATATTTAATCAGGAGAGCTCTGAAATTTTCTTACTTAATATCTGATCTTTACAAACTGGAATGAAAAGTTGTCTTGACTAACTTTTAAAATAAACTGAAATGCATTCGGTAAAATTTATGCAATCACCTGAATAAAATGTTATGAAAATCACAGGTTACTTGTTGTAACATAAACGTTTATATTAAATATATATATATATATATATATGTGTATGTGTGTGTGTGTGTGTGTAATAGATCAAACTCTTTGTAATATGTAGATACTTATAACTTACTACATAATGGACACTTTATGAAGAATATGATACTTCTTATTTTTGTTCCAATATAATAATAAATGCCACCCTGCTTTTCCTTATTTATTAGAAAAATAATTGAAATTTCGCATTTTATATTTTAACTATAATAGATAAACTCTTGGTAAATAAAATAAATACTTGAAGAAAAAAAATCTATAGATTTACATCTAGGAGAAAAAATATACGATTGGAACTGGAACAATGAATAATTTATTTATTGATCGTATCAAAGGTTGTATATTTTTCACATTATAGCTTATGAAATAGTCTCATTTAGAAACGAGGTCTCAATGATAACATCTGAATATTATATATAAAACATAGTTTTTAAATATTTTTATTTGCATCTATTCCTGTGGTTCATCCTATTTCATAGAATTCTGAGTTATTCTTTGCCAAATGGCCAGATATAGCATGACCATTTGGAATTCAAAAGAAAAAATATCATTTGACGGTCAGTGTTTTATATCACCATCCTATCGATACTACTACGTTCAGTAGTGACGGGGTGGTCGGCTGTATACAAGAAAAAGTGCTATATCACCTACTCCAATCTCATTGCAACAAAAAATATTTTCTAAAACAAGCGAATCACTTTTTAAAGCAGCCTGAAAAACAATTTTGTCGACAGAGAAGACTCAACATTAAATTATCTTTGCGCAAATAACTGTATTTGGTAAGTATAAATGTTAAAAGAGAAAGCAAGTTTACAGTGATGTTTAATGACTGGAAATACTGAGATTATTCAGGTGAAATCAGGTGATATGTATGTTAAAATACAAGCAATAACAAGTATACAATTCCTTAAAATAATATTATAATATCATAAGGTTAAACCTTTTAACAGCTCCATTATCTACTTAGATAACGGATTAATTTTGGAGAAGAGAATATGTTATCTTTTGATTTAACTAAAAGTCCATAAATACCCTCTGAGTGTGGACTATTTATAATTTTCATCAATTTTTAACACCTGTAAAGGATTAATTTAAAATTTAATTTATTAATTAAAATTGATGAAAGTGGTTAAATTGAACCTTTCAAAAAGCTTTCGTAGAAGCTTCAATTATTTCTATAAATACGCATTAAATCTTAATTAAATTATAATAACATCACATTTATTAATATTTATAAATAATAAGATTTAAATAAATACTATAAAAGCAGCTTTAAATACAATGTTTTTCTCCGCGAATTTCTGCTTTATATACAGTGCTATTCCCAAACAATTTTCCGAAACTTATTGTTACATCTTTTTCTTACTTTCTACGTGCTAAATGTCATTTAAAATTAAATAACATTTAACACATATATCATTCTTTACAAACATAATGATTTTTAAATAGATTACACTAAAAAAACTGCATTAAATAGAATATTTTCTACTCGCTAGTTTCTGCTTTATATCCAACGCTATTCGCACAAAATTTTCCAAAACTCATTGCTACATTTTATAGCTACTTATTTTTAAGTATTAAATATTAATTAAAAATCAATATATTAATTCCAACAGATATAAAAGATATTTACAATAAAAGATATATACAACAGATATTTCAACAGATAATAAAATTTTAAATAGATATACTATAAAAAACAGCTGTAAATGTAATGTTTCTGCACAGCGAATTTCTGCTTTATATCCAACGCTCTACGCACACAATTTTCCATTTTGGTTGCACTCTTTACTTTGTTATCTCTCAGTATTAATTAATTAAAATTAAGATCATATTGCACTTATTAATATGTAAAGACATATTAAATTTTAAATAGATTATACGATAAAAACAGCCTTTGGACACAATTATATTCCACGGCGAATTTGAGCTTTATATCCAACGCTATTCGCAGACGATTTTCCGAAACTTATTGCTACATTCTTTTTTCACAGACTTTATCTCGAAATTTAATCAAGTGAGTTATTCCTCGGCAAATAGAGGACTCCATTGCTACACAAAGATATATACATATTTACATCGCGCAGATATGTGTTTCCGAAATTATATCTCGCCGGTAATCACCTGCTACACAGACAAGTTTCTTGCTTCAGCTGTTTGCGAGACAGCGCTGAACAAACAGCAGCAAAAACTTATTTGCTAAACGTGTTCACCCAGCTCGAGTTAGGACCTCACAATTCAGCAATTATAGAATCAGTTGTTTCCGATCTATTTTGGTTAGATGATCGTGGCAGATTTCCGATTATTTCCTATCTGCTGACTAAATTAGGTGTTCAAAGAGATTATGATACAAGTCTGAGGTTTATTTTAAACATGTACAGCCATTCGTTCAACAGATTATCTACAGGTAAGTTTTCTTTTGGTTTAGAATTAAACAGATATAATGAAATTATTAATTCAGCCTTTCTTTCGTGTAAATTCATTCTGCAAGAGTAGAACAAGGCTTCCGATTTTGATGAGGTGATAGATGCGGTTTATAGTTATTTCTATTTGCTGCCTGGATTAAGCGAATATTCATTCGTTTCTCTGGTTTCTTACCTATGAATATTTATTTCATTGGGAATCAAATAGATATGAATAAATTAGAAATTCATTTCGATTTCTTTCAATAGTATGAATTCAGCAATTGTAAAATATGACTTCCTATTTTGATGAAACGATCGTTGCGGTTACTGGTGGATTTTATTCGCTGCCTAAATTAAGCATTCGAAAAGATTGTGATAAAATTCTAAGGTATAATTAAACATTATTGACATTTGTTCAATATATATATTGGAGAAATTTCTTTTAATTTAGAATTAAGGCATCCGACTACGTTAAAAACACTGTTTATCGATAACATTGGTGAATTTTTTAATTATTATTATTTCTTGTAGTTTAAACTTTTCTCTTCCCAAAACAATTTATCTTTTTCAGGAAAAGGAGGGTCTTACCAATATTCCAGAGTTACATATTTTTCAGCTAAAATTTGTCTTTCACTTCCATTTTCTCAAAATTTCTTTGTTTTCTTTATTATTCAAAATTTCTTTAATTTTCATAAAAATTCGTCACCTTTAACATGATGTCTCAAATATGGCATTAGAGGCATTGACATTAAAATTTCAGTGTGTGTTTCAAATCATATGGATAATGAAATGAACCGAATTTAATGTTGCTGAAATAATTTTTCACGTGTAGGTGTTTTTAGAAATATTAAGCTGTGAATTTAAGGGAAAATATACTTATATTTTTTCCCCATAACTTCTTTGCATTTCAAAATATTTCTCAGATTTTGATTCATTTCATTCATCATTATACTCTATAACTTGTGTATAAAGAAAAATAGAATTGCTGCTTTATAGAAAGCTCTTATGTAGTGTTAACAGTTTTGGTTAAATCTCATTAAAATTTACCATAAATTTTCTCAATTCTCAAAATATATTAAATTTTCAGATTTTTTTTTTTTTGTATTTATAGTGTTTATTATAGACAATACATCTGAAAACCATGAATAGTTTTTAAAAAATCCAATTTTCCAAAACTTTTCCTCCGAACGTAGTCGGATACCTTAAATAAATAAGAATTTATCTTTTTTTCGCATAAATTTAGCAATTATTAGATTAATGCAAAACATGGTTATTTTTATTTGCTGTAAAAAGTAAGAGTTGAAAGATATGAATAAAGATATTACAAAATTTTAGCGTTTAATTACGTAAGAATATTCATTTGTTTATGGATAAATTTTGGAGACAAATACACATAATGCCTTTTGTTCGTATGCATTCAGTAAATGTAGAATAATACTTCCGATTTTGATACGGTTATTTCTAACAGCTGACCAAACTAAGCTTTCAAAGAGTTTGTGATAAAATTGTGCGGTTTAATTAGACCTATACAGCGATTCGTTCACTAGATTATCTACAGGTGAGCTCTCATTTCGTTTAGAATTAAATATATATGAGCAATGAATTTAATTTCGCTCATATGAATTTATTTATTTAACTGATTCCTTGTGGATAAATTCTAAAGACAAATGGATATGAATAAACTATAAAGTAAGCCTTTCGTTCATATGAATTCAGCAATTGTAGAACAAGACTCATTCGTTTTGATGCGATGATTGATAAGGATTATGGTTATTTCTATCTGTTGTATAAACTAAGCCACAAGAGATTAATTGATAAAGATTATTGTTATTTCTAACTGTTCTCAAAATTAAACGTTCAGAGAGAATATGATAAGATTTGAAAGTTTAAGAGCGTATGCACAATTGACTAGATGAGACTTTCTTTCACTAAGAATTAAATAGATATGAATTAATCAAAACTTAGTATTTCGTCCATATGAATTCAGCAACTGTAAAACAAGACTTCCGACTTTGATTTGATGATCGAAACGTTTTATGGTTATTTCTATCTGCTGTCTAAGTTAAGCTCTCATAGAGATTAAATGATAAGGATTGTGAATGTTGGAAATATCCATAATCCAACATTTAATATTAGAAATATTAAATGCTTAATTAAAGCAAGTTGATTGAATCCACTGCTTTAACTAAGCATTTAAAAAATTGATAACATTTCAAGGTTAATTACGTATAAATATTCATTCGTTCAACTGTTTATTTATGGATAAACTTTTATTTGATTGAAAATCAAATAGATATAAATAAACTATGAATTTAAATTTTAGTTTGTATGAATTCGGCAATTGTAGGATAAGACTTCTGATTTTGATGAAGTGATTGATACGGAATATTGTTTATTTAATCCGTTATTATGCATTCACAGAAATTATGGTAAAATTTTGAGGTTTAATTACGTATGAATATTGATTCGTTCAATTGGTTATTTATGTATGAATTTTTCTTTCGTTTAATGTTCGATAGCTATGAATAAGTTTCGTTCAAGTAATCTATATTTTCATTGGTTTGAATTCAGCAAATGACAAAACAAGACTTCCGGTTTCGATGCACTTATTGAAGCAGCCTTGGGTTTTTTTTAAAAATTTAATTGCTGCTTAAATTAAAAATTCAGAGATGTTATGATGAAATTTAAAGATTTAGTTACATTTCAATATTCCTTCGTTCTACTGATCACTTAAATTAAATTTTCCTTACATTTAATATTCGAAAAATATAAACATATTTCGTTCAAATAAATGATTCTTCCGTTCATATGAATAAAAAAATTTTAGTATCTATTTTGGCAAGACAATTTTTTTCTCTTGCTCAAATCGAATGCTCAAAAAGATTTCGATAAATTTCAAGACTTAGTTAAACATGCATTTTTCCTACAGATTATTTATGAGCGAAATTATTTTTTCATTTTGTGTTTGACAGATATGAATAAAGTTCGTTTCTATGAATTGATTCGTGCAAGAAATTATACACGAGTGAATTTATCTTTCAAATTATAACATGTACTATAATTCATTAAATTATAAGGGAGAAAAATAATTTGAATTATTTATAAGCATTTTTCTATCAATGGGTGTATTTTTTACTCGAATTCTAAATATATCCGGAAAAAAATACCATGATCATTAAAGAAAGCGACTCAAAATATTTATGTATTTTCATGTTTTAGATGTCTAGAGAGAAAAATTTTGATTTTACCAATGCTGTCTATCTGATTCCCCCAGCAGACATGATAAATCAAAGTATAACAAACAGGACAAACGAAACTTGATTTATGATCCATCTATCAAATTTGGGACGAAATACGTCAGCGAGAAGTCTATCTGTCCATTGTCCTCTTGCGACTCGGTTATTCAAAAATGCATAGTATTAGGTCAATGAGAATTAGTAGACGAATTTATCATCATTATATTTGATCAAAAATAAATCGTAACCATCTCGGATTTATCATTTGTTGATCTGTATGCTAGGACGTATATGAACACGATAATTAATAAACGATAGAGATGTTCTTTTCAATTGTTGAACCTAATAGATCAAAAGTAATAGTATAATACATACTAGATTTCTATATTTTGCTATAAAAGCTTAAAAAGGCTTTATGGGCTCAGCTAGTTAAATTAATAATGACAGTTGTAAAATAACCATTATTTTTATAATGTTTGTTTTAAAGTAGAGTTGGTGGAAAATCTGTTTTATTTCACCTCGACGTTAATGAAATTCTCGTTTCCTCATGATTTCTGTTAGTGAGTGTGATACGCATTATTTAACTTTTATTGATTAATAAAACATACAGTCCCCCCAAAATCAATATTTCTCACAAAAAAAATCCTTATTTTTTCCCAATTTCCTGCAAGAAACAAATTTTGAAAATTGTTCATAATTTCAGTTTTAATTTTGAAATCCCAATACTTCATATAAACCTGGTTAACGAATCTATCTCAAGTGACGAGATTATCTCTTTGTGAGAGTATCATTGATGAAAAGGAGATTTTTGACTGATTTTCTTACCTATATATTAGCCATATTTTATTATAAACATTCAATTTTATTATAAAAAAATTCCTATTCCAAATCACGCTTGTATAGCTTGTTGGGTATAAAGCGATAAGTACTTTTTCTTTGTAGATAGATCGAATGAATTCTGTCGATTCGTTTAAACTGTTTGTCGATTCGTGCATAAATGCATTTTTTTTTGCTGCAAAGTTTAAAAGGTGAAAATTCTTCAAATATACATTAAATTTTCAATGCTAACTATACTTTTACATGTTTTACTTTCTCGTAGTTTGGATAAAGTATTGCAATCGTCAAAGCATTCGAACTTGATATTTTGAGGAGTCTTCACATTTTAGATCTCCCTAGATAAGAAAATCCCTTTCTTATTGCCGTTTTGGTTGTTTGTTTGTGACAAAAATAACTCAAACACTTTAATCTAAAGAGAATAAATTTGATATATCTTCTTTTATTCCAAAGTTTTTGATTTTTATCAAATATTTTGGAAAATCCGTTTTGAGAAAGTATCTGGCTATTCGAATTTAAGTTAACGCTGTAACTACAAAACGATGAGAGCTAGGTGAATAGTATTCATCCTTCACATTTAACATCTGTAGTGTAACTTGTACAGTACAATTAGTACAATAATATGAGTGTATTATAAATTACTGGAATTCGATTTCTTCCTTAAAACCATAGTTTCATACAGAATTTTTGCTGGGTGCTGTTCTTTGATTCGTATCACGCGTCAGTGGTTGAAATATATCGGTAAATTTAGAATCCTTAATCGAAAGTCGATTCTATTTCATTCGTTTAGAAGGGATCCCGAAGTAGTTTCTTCAAATCTTTCTAGAATACTCTCTAATAAAGGGGCTGACCTCCTCTTTAACATATCACTGAATTATAGAACTCTGGCAAGGTTGTGAAAATGACGAATGCCTGATTTTTATTTTCAGAATTCCACACATGAGTTATTATTTGACGTTTAATTATTATTTTTTAAGTGGTATTTTTGTGGTGTAAATTTCATGGCATTGGTTAACAGCAGTTTCAACTTTTGAACATTGTTAATCTAGCGTGTGATCTCCCAAATTTGTTTGAGATATATTACTGGCATGCAGTTAATGCATAAATACGGAAAAAAAATCAAAATGTATTTAAGACTATTTCTCTCCACCATCTAAAATCAAATTCTGGCTCCGAGATACTTCTGTAGTTGCAAGGTTGCATATGGAATTTCATTTATTTAAGTACCTCTTTTTTTTTTCCTTCAGCTGTTACATTTACATGCATACAGAAGTGCAGATGAATAAGGGCCAACCATTTCACAAATTTCGTACTGAATTTTATTAGAATTTACACATTGTTTGTTGCTTTTTTTTCGGACTAAGTGCCCTATTTGGCCAAGCTACACTAAGTAGATGATAAAATTATAGCGCAAGCTGTACGAGCACACATGTTAAAATATAAAAAGAAAAATTGTCAATATAAAAATGCAACAGAATGATAAAGCCGGAATATATAATGGTAAGAAATTTAAATAAAACATAGATGGTTATAAAAAGCTATATTGAAGCAATGTAAAGGGCAAACATTAACCGAAATGTAAAAGTACTAAAAACAATGATAACAGCCAATGATTTTTAAAAATTTAAAAATGTTTGTGCGGAATGTCTCTCCAATTATTTTTTTGTAAACGGAATGAATCGAAAGATAATTCAATTAAAATGTTATGTATAGTAAAGTCCACACGACATGTAGGACACCTTTGGTGCCACTTAGCCGAAAATGAAATGCTTATGCGTTATCAAAATGAGAAGTTAATGGGCTATAAGAATTTGCATGTTAAGTGAACCGTATTTCATTTATAAAATTCGTTATGTATTTTGAATCATCGGTTATACAAATGTGCAAAAATACAGACCGACAGATTGTTAACTCTTGGACGGAGCTCGTTTGTACAGATTTCTTGTCAATGAAATTTTGATCAAAATTTGATTTAAAAAAATCAACAATTCTTTAAAATGTTTTCGTAGTTTAATCATCTTTTTTCTGCATTTTTACCCAATTTTTTTAAGCAGAATAGATTCATTAAATGTACTTTTGATTTAATATTAAAAAGTTAATTTGTTATAAATAACAAGTTATTCAATACAGTAGCTGCTAAGTGAATCGTTAGTGATTCATATCTATCATCTAATTAGATGACAAATGTATTAGATCTATTATAGTTAAAAATTGCAGTATCTAATTACATCGTTTGAACTGCACGATTTAGTCATAGTTGTGTACGTGTGAAACACATTTACAAGATTTGTCATTAAATCGTTTATTGCTTAGGATATTCATTTATAATAAATATACTCGTATGTACATTTCATTTATTTAGAATAATTTTAAAAAAATTAAGAATGCAACTCGCAATCATAATAATTTGATGAAATTTAGATAGCTGATTATTTGAGCCATACTGTTACAATTGAATGCATAGCACATAAAACTGTGATAAAACAATTTTAATTAAGACCAAATTCTATTTCTCCGTTTTATATTCTGGATACTGTATATAAATAAAATTATAAATATGAAGTACTTCTTTAGCGCTATTAATAAATAAAGTTTTTATCCCAGAGAAACAAAAGATACCATAAATGTGGAGGTCATTTATTTCTCTGAACGAAACTAGAGGAAATATAAGAAGCAATTTTTCTGAATTGTGAAGTAATGTTAAGACTATCCAAGAATATGTTCAAGTTAAATCGCATCACTAACATGAGAATATATTATCCCATCTATTTCGTCTTTGAACGGCATATACAAAACTAAATAATATAAAAAGAAAACTCTTTATGAATTAGTTTTACATTTAAAAATTATTTGTGTGATTGTTTTAAAATCCAGTTCATATAAAAATTGAATTTCATTTTCATTTCTATCATTTTACTTAAAAAAAATTTTGCCCTTTGCTGAAATCAAGAAATTGATTTTTCACTTTGCAGATTAGAAGTCTTATGTCACTGAAATGTAGATGCTTCCATTCATATAAATTAAACTAATTCTGGTAAAAAAAATAGCTAATTATTACAAAAGAAATATAAAATATTTAATGATGATTTATAGTGGCAAGTTAAATATCTTAACTATTCCATCAGCGATAGGGAACTTATGTTTGAAGATAATAAATAAAAATTATAATAAACTATTTCTCATAGCTTATTGGTTGTTTATGTCTAAAAATTTTATAAGTTAATATCCGAAAAACAAATCTTATTGAAAATAATTTTGGTAGCTGTGCTTGAAAATATCTCAAGAATATTTGGAACAGTAAGGTATCAATATATTTAAAAGTTCCAAGGAAACAAAATAGTTCAATAGGTTTTCATCACTTTAAAAAGTAATAATTCACAATTATTTCAACACCTTTTCGTTTTAAACTCTCACCAGTCCCAAAAATAATCAATTTTGATAATACTGGAATCACTTAAATTAGACCGAAAATACCTCAATGGATGTTAAAGGATTGCATTTCACATTTCATGGGAACGCTAATCGGATATCTTTCTACAGTTATAAAAGAAATCGATGAAAATTCATTCTCGGTTATTTAATTGCTTGTTATTACAAGAGTGCAAAAATTGTTAAAGAAAAATGTCTCAAACTTTTCAACGTGATGTAAACAATCAATTTGTTTGATCGTAATAAGATTGCAACCAATTCTGTTATGAATTTTAGAGTTTTCTTCGAGGCTTCGTAATGTATATATTGAGAAAACATTTTTAAAATTTTAATTGCCCAAACTAGAATAATTCTGTCGAGAGTAAACAGTTTCAGAAATTAATAATTTAAAGTAATAAAAACGTTGAATTCCAGAAATTTCCTTAGTTGCTATATACTTCCCGAGATTAAGCATGGATATTATATAATTCATTTTCGATGTCTAAAAGGAATTTTAAACTTAAAGCAAGATTATCTTTCATTTTTAAATATTATAATAATCTAAATATAATTAATTTTTTTTATAAATATTAATTATATTTAATAATATAACAAATCACCAAATTTAATTTAAAAAGTCAGAAAATGTCCCCTACTATTAATTTAATAAAATCCGTATGCAATAAAAAACTTCTCCATTAAAGAACTCTATTATAATTTTGGATATAGGAAAGATGTTTTAATGTTTTTTTGTTTTTTTTTTCATACATTAATAGTTCGTTGTTTTTTGAGGATCTCGTCCTTGAATAGGTTGATATTTGCGAAAAACCTTGAAGAAAGATTTAAACCTAAAATTTCCGATTTATCCCCTATGTGTTGCACAATGATATTGTAGCTTACAATGAAAAACATTTTGAGGTATGGCTTTTGTGGTTTTGAGAAAAAATGAGGAATGTTGAAAAAAACTTTTTAGCTTTAAATATCATTTTTTAAACGTCTTTTTAAACGCCTTAGCGTCATTTTTTAAACTTACTATATCATCGAATGTAGCTTTCTATTCTTTCAGCTAAATTATTGCTCATTATTATTCGTTTACAAAAACAAAAAATTTCAATATTTTTATTTTAATTTAAAGTCTTTATCCACGATCATTAGGGAAAACAATTTATTTCATATCAATTAATTATTTTCTTCATATTTTTTCATATCAGACACCTTTTGCGAGCGATTTGTTGGCAAAGATTTAAATTTGTTAAATTTTTTTATACATATTTCCTGTAACTATGTATTATTAATTTCCACGGTAAAATATTTTTAAATTTCAAATTTTGATCGGCATATAATTTATTGAATTATAGAAGATTTCTACTATTCTGTTTAAAGTGCGATGTATTTCCCCTAATTTTTTGTCAATATCATAAATACAATCACATTTCATAAAGGAGCATCAATGTTAAAAATATACGAATAAGAAATTTTTATCATTATTAATTTCAAAAGTTGAACATTCAACGCAATAGCCGTAGAGCTAAAATAATTTGATAAATTTGATAAAAATGTGTTTTAGAAACAATGTTTATTAAATATGCAAAAAGTAATCTGAATTTTCATATACTGATCTTGAATATTGAAAAACTATAGATATTAGCAATAATAAAATCTTTTGAGTTCTACCTCAACAATGAAATATATTGGAAAATAAGTTTAAGCTATATTTAAAATAATAATAATGATAAATATATTTTGAACGAATTTTTCTAAACAGGATTAAAAAAACCTAAGACCTTGCTTATAAAAAAATTTAAAAAGAATATTCTGAGATGTAATCGTAATAAAAAGATTTTTTTTTTCAAATTATTTCAGGCGCATAAAGATAGGTGGCTTTGCATTAAATTTCTGATTGTTTTTTTTCCATCAGTTATTATTCAATAAAAATAGAATATACTACGTCAGAAATATATTTTCTTACTTATTAATCTAAAAAGACAATCGAAAAAGTAAAAGCTGGATAATCACAAAATCAAGTACGAGATAGCCAACTTACTAAATTTAGAAAATATTTCCGCTTTTGTGACTTATTTTTGAGCGTTTTGCGATTTAAAAAATTTCCATGCATGAAATTCCTTTATTTAAGTGAGTTAGATTTAAAGTTTTACAAAGAGCGTTCAGATTGGCCAAAAAAAAACTTTTCCGGGCTGAAATTCAATCCAACTCTGCTCGTTCGTTCAATTGAATGTAACGGAGAAATACTGTATGCTCTCCTGTAAAATTCAAATCGGGTTCATATAAGATTCACATTTTAAAGGGCAATGCGTAACAACTTATAGTGTGCTATTGTGAAGTCAATTTTTATATCTTGGATTTTTTTTTTTTTTGGAAAATATTGGATTTTTTAAGTTGTATTTCATATTATTCACTTCTGAGCCATTTTACAAGTGTTTGAAATTGTTCCTACATTTATTCTTTAGGAAGTTACGTTCATTTTTTATGTTCTACTGAGTTTTGCATTATATGCGTTTGAATATTATTTTGCATACTTAAATGCTGTTTTCTCAAATTATAAAGTTTGGTAAATTCTTAATAAAAAAAAAATTTTTTTAAAGATATATTTTGTTCCAATTTGTGAAAATAATTTTCTCAATATGTTCGGTAGTTTTTGAAATATAGGATGATGAGTCTGTTCATTTAAAAAGATTTTTGCAATTGTTTCAATGTATTGTAATTAAAAAATGAAAATTTTCAAGTTATTTATCAGGATTTATTAATATTTAACGAATGGATAGAAATTCAGCTTACTTCTCGATTCCAAAACTACGTAATATATATTCTTATGTGATATGCAAAATTCTGAACAAATCATTTGATAAACTTTAATTTTTTTTTTTGTCTTATACCTTACTTTGAACAAGTTTTTTTAGTCTTATACATCTTTTTATCAAAAATATATAGCGTCAAATTTTCAAAAAAAAAAAAAAAAAGATTTATTTTTGCTTAATTGGTATTTTCTTTTTTAAATATATCTGATTCAAAAACTCAAAAATAAATATTTTACAAGGTTTTCAAAAAATTTCTCCCGTATGATGTCACATTTTGTATACTGAGAACATGCAAATAATTTTAACCTAGATTGATGGAAAGAAAAAAAAATCCCATTAATAACTGAATTCTAAGTGAAACTTAATGTAATGAATGCATTATCAAATGAATTTAACTTAATATAAATATTCATACCTTCTTTCAATAAGTAACTAATCCTAAAATCTAAATCGAATTTTATTAATTTGGTCTTTTAATTGATTATTTAAAAGCACTTAAATAACAATTACGTTACTTTAAAACAAGTTTGAACTGATATTCTAAAAGTCTTAATTACTGTAAATCTCACGAGATTTCGTTCTTAAACGCTTATGTGATGATCCGCATTTTTGTGTGTCCCGCTTTCTTAGTTAAAAAAAAATAAATGGAATGTAAATAATTGAGGTCAAAGATAAATCTAATAGCATTTTAATTATCAATTTTAAATATTTCGATAATTATCTGATGGATTCTTTAATTGCTTTGAAACACTCGGGTGTAAATGCCTTCAAGCAAAACCATTTAAATCTGAATTAAATAACTCAAAAAGATATAATTGGCTACTTTTATATACCGCTGCATAATTCAGATATAATTTGTTAATTTTTAAAGAGCAGAACTTTTATAATTTTATGTTTAACTCTCCAGCTGCTTATTTCACGATTTCCGCAAGTTGCCAATCAGTTCATTTTCTGTTGCATCCCGCGTTTTTCACAGTTTATTTTCACAGAGTTTATTTTTACGATTATAAGTTTTTTTTATTATATTATATTACTAGCTGGTACCCGACGCATTGCTGCTGCAGAAAAAAATATTAAGTGCAACCAATCAATAAATTGGCTATGTTTTATCGAAATAGGACGAACGGTACGGAAGTATATAAAATATGAACAAACAAATATTCATTTTTAGATATTAGATTTGTTTATTCTTTTAGAATTGTTAAACTTGGTGTTCTTTCTGAGTGATAATGAAAGAAATTATTGTGTCTCGTGAAATCGTTTAATATTCGTTTGGAATTCTCAAATTTAATTTTAGAAAATGTTATTAAGATATTTTCTTTTAAAATTGATTAAGCATAGAAAATATATTTATACCATAAAATCGTTAATATAGTTGAAAAGATAATTTTTGAAAATTAAGATAGTGAATTTAGATGAATCAAAAAAAATTTGTACAACAATTTTGTTTGTAGTTACTGCGAAAAACTCAAAAATTTAATTAAAATTTAAAAATTTATTGAATTGGCCTTCCCATAACTTTCTCGCATAATATGTAAAAACCTCTGAGAATGACTTGCATGACATTTGCGTACTATAGCCACAAAATATTAACCTTTAATTTAGATTTAGTATTTCTACGGAATCTTTCTCCTCGGCGAGTTATTTGGAAGTTAATCTTTGGTAAATAGATGCGGTTGAGATTCGATATTTTTAACTTTTAGATAATTGTACTACCTTTTTAATCATCCCGTAGGTGTAAACAACAAGCTGACAAAGTTTCATTGCAGTCGTATGAACGGTTTTGGAAGTCATAAGAGACATACAGACAAACATTCATTTTTATTTATATAGATTATCGAGTAACATAATATTAGTTCACTGTCTTTGAAAAGTATTTGAACTTATTTGAAAACATCGCACCTAAATCATGGATTTAAAAGAATTACACAGCCAGAGGATTAATCTGGTATCATATACAGTGGGTAAAAAAAGTCTCCGTACGCAGATACGAATGCAAATCAAAGCTTAATTTGTCACACAAAATTCATAATGATAAAAATGAAAACTTAAAAATGAGTTAAAACTAATATTATTTAATATATATTCACATTAAAAGGATGATAATACTGATAAAATTAACTAATAAATCTTAAAAACTCAAAACATGCCGTAAACATGGAACAAAAAAGTCTCCGTACGGTGCCCTAGCACACGAAAAAAGTTTACAAAAATGCAAAATATATTTAACAAATACACATTTAATGATCAGTGGGCCCTCTTTTGGCCTTTATCATCTCTTTTAGACGTTGAGGCATTACCCCTACAAGTTTTTGTTGTCGTTTCTGGAGAAATATTACACCAAATACTACTAATGTCACTTTTGAGCTCAACTTTGTCTTTTATGTCATATTTTTTAAGTTGTTGGCCAATTTCTTCCCGCAAATGTTCAATGGGGTTTAAATCGGGTGACTGGGGAGGGCTATGAAGTTGTTGTTTAACATGGTAAAGGCACCACTCTTGGCAAATCTTAGAGGTGTGTTTAGGATCGTTGTCCTGCTGAAAAGTAAATCCAGTTCCAAGAGATAATTACTCTGCACTGGATAACACATTTTGTTTAAGAATATCCAGATATCCATATCAATCCATATTTCCCTCGATGAACTGCAAATTTCCTACTCCAGAAGCACTCATACACCCCCACACCATAACACCGCCACCACCGTGCTTCACAGTTCCGCATAAATTCTTAGTTAGCATTTGTTCGTTTGGTTTTCTGAGCACCATAACTCGGCCATCTTACCCATGAATGTTAAATTTTGACTCCTCGCTAAAAAGAATGGATTCCCCAAAAGATAATGGCTTGATTACATGCTTCTTTGCAAACTCGAGGCGCTTTTTCCTGTTGCACAAACTTATATAGGGTTTCTTCCGGGCAGCACGTCCATGATAACCACTTTTTTTAATGACATTTCTCACGGTTTGAGTTGAGACTTTAATGTTGTAATCAACCATTAAATCAGCTGCCAACTTTGGTGCACTAATTCGTGGATTTTCTTGAACTTGGCGTAAGATGTTTCTGTTATGCACGCGATTTAATTTTGACGGCCTCCAGGATCGATCTCTATCCTCAAGTGTATGAAGTTTACGATATCTTTCAATGATACATTGCACAGTAGACTTCGATTTTTTAATCCTTTCACTAATCCTTTCCATGGATATTCCATCATTTCGCAATTTAATCACTAATTCCCGAATAGCTCTGGGAACTTCCATTTTGAGACGATCAAGAACAAATTTAAACTCAACAACTGTCAAAATATTGTTTTCTTATCAGTGATTAACTTTCTGACGTCAAAGATTTACTGCGGGCCTGTTTTAAACACTTCAGAAAGAATTTGCATAAAGCGTACGGAAACTTTTTTTGCACTGCAATTTTCAATTTACCTTAGATATTGCAACTAATATGCTTTTCTCGTTTTTTAAAAATAAAAATTTACTAAAATCTCTTTCTATAGACTTATACTAAACACATATAGGCAGTATTTAAAGAAAAAATGCAATACTTTACAAATTATGCTCATTTATTCTTAAATTTAGTGACCGTACGGAAACTTTTTTTACCCACTGTATATATTTAAACATTTTTTTTATTATCATTTTATTTTATAAATTTTTTTACTAATCAAAATAATGGGGATAATTATAATCATTCTAAAAATTGTATTACTTAAAATTTATGATGCTATGAATATCCTATAGTTTGCATTACTATAAAATTTTCATAAATAAAAGTATTAATAAAATGAGATATTTATTGATATGAATTCGGCTAAACCAAAAGAAGAAATTTGCACTCGGTTTTTTTTTTAAAAAAATGTTTTCTCCGTTTGTATTCCATTTCGTAAAATTTAATGGCGATTTTTAAAAAAAATTGAAGAAAGACACATTTCAATTAATTCTAGGAACGTCATTTTATTGAAAATGAAAGAAGAAACTTTTATAATTTGCATTCGCTTTCGACTTAAAAATAAGTAATAGTAACAAATGCACCTCAATTTTCAAGTTTATATAACTTAAACAAAAATAAAGCAAAGCAAAGTTTTTTGTATATATGACTTTATAATTAAAATGCAAAGGAAAGAAAAAAAACAGACGTAAGTAAATTGAAATCATGACGTAAACATTTTGAAAACAAATGAAACACAACCATAGTAGTTTAATTTTAACGTTTACGAAACGTTCGCCGTTTAATATTACGATAAATGTTATTGTTTTGGACTTTTTAATTTTCCATATGGAAAATATGTAAAGAAATTGTCATCAATTAAAAATTTAACTAATAACATTCTAATAAATATGGATTTAACAGATTCTCCTACACATTCTACTACAAAATCTTACCGTATTTAAATACGCAATAAAACAATATCCAGTTGTGATATAACTATAGGAATTGTTTGAAAGATTTATAAACTCATCTTCCTATTTTCTTTTTCTTTATTTATAATTAATGTTTTTTCGGCTGCTTTAATAAAAAAAATTTTTATTGTAGAGAAATTCGATTTTTTTTGTTACATTTGAAGCAGTTTTTATAATAAATTGTATATTGCCAACAACTTTTTTAAAAAATGGAAGAATGTCAGTTACTTTGATTTGTTATTCCTGCTAAACAAATGTTTCCTTTTTTTCTGTATACTCTTCATTTTATTATCTTTTTGATTCAACATCTGCTTTTTTACGATATATTAAACACACCCGCTAAAGCCAGATGATATGTATGCGGTATTGCTAAATGCATACAAAACATCCCTTTTCTTTTCATGCTCAAAGACAAAAAAGCGGGAAGATTTAATGTCATGTCTCGAGTATCTAGATAGTAAATTATCAAGAAGCTGCACCTTACAAGGCGCATGAAGTCGTCAACCAGTCGTAAATCACGCGCCTCCTTTGAAAATGATACAAACGCATCTTTTCCCCTTATTTACGACTGGAACTGGTTAAAAATGATTTACGACTCATTTTGCCATCATTTTGATAGAATTTATTTCCACATTTCATTTGAAGATTCTTTTTTCTTTCTTCTAATAACAGAATTCGTAAACGGTGATTCATGTTTTTAATTCTGCATACTTGAAATCTGCATAGAGAAGTTACAGCAACCGAAAAAAGCTCGACGCTTAAAATTTTGATAATTATTTATATTTCTTTCGGAATTTTTTAATTTTTCTTACACAAATTTGCAAAGAAAAATTATTGCAACCGACAAAAAGTTCGACGTTTAATATTATGATAAATATTGATGTTTTGGAACTTTTTAATTTTTCATATGGAAAATGAGTAAAGAAATTATTGTCATCGATTAAAAACTTAACTAATAACATTCTAATAACATGGATTTAACATATCCTTCTGTACTTATAAAAAAAAATCTTCCATCTTTTTTTTTATAAAAAAAAGAAAATTTTTGCATGTTTAAAAACGCTATAAAACAATACCCAGATGCACTAAAACTATACGAATTGTTTGAAAGTCTCATATTTCTATTTTCTTTTTCTTTATTTATAATTAATCATTTTTAACTCCTTCTGCCATCATTATGTTCGAATTTATTCAATTATTTTGCGATTTTGATTAATACCAATTATAAAACACAAATGAAGATAGTCTTTCTTTTCCGGATATGAAATCTACTCAAACTTGCAACGACAGAAAAACCTCGATATTTAGCTTTTTGAAAAATATCTATATTTAACTGTTTACAAAATTTACAAAAATAAATTACTGCGCACAAACAACTCTAATATTAATCTTGTGAAAAATAACATTTCATACAGTCTATGATTATCAGTAATCATTTTTATATATTAATCTTCTCTTGTGTATGTGTATAATCAAACAAAAACCCAAAATGATAAAAAGTTGTTAAACGTTGGGTAGTGTAAATAAATACAAATATTGCAAAATCATTTGAAAAAATGCCTTTTTTTTATTTTGAAATGAGTTTGAAAAATCTTTTAAATTTTTAAACAAAAACAATAAAAAAAAAGTAACTGATTTTATTTTTGTTTCCTGAATCAAATTTATGATTCAATTAATGATAATAAAAAAGAAAATTTGCACTACATTTTTTTTTTAAATCTATTACCCAAAACTTATACAGCAAGGAAATTTCTTGAATTCAAATGTCTTCCGATGAAATTGATCCGAGATTGATGGAAACTGCAATAAAGTCGTTGTATCGAATTGTTGATCTGTAAGATATACATACCTGTAACATAGACTTTTTTCACCAAAAAACACTATTATAATGAATTATCAGACAGCAACCTCTAAGAAAAAAAAGTTCCTAAATTGTGACGAAATATTTAAAATTATTAAATTAAGAAATAAAAATGTAAGACATGTTTGCGAGAGATTTTTAAAACCATTTCAAAAAGCGTATAATTTAAGAAAGGAACAGTATATGAAAAAGAAACTGCAATTATTAATTTTTTTTATATGGAAGAAGTTTAAAGACTGTCTTTCAAAAATATTCCAATTTATTTTAAAATATATGCATATTAATATTAGTTTTAAGCTGTCCAATGTTTTGGGATTCTTTCAAACTATATCTATATCTTCTATCTATATCTATATCTTCTATCTATATCTATATCTATATCTATACTTATAATAAAGCTCAATGTGTGTGTGTGTGTGTGTGTTGGCGCTCTACAGGCCAGACCGTTGGACCTACAGCTACCAAATTTGGTACATGTATACCTTGGAGGTCCGGAATGTGCACCTCGGAGCCCCTTTTTCGAATTTTTAATTAGAATTTGAATTAATTAAAATTTAAGCGAAATTTTGACGTTTTTCCGCTATAACTTCCGAAAATATGATCGCATAAACATGATTTTTACATCAATTTAAAGATTAAAAAATTAGCTTTCTAACGGTATCAATTTTTTTAATTTATAATGTAAGCTTCTATTTTTAACGAATTTTTAAAGAAATATTTTAACCATGTTTTTATCACGTGACTGGATAAAATAAAAGAATGCCGGAAGTTCAAATAAAAAAAATTATCATCGCAAAATAAATCTACAGAAATGCAACTTTTAAGCACGTGACTGGATAAAATAAAAGAAATATAAAATGTGATATTTTCTTTAAAAAATAAATGCAAAGCAAAGGTTTCTACAATCGTTTGCAATATCTATATCATTAACTCAATAAATCTTTATTTACGGTAAACCTGATTGAATTTAGACAGGCTATGCATTGAAGTCCCGACTCAATGGCATATTTATGTAATCGTTTGCAATATCTGTATCATTAATTTAATACTTTTTTTCCCTTTCTCGCTTTCTTTAAAAAAACATATTTAATATTTTGGCAACATCACCGATTTTTTTTTAAATATTTTGGAAGCATAATCGATGGTTAAAACTAACTAATTTATAAAATTAAAGAATATTATTAGGAAAAGGTGTACTTTTAGAACTTTCCGTCCATCATCTTAAAGAAAATATTAATTTCAGGTCAATCAATGCCCGGAATTACTTCAAGGCTAATGAATATGTGATTTAATTGAAAATTTTAGAACGCTTTACTCATGGCGAACCAGCTGGTCGCCAAAGGCGGCTAGTTTTTCAATAAGTCGGCAATTCTGAAGTCTAATAAGAATGTTACATTTTGCATTGTGTTTCATTTAACTCGGACAATACCCCACTTTCTCACCAATACTGCATACCATTTTACTATTCCGAAATTATAAGTATAAAATCAGTAAGAGGATCTCTTTGCATATTGTAATGTTTTCATCATTAGTTATTATCAATTGTTTAGGAATTGAATTTTCTAATTAATTTTCCGAGCAGGATTTCACTTTTTTCGACCGTTTAATATAATTTGCTTTAAAAAAATGAAAACATTGAACAGATTCGTATATGCATTTGAATTTTTGACCTATTGGATCCATAATTTGATAAAGATGTATGAAACGGTGTTGAAAAATATTAAAAAAATTAACCCATCTTACTTGTTGTATTTTTAAGGTATGGTATTCATATTCGGACGGACAGACAGACAGCATTATTTTCGAAAAATTTAATTCGAAATTAAATCGAGATCTGGGTATTTTAGTGGGAAAAAAAACCCATAAACCTAAAACAAATTTTTATGATCTTTCATCATCAAATGCAAACAAACGGTCTGACAGTCTTTGTTCTGGAGATACTTCCTCCTCCCCTCCAAGCAGTTGATCGAAATGAATGACTATGATGTAAAATTCACTTAACAAATTTCATTCGTCCAGCTTGCATTTTATAGATATTGATAGTATGAAAAAGCTTTTTTCATTTGCATAGATCTAAATTCTATATTCGCTAAAATTTTGACTTCGTTTTCTTCTAAGTACCTTAAAAAACATTAATTTTTTTACTTTATATGTTCGAAGAATAAGACCTAAAAACATTACACACATAAAGTCACTGAGATTTTTTTAGGGATAGCTAAAGACTACAGTTTGACTATTCAACATTAAAATGTAATCCTTTTCGAGAAACCGTCGCAGTGATATCCTTATGTTAGACTATATGATAAAGATACATCTGATGTTCAGTTCCAAATATTTCCGAATAAGTAGACCCAAACATTAAAATATTTTGTTGTCAATCATATAAAGGTAAAAAATAATTTAACAATTATAGCTTTTTCTTTATCTACTTAGCTCTTAAAAACTTAAAAATACTACATTAATAAAGTTAATGAGACGATCCATTCGAATTTTAAATGATATTTAAGACTACAACGGGGGAAATTTAGGTGCATAACACAAGAACATAATCCTTTTCTGACTAGACGTAACAGCGATATTTTCGTGTTGGACATTCCTAGAATACAACGTCGAAGGGGTGAAATTTACCGATTCAATTTCATCCATCTCCTAGTAAATATTCCCACAAACTTCAAAAGATTTCGTTGTCAATCCCACAAAGAGAAAAACAATTGACTTTATAATGTTTTTACTTTATTTACGTCAAAAGGACCTAAAAATAATTCAATGAAAAAATCAACGAGACGATCACTTTGAATTTTAAAGGATATTTAGTGACTACATTATGCAAAATTTGGATTCACAACAAATAACTCATCTTACAGTGACGTTCTTGTGTGGGACCTTCTTAGAATGCAGAAAGTCGAAGGAACAAACTCTACCGATTTAATTTCGTCCATCTCCGAGTAAATATTCCCATGAACATCGAACTATTTCGTTATCAATCCCATTAAGAGAAGAAAAAAACAATTTATAACATTTATAAAGCTTCTTTTTGAATGTTTTGATTACAAAGTCCTAACAATACTTAATTGATAAAGTCAATGAGACTATTACATGGAATTTTAAATGATATTCAATGACAACATCAGGGTGAATTGGATGCAAAATACAAGAACATTATCCTTTCTGACCAGACGTTACAGCGACATTTTCGTTTTGGACATTCCTAGAATACAACAAAGTCTGAGGGGCGAACTCCACCGATTCAATTTCATCCATCTCCGAGCAAATAGTCCCACAAACATCAAAGGATTTCGTTGTCAATCCCACAAAGGAAGCATGAGCACACACGATAGCAGATTAAAACATTAAATATTTACTCTGAGGAAGATTATGTTTGATGCCCGGACAATAGTCTTTTGTGACTGTGGTGGTAAAACGCCGCATGTCATCCCTTATCATTGATTATCACGCATGTCATCGTAATTTGTCTTCGAGGTATTAATCGAAACTTGACAGATAGGGGGATTACAAACAAAAAATAAAGTTACCCTATCAAAAAGGTACTTGAATTCATTCTAAATAGAACAGCCTTTAATATAATCTTTTGTTTTATATTTTTCAGTGATGATTAAACTGGGTATTCAGTTTGAATTGATTGTAGATATAATTGAGCCATCAAATTTATTTTCTCTATCCCACTATTATATTTTTCATACTAGTTAGCGAAAAACGATGACTAAAGGGTTTAAGTTATCTTAAAAAGCTGCCTAAAATTTAACAAAACTATTGTTTTAAGATAATTTTTAATTGATTACTTGCTACAATCTGATAACATGATAATATAAAAATATTTACAAGAGGTTATTAAATGGCTTGATACGTGCTTCTATTGAATTTAAGAAGTAGGTAGAATCACAAAAAAATAAACATTTATAATTCACCAAAAATACACTTATAGGAACAATATTTTATGAAGTTGTATAATAATTATAATGTACATTATATATTTGTTATTCCTTTTCGAATAAATATTTCAAAACTTTGTATCATGGCATTTAAATTATTAGATGCATAGAAATCCTGTGAGTAAATGAGACAATCTGTATAGAACCAGAAAATATCTCCTTAATATTTAATATTTGTTTTAAATAAAAGTAAGTATGCATTGTTTATTAAATTTTTGCAGAAAACATTTAAAGTATCGCACTTACCCTACGATGTAATAAACCTTATTTAAAATAATCAAAGCTTTAACAAAATCGGTCAGAATATTGTCATCTTAAATTATTATATGTACGGAAATTATACGATCAACATGAGAATAAAATGTATCGAGTTAAAGAATTTTCTTTTATATGTTATCTGCATTTAACATAAGTATTCAACATTAAACAAAAATGATTTTTTAAATAATCAAAGGGAACAAGTACAGATACCCCACATGCAATATAATGTAATCGTTATGCAATTTATTTAATAAAGTCTTACTGCAGGATTACTTAGAATTTTATCAGTTGTTATAAAATGTAATAATCTTCTTATCGGATTAAAATGAAACCATACTTTGATTGGAGAAGGAAAAAAATGCTACCATTAATTTTCAAATTTTATTAATCGTATACATTCTAGTAAAGCGTCACAAGATAAGCAAGACAATAATTAAAATAACTTTTTTTTTAAGTAACTGGTTCAATCGATGGTTAAACATATTCCCCACACAACCGAAGTCAATCAAGATCAGCATATTTTGAAATTCATCTGACAAAATTATGAAAAGACTAAAAACATTCTTAGACTGTAATTTAGCATTTATTGAATTATTATGAAATATAATAACAGATTGATTTTAAATCGTGCCACGAAAATCATACTATAATTCTTTTTTAAAAAATTATAAATTTTGACTTACATACTTGATTCGAACTTATTGAAACTTCAGATAATCTTTTATTTTCTCGCATCAGATCAAATTATTTAAACTTTTTTTTTAACGAAATAGTTTTCCTCGTCTCTAAATGGCAAATATCCTACACCCGAAACCACACAAATCGTCATTATATGGCGAATACTTAGACTGTAACTTTCCTTGGTAAACGCTTTAAGCACATGTTATCGAGAATGGTAATATTAAATTGTCTTCGATAATAATTTTTCTCTTGATTGCTTGTTTCGTCAAAGATTTTCAGCGAAATATAAATTTTACGTGATATAAGATAAATCTGCCGTGTTCATACAATTCGTCATTACTGTGGGATGGAAATTTGGACGGAGCAGAAACAGTTCATCTAACCAATGCTCAAAACGGTCAGATGAACTGGTTCTTAAAATATCATGCATTCTTTCAATTATTCAAACTAATCCATTGAAATTATATTACTTTCCATTAGTAGGCCATGGTAATCTGGATTTGGAAGAAACAATTCATCTGACTGTTGTCCAAAATGGTCAGGCGAACCGTTCCAAATATTACTTAAGAGGCTTCAAAAACGTGATGAAGATAGGATTAATTCCTTTACGATTCAAACTAAATTCCACCAAAATCATATGACTTCCAAATAAAGGGGCACGGAAATTTAGATTGGGCAAACCACTTCATCTGATCATTATCCTAAACGGTAACTTTGGTTTAAAAGTCTTGTTCTTGAAGATTCAGAAAGGGGGTGGGAATATAAGAAATCCAACACTTATGCGGTAGAAATAGAAAAGTAGTTCCAAGACACAGAATTAGTTGATTCTCACTTACACGGATGGCATGGTGGAAAGGCTTAGGCTTATGCTTATGCCTTCCTGCTGGTGAGTTGATGATATTTGAGGTACGGCTGGGGTAACCAGAGCATTTGAGGTCCTCCTCATTTGATAGAAATTCATTAATGCGTACAACTGCACCGCTCCAAAATAGGCCTACTTTGTTTCAAAATGGTTTGTAAAAGTAAATGTAATTAATGTACGTGGTGTGCGCTTCTCCAAGAACATAAGATTCTTACATAAGAACATAATAAGATTCTTACATTCTTGGAAATTATTTTTAATTAAGATTAGGGAGCTGTAGATTTAAAAATGTAATAATTAACATCAGATCGGAAAATGTTTTATGGTATATTGTTCCCTATATGGGAAAATAATGACAGTATACATTTTTTTGTTGTCATGCTATCTCTCTTTTATCTATCTCTACTAATAATAAAGACAAATGTGAGGGAGTTTTGAAGCTTTTACTGGCCAAACAGTAAATTTGTACCTACAAACATTGTGTGTATATATATATGTGTGTGTGTATGTGTGTGTATTGGTGGGTGAGAATGAATTCTTCCGAATTACATTTACAAAAATTTGGATTAATTAAGAATTTTGTACTTTTTTTGCCGTGATAAATTCCGAAAATATCATACCATTTAAAAATAATGTGTAAATGTTAAAAATGATTTTTCTATTATATTATATTACAAGAATTTTTCTTTACAATGATAGCAATATTTTCCATATAATTCTTTAAAGATTTTTAAACAATTGAAAAAAATGAAATGTATTTTTCACTAGAGATTTTATTATTGCTGCTAACAATTAATTAATTTTTAATTATAGTTTATTAGAATTTTTTATTCTGTTATTGATGATCAATCTATAGGGATACAGCTTTTTTTTCCTGTTGAGTGCGTTTCAATCTAAAGGATGTCTTAAACAAAATTTTGGAAAATATTAATTTACTTAAATCAAGATTGAAGTTCAGAATCAAGTGCACCCATTTCTAACTGTTATTACTCCTTCCTCTGATATGATATGATTGGTTGCATGTATAGAAAAACTTGAAAAGCAAAAACATAGACAAAAAGGCTTAAAGCTACTTTAATTTTCTGAGTTAAATATCATTCAAAATTTAAAAAAAAAACGCAGAAGTTGTTCAGATTAAGCAACACAAAATAGTTCACATTTTTTGCAGACATAATTAATCCCGAGCAATTGATTGGCAACTAAAGAATGTTAGGTATAAATTGAAAATTTTTAGCTGAAGGAATTTAGTTCGATATCGAATGAATTTCTATAATTAGTACGAACTCAAACTAGCTAAACAAAAATATTTCTTAAAGACCTCACTAAAAAAATTAAATACACTCCTTCTTTGTGTTCTTTGAAATATAGAGAATTTGGTTTAAAAAATTAGTTCAAAACTGTGTTATTGCAGGAAGTATTGACTACAGATATTTAAAATTCAAATGCATATTGGCAATAGCATTATATCTTTAACTGACATGTTTTTATTTCTACTTTATTCGAAAATAATACATTACTTAAATTTTCTAGAATTGATTACTTCAGCTGACTTTAATTGCAATAAAATTAAGGATTTTTTTTTATTAAAAAAATTAAAGTCAAAATAAGATATGAAAAGTTTAGATTTCGATGGATTCATTCACCTTAATTACAGCTAGATAATACTAATAGCTTTATTGAATTTTTTTTTAGATTATTAAAAACTGTTTTATTTACTTTCTACTTTCTACCAGATATGGAAGAAATACAATAATCATCAAGCAATTCAAACGCTAAATTTTGATGAATTTCTACGTTTCAGACTACTCTGTACGCGAAAAACTAAATTTGAGCTCAAAATAACTCGAAAACCGAAATTCAGTTAATGGATCAAATTTTGAAGAAAATTCATCCGCAGGGAACTTGCTTTTCAAGTAAATGAGCTCGGTAACTTCAAAACGCATAGAACAAAGTAGCTAAAATTTGACACACAGGTTTAACATCTATTATACAGATACTTATCAATGAATAATTACTTATCATTATATGAATAACTCACAAACACAGTTTTAAATCGATTTGGGAGTCTGAGGTTTCAGTCCCGGTGAGGACATGGTTGTTCTTCTGTGCTCTATCTATGAGGTACATGAAAGTGCCCCCCCTCCCAAAAAAAAAGGGATTGTGCAAGCGAATGTAATGCATGAAGTAGCTAAGTCGTACTCTTGGTTCTAGTTGGAGGTCCTGAAAATACAAGAGACGCTCATTTCGGCTTAAATAGCTGACCGGCTTGTAAAATTCCATAAATAACAACAAAAACATGATTTAATTCAATGAAATTCAAAATGCTGTGTTATGACTATAACTGTAACTTTGTACCAAAATTTGATATCAATCGGTCTGCAATACATTGTTAAAAATACAGTCTAGAGTCGTATTCGGTAAAAAGGATAGATTAACAAAGATCTAAATTTATCTTATATCTGTAGAAGAATAGACAGAAGTCAATCAAAATAATACAATATTGATATATTCAATAACAAGATTACCAAAGGCGACTAGTGTTTCTGATTTGTGACAAACATGCTTAAGATGCAAATAAAAGCGTTAGTGACACACAGAATGAAACAGAAATAAAATCACAAGGATGCATTAGGAATATTTTTTATTTCATTTTTTTCCACCAGAATAACTTACATAACTCTAAATAGATGGTCTTTTTAATGGCGGATTGGATGGTTTCGAGCCATCAAATATTGATCATTTCAAAAATGAGAAATATCAATTTGCAATTGAGATGTTAAAACAATAAATACATGAATGGATAATAAACAATTAGGGCTAAATAATTATTCTAAGTAAACTTTTACTAAACATTGAAATTCTAAAAAATATTTTATAACACCGCTCATGATACGATAAGAAGTTAAGAGTTTCACAAAAGTAATGCAATAGAGTTTAATAAATAACTTGCAATAAAGCCTAAATTTCAATGAATAACTTGCATAGAGCATATGATACGCAGATAATGGAATTGAGTCCCGAGAAGTATTTTCTTTCTTTTTTTGTTTTGAAATTTTAATTAATTAAAAATCAAGCTATTATAGGATCCGAGATTATATAAGTGTGATTTGAGGGTTTTTCCACGATAACGCCCGAAAATATTACTATGCAAAAATAACTTTCGAATTATTTTAAAATTTTGAAAAATGTATTTCAATAGTATAAAGTTATTACAAATAATTTTTTTCTGAATTTTGATAAATTTTATAAATATTTTGTTACATAATTCTCAACAATACTTTCCTTTGTTGTAATAAAATTCAAACCATTTTTATTGTTTAATCTATTACAAAGAATAAGAAAATGAATAAAAAAAATGAATGAAAAATGAGAAGAAGGTATGAGGAATGAGAAAATAAAGTAGCAATTGCAAGAAAGACGAGGCCCAATTTGGAACAGATTATCCAGGTGCTTAAGTGCTTAATACCACTCTGATGTAATGGGATTCTAGAAAGCATTAGAACGATCCATCCGTATATGTAATAAATAAAACAGATGCAATTCTATTAAAATAGCGCTACTTTAATATCAGAAACAATTTCATACTTAAAGTTACTTCGTAGGGGAATGACATAGTTACCTAATAACAAAAAATGTTTTCTTTTTTAATTTATTTGTTTCGTTGAAAAATTTCCCGTATTACCCACAAGACTTCATAGCTCATTGAGTTAAGGATCAATACACTCAAAAGATATTTTATGAAGAGATATTGTTATCAACGATAGTTATTTCCCCATAGTTATTTGCATTCGTTTCTGTTTAATACGTAATTATGTAAATTTTATAGATTGTAGACCGGAATACGAATTCTGTTTAACATCATTGAAATGATTCATTAATTCTGTGAAAGAATTAATGAATCATATATCTATATATATATATATATATATATATATATTGGGGTAAAAATACCTATGTATGTTTTAAAACTACTGCATTTATTTTAGGGCTTCCATATTTCTCCAATTTATTATTCGCTCTTATTCCAAAATTAATTTCTAATAAATAAAGAATTAATAAGTTGTATATAGAATTTTTTGTCATTACTATGGTAAATGTTAATTTTAAAAAATCAAAATTAAAGATGCTTTTTATTTTCACTTGCAAGAAATCAGCTAAGAGAAAGTACTGTAATCTAATTCAGAATTTTGTCAAATCTCCGTGTGTCTGAAAATGACAAACACATTTTTAGAATTATATCTGTGTATTAAAGCTTTTTGTGAGTTATCCAAATTTGTAAATTGCCAACAAATCTTTGAAAAAAAAAACCATTAAAAAAACAACTCTGGCTCTTCAAATATAAGTTAACATAATAATTAAAAAAAGGATGAGAGCTAGATGTTTAATGCTTGATTCACCCTCTAAAGCATCTGACGAATTCGAACGAAATCTATAGAGGGACTAACTGTCTATCGTCTGCATTTCTATAAGCATGTAAACGCATTAATTCATAAATGGGATGACTTAAATATATCGAAATCGACATGTGTTTTTTATGACTACAATAATTGCCATACTGGGTCAAATTTTGCTTTCAATCGGTAGCAACAAAGGTGTTCAGGAAGACAAATTTTCTGCATTTATTCAATTATTTATTAAGCTCAGAAAAATTAACAATATTTTATTTAATCAAATAAGAATGGATTCTGTATCATTGAAAATGTGAAATTTCAAAACTGAGATGTTATTAGAAACATTTCTAGTTGGATAATTTGCTCTGAAATTACTACAGAAAAATCACAAAATTTCGATTAATTTCTAGTTATTAGAATATTTTATTAACTCCTATTCGTTGGAAAGCTAACAATCATTTTTTCTCTTATCTTAAATAATAACTATGCAAAGTTTGTCTGAATTTGTTTAGGAAAATATGGGAAACACACTTTTATATTAACGTATACGGCCACAACGATTTTCTTTTATATTGATAATGTTACTTTAAATTAATCATTGAAAAACAAGTGTAACACCCTCTGCTGTCACAGACATTTAAATGACCGCAGATTTATATTATTTCAATCAAGAACAAGTCAGGTTTACAGAATCAATCCGCCGTTGAAATAGGTTAAAAGCTACGAACCAAATCTTTCAACACCTCACTTCTTCCCATTTGACAACTATTCCATTTGTCTCAATAAAAACGAGGGAGAATACAGACCCGGTCTATTATTAGTACGTCAGCGCATGTCTCAAAAGACGCGAACGTCAGTTTTCACACCCAATCCGTCACCCAATAACATAAATCCACCGCCGCACGCGGAAGAATGAAAACCCCCCTAAGGAATAAAAACGAAAAAAAAAAGTGCGCCGAGGAGAAAAATAGTTCCCTCACCAGCCATTCGATCCTTTTGTTTACCGAGTCTCCATAAACGAATCCTATGATTACAGCTGGACATAGAGTCAACAAATCAAGCTCGGCACATAACGCTGACGGTTCTTCAACAAATAGCGCGTGCTTTTTCTTCCCCCTACCCCCAGACTCTACAGAGTAGAATCTGCCGTGGCCGACAAGCTGGCACCAGCACTGATTGGAATGAAGTTCTCTTTTGTGCGAAATATTGGCTGCCTTATCAAAACCGCAGAATTTTGGGTGGGGAAATGATCGAATGCTGGAACGAGGAAAAAAGTAAATAAATATGAAAGGCATATATAGAATTAAAAAAAAAGTGGTGAACGTATTAGGACTTTAATATCTCTCCGAAATGGGAGAAAATTATGTTTTGTCAAGTGGATGGTGGTTGAAAATTGAGGTTTGATCTTTTTCTGGCTTTTTAGATTCGATGCGGTGATAATTTTGTGATTATTCTCTCGTTTTGGGAGAACTCGATGCATGGCAAACACATGTTGATGGGACATTATGTATTATTTTCTACATAGATTGAATCAGAAGGTTTTTTTTTTGTTGTTGTTGTTGAAAAATAATCACAACTCTATAAAAATATTCTTTCATCTTCACCATTCTATTTCATTAACAATTTTCATTGGTTGTGAAAAATATTAAATTTGCGAAAGGATTAATGGCAACTTGAGGCAAGCTTTCTGAATATCATTTAAATTGAAATGAAAATGAAAATTTAACAGAAATATTCAATTTATTAAATTTCATTTATAGGCTCTTTTTTCAAATAAAATAAAAACCACTTTTATATTAATTAAGGGTTTTCCCCTCACCCTGCATGATTTGGAAATGATTTCTGGATCGAAGAAAATAAATAAATAAAAGCAAATACAAGAAATAAGTATGAAAACGAATATAGAATAAAAAGTGACTGACGTATTAAGATATTAATTTCGCTTTAATGGAAGAAAACTGGTTTTATTTAGTAAAGGATGGCTAAAAAATTAAATCTTGATCTTCATCTGGTAAAGGTTCCATATGTTGACGATTTTTTTATTTATATTTTCTTTTCTGTTAGCTTGGTTTAATCCAAGAATATTATTGAAATATTACATGCTCCTGTGACATTTTTTAATATAAATTAAATCACAGATTCTTTTTGACTAATAAAATTAAAGAATGATAGTAATATTTAAATATATTAAAATATAAAAATTCATTAATTCTGTTTAACATCATTGATAAAATTCATTAATTTTAATGATGTTAAACATCATTAAAATGATTCATTAATTCTGTTTAATATCATTTAACCAAGAGTAAGGTTTTGTATCTTTAGTATTTTTTTCTTTTCAATTACTTAAAATTTTTTTTCTCAGAGCAGCAAAAAGAACATCGTAGTTTAGAACATCGTAGTGCTCCGCAACCGGTGTGCCGCGACACACTGGTGTGTCATGAGCAAGATACAGGTGTGCCGCAGTCGAATGCATTCTACAATTTTTCATCATGTATTTAATACACAATGACATTTTTTTTTCATAATAATGTCTATTTTTCTAAATATACTATAGAATAATTATTATAACTAAATAATTATTCAATGGTCCCCTGGTGAGAACAGTTGAAAACTACATAGTGTTTTGTGTAAACACCAAGGCCCACCAAATTAATCACAGATGAAGCAAAATGACCTTTATGCACGTCGTTGAAGACTCATGTACATGTGTTATTTGCATTTGCGCGTGGTACATCACGTTCACTCGTATGTCATTGTTGTCACTATTTTACAACACAAAGTTAAATAAACATGCTCTTACCACTAATGATAATTATTATTAATTATCTTACTGAATTATGTATGGTTAACGTTCTTCGCATAAAAATTTTTAAGTTTTATACCCCTTTAAATATTAATAAATTTTTACGTCGGATAGATTCGTCTTCACGTACAGATGATGAAGAACCCAGCACAAGTGTTACAAAAAACCTAAAAAAAGGTAGTGAAAAGAAAGTACGACGAAGACTACATTAAATATGGATTCTCGTGGTGTGGTGATGAAACGGCGCCAAGACCACAGTGCATCATTTGCGGCGATCAGCTATGAAACGAGTCAATGGTACCCAGTAAATTAAAGCGGCATCTGTATTCAATCCACCCTAGCTGCGCTAACAAAGACACAATATTTTAAGAGGTGCTTAGAACAAAATAAAAACAGAAGAAATTTATGAAATCGGCCGTAACAGTTTCTGAAAATGGATTAGAAGCTAGCTATCATGTTGCAAAATTAATTGCACGTCAGAAGAAGCCACATACTGTTGGCGAAACACTTATTAAACTAGCATGCATGGAAATTGTTAGACTTATGCTTGGGCCCAATGAAGTTGAGGAAATGAATAAAGTTTCGTTGTCTGCTGACACTTTTAAAAGATGTATTCACGATATGTCAAGCGATATTTTAGGAACACTGATTAAAAAACTGTTATCGGCTGAAAATTTTGCGCTTTAGATCGATGAAACAACTGATATTAAAAATAAAGCATAGCTGATAGCTGTTGTACGTTTCGTTGACGAGGACTTTATTAAAGAACATTATTTTGTAAGGAGGTTTCAGAGCGAATTACCGGTGGAGAAAGTTTTCGAGTAACCGATGATTTCTTCAAAATATGCAATATTCTATGGAGCAACTGATTTACTGTTTTCACGGATGGCGCTGCGGCAATGACAGGTAGTAAAAAGGGTTTTGTCTCTTGTGTAAAACAAGAAAAAAAAATCCGGCGGTACAATTTACATACTGCTGCATACATCGAGAAGCACTGATGGTCAAGAATTTTCCAGAAGAACTTTTGAACACGATGAATGAATGCATTAAAATCATAAACTTAATTAAATCAAGAGCCATAAATTCACGAATTTTTGGATTATTTTGTGCAGAAATAGGAGCCGAATATGAATCTTTATTATTTTATACAGAAATTCGTTGGCTATCCCGAGGCAAAGTTTTTGCTAGATTATTTGAGCTTCGTCACGAGGTGCGTGAATTTCTTTCAACACAGAATATGCCAGAACCTCGATGATGATTACTGGATAGCCAAACTTACATACATGGCTGATATATTCTAGCATTTGAATGAACTTAATGAAAAAATGCAAGGTCGAAAAGAGAATATTTTGGCGTGCTCCGACAAATTACAAGGATTTATTAAAAAACTCGAACTTTGGCAGAAAGAGTTGCAAAAAGGATGTTTGGAAATGTACCAAATGACCAATCATATTACAATTGAAAACAAATAATTAATTGTGGATCTGGCCCAACAACATTTAAGTATGCTTCTGCAGAAATTTGATCAATATTTTTATTCCATTAATACGGAACAATACGATTGGATTCGAAATCCTTTTGTAACCAATGCAATAAATTCTACGGAAGCACTGCCTCTACAAATTCGAGAGGAATTTACAGATTTAAATAATGACATGACTTTAAAATTATACTCCTCCAAAGTTCCATTAGATGTTTTCTGGATTTATATTAAAAAAGAATATCCTCACATTTCCTACAAAGCAATCTTAACATTACTTCCAATTTTGACGACATATTTATGTGAGCAAAGTTTTTCAACTCTTGTATTAATTAAAAATGATAAGCGGTCATGCTTAAAAGATCTTGACCAAGAAGTTCGGGTCACGGTGTGAAACATTGAGCCGAATATAAAACTTTTGTGTTCATTGAAACAAGCGCAGGTACCACATTAATAATTATTATGATTGTGTAGAAATAAATATGTTATGGTTTTATGTATGTATACTTTTCAAATTAAAAACAAACATTTATTGTAAAAGGTGTGCCGCGGAATTCTAGAAAAAAATAAGGTGCGTCATTGGGGTGAAAAAGTTGCGGAGCACTGTTTTAAAAGATATATATACTGGTAATAATATATATATATACTTACTCAATATATAAATTGAGTAAGAACCAGTGTGATTAGAGGACAACTGGGTGAAAAATTAACTTAATTAGATAGAAAAAAATTTTTATTTTAAAATGTAAAATGTATTACTTTAAAATGAAACATGTTGATTACTTTTTATTAATTCATTGTTGGTTTTTTATTTTATTTTGAGAGATTGTATGCAATAAAAATCTTTAATTATTTGGCGATCAATTTAGTTAATAATTATGAATTTTTCTAAAGCAAAATGTCACAAAATAAAAATAAAACCAAAATTACACGAAAAAAAGTTTATCGTATAAATTTTTCAATATGTAAATTAAATTATAATACCTTGAAAATTTTCATTGTCAGGGGAAAACATTTAGTTTTAAAATTAAATGGATTCCGACAAAGAAAAATTTTGATTAAAAAGCAAAAGCTACTACAAAAATGATTTCGATACTTCGATATGTTTACCGAAATATATTTGTAGTGCTAATGGATTATTAAACTTATTCTGACAATGAACAATTTCAAGACTAAGCTGAAAATTAAGTGCATGGTTTGTACATTTCGAAATAAAGTTTCTTCGAACTTTGAGAGCCAATTGAAATGTACTATTCCTATTACTATAAAAAAGGATAATGAATACAAATTGTTTAAGTTTCTTTTATCTGTTGACAAATCAAAGTGAAATAATAGCACAAATTCAATTTTGAAACCATAGTTTTAAGACATAGACATTAGTTTTCTGTACTTTCGACTGTAATTTTAGCCATAAAATTGGATAGCCATTCCAAATTTATCATTTCTCCAGTTCCGAAAGGCTTATGTAAATTTATACTATAATCCCGATTCCCAACGTGATATATAATTTAAAAGATGATTCGTATATGTTGGAATAACTACTGATGAAATTCAATGGGATCATAGTCCCTCATCGATGAGATACGGAAATTTAGAGAGAATTCATTTGCATTTCGCTACATATAACCATCGTTCATCTCAAAAAACACACTTTAATGTAATCAACAAATTTAAGTTCTATAATTCCATCAAAGTCTCTATAATAAAATTCTCTATAACATCAATTGCTTTTTTATTCTAGCCACTGTGTCAGTATATCTTCAATACAGGAATGTAAAATTATAATTCATCTGT